>JAHRHZ010000035.1:3602013-3620086 GCA_024137785.1 Ginglymostoma cirratum | reverse complement strand
TCCCCCTCTCTCCCTATTTATTTCAGAACCCTCTTCCCCTCCCCCATTTCTGATGAAGGGTTTAGGCCCGAAACGTCAAGTTTTCCTGCTCCTATGATGCTGCTTGACCTGCTGTGTTCATCCAGCCCCATGCTTGTTATCTCGGATTCTCCAGCATCTGCAGTACCTTTTTATCTCGGATAGTTACAGCACATTACTTTGATTCACTGTGTACTTACCAGTACTACAGTTTGCATTCTTATTTTCACAACCAAGACAAATTCTCCAGTTAATAATGCCCACAATTCACTCCACTGACATTCCATTCTTCCCACTACCACCAAACCCCACTAATCCCCTACTCCACCAGGGCCTCCATGTCTCCATTCCTGTTCCACAATACCCTGGTCCTACCTTTATCACTTTCCCAGATCCTATTTTCAGCCGCAACAACTTGTCTCTATTCACGTTCGTATCAAAAACCTGAAAAACAGAAGTTTGAAACAGCAAATGTGACAAAGAGCAAGAAACAAAGCGCATGGACCTTCCGCTACTCTTTCCTACCCAACATTCCTCAGCAGAGCAACTATTTTTGCACTAGTGTCTCTCCTCTATTTCCTATACCAGCCATTCTACAGTCAGTGAAATGAGCATTGTTTGGCATTCAAGTTAAGGAAATGGGAAAGACTGCCCAAACCTAGGACCCCTAGAACCAGAGTTTTTAAATCACAGCAGTTTAGGCTGTGTTTGAAAGGTCAAATTTTCCCCAATCTATATTCAAACACCAAGCTCCCAGTTCAGAATGACAACTGGACTTGAAGATGGACCTATTTTTAAAGTACAATATAATCTTTAAAGCAACACAAATTCAGAACATCAAGAAGCCAAATAACTGAGCCATAGTATTAAGTCAATTTGCCCCTACCTGTCCAAATGTGTGGTTCTGGTAAAGCCAACCTGTGTAGGACACTTCCAGAGAGTCCCCAGTTTCAACTGCCTGTCCTTCTCCTGGGGCCAAATCTTGGATCAGCACAGATTCCAATGTTGAGGTGCTGCTGCATTTTGCCAAACATACCTGCACAGTGGAAGCAAATAGAGACCAGAAGCAGACACAGTCTGAGAGATTGCATGCTAAAATTAGTCAAAAATCAGCATTAACTGAAATCCTTCAAGCCAAAACCCTAAATACCACTAGTGACAAACAAACAATAAAGAATGAAAACATCAGCCTGAACCAACATCACATAATTACAAATTAGCCAAGAACAAGCTAATCAGCAACATCAATTCAGACTGAATACTTTTCAGATCGTCACGATGTAGACACACAGTGGGAAATTTGAACTCTAAATAAATCACCTTTTAATGTGATTGAAGATAGACAATCCTGGATTAGTTGATCTACCCAAGAACATAGGAACATAGGACAAACGTAGAGGAGACAGCTTGGGTCTGTAAGAATGAGGGGCCAGCAGATCAGTTTAACCCTACAGTAACAATTCAGAGAGTCAAATTTCAAATCCCACACGATCTGCAGGGATTGAACAAAGTTATTGATTATCAATTTTCAGGCTTTGCCAGTACCCATGTCAACAACACAAGATTAGACTACTGACTTTGACCATGCTACTCAATTTTTCTTTGCTCCATCATGATGCCGTTAAAAAAATTAGCGATCCCAATCCTGAAAATTTCAAATTTGCCCACATTGCGAGAATGTTTTACAATTACAGCCAGATTTTACCTGTTTGCTGAATTCCACCACAGCCTTCTCAGAATCAAACATGACTGACCAATTCTGCCGCTGGTCATCATAAAACACGCAATAGTTATTGGCTTGAACCTGAATAGAATGAATAAGGAGATGGGTTAAGTTGAGCAGAGTGACTTCTGACTAACTTTCATTCAACTTCTGGAACCAAGCTACACACACTATTGAGCTCACAAGACCCAGATCCATACCATGTTAACCCCTTCCATTCAAGGCAACCATAAAACCTGCTAGATATTGATATCAATATCCAGAGTTCAGCAGGAAAGTGCAGTTAAAATCCAAAGATCCACTTCCTAACTGCTGTTATTTGGTCTTTGGACAGGATGGAACAATGCTTTGATGCACAGCACAAGTGAATAGTTTAATGTTTTCAGGGCACACATGGAAAAATGATTACTGGGTTAAAAGAAAAACTGAAAGAACTGCAGATGCTGTAAATCAGACACAAGAACTGAAATTACTGGAAAAGCTCAGCAGGGGTCAGAATTGAGGAAGAGTCACCGGACTTGGAAATGCTAACTTTGATTTCTCTTCACAGATGCTGCCAGACTTATAGGTCAAAAGAACTGGACAAATCAGAATGTGCAGAACTGCACCCAAAACCAGTTGATCCTTCCAGGAATACAAGTCAGACAGGATTGGAGAAGCACACTGAAGTGTACACAGACAACAAAATAAAAATCAAAGTGTGACTTAATAACGTATGGAAAATAATGACCATTACCCTGTTAAAAAATACCAAGGACCAACAGTTACAAACACTAACTCACTGATCCAAAGTTAGACAATGACAAGAGAATAATATGACCTTGGACAGAAACATGGCATTTCACTACAGTTCCTCGTAGGTCCAAATATAGTCCAAAATAGTCACATCAACAGAACAGCCCAACAAGCACCCAGGACAATAGCCACCATAAAAAGGTAAACTGAACATGCCAGGACTAATAAGTGAAGGGATATAATCAGCACCTTTCATTTAAAATGTAAAGGCAAGTCCAGATAAGCATTCATCAAGACAATATTTTTATTAAAAATTTTGCAGATTAAAGATCAAGCAAAGATGGTTTTAACTCAGCAAGTTAATGAACTAATCTGTCAAGGTGACCTACAAGATACCAATGCTCACTCAACTCCCTCACACCAAGCTCATTAATGCAGCCCAACAGCGCCCAATGTAGTTACAAAAATAATGAGTATCTCCGATTAAGAAATGTTTTTGAGGAGAAAACAAGATTGAAACATGGAATTTTAATCCTCAAATAATGAACACGTTACCTATTGGTAGATAGCAATCCACATTCAATAATCCCGTGTATCAAACAGTTACTCACAGTAAAAGTGAATGCTGGATAAATGCGGGCAGCAGCAATCCGTTTCTGTTGGCTGGCATACAGGAGAATCTTGTACTTTAGGGATCAGAGATGGAGAAAAAGAATCAGCTCTCATGCAAAACCTATATGGAACCAGATAGATCTGACCGCACCGACTGGCAAAAATAACACATCTCACAGTATGAGATAAGAAGGTGTAGAGCTGGATGAACACAGCAGGCCAAGCAGCATCAGAGGAGCAGGAAAGCTGACGTTTTGGGCCTAGACCCTTCTTCAGAAAGGTTTCTGAAGAAGGGTCTAGGCCCGAAACATCAGCCTTCCTGCTTGGCCTGCTGTGTTCATCCAGCTCTACACCTTGTTATCTCAGATTCTCCAGCATCTGCAGTTCCTACTATCTGAAACATCTCTCAGTATCCCTGCTGTTGCTCATCAGTCAGACCCACCTCTGCAGCAGCATGGTTTCCAAGAATCGCCGCCCCTAGTTTCCCCTGCTTCACATACTGACCATTCACACTGTAATACAGTTAAAAGAAAGCAATCAATAAGAGATCCAGAACTCTGACCAAAGTACTTAATTCCAAATGTTCAATGTTTTAAGCTAATGAGCTCTTTATGATGGGGTAGAATTTAAAACACTCAAGGGCTGTAGATTGCATTTGCAATCCTAAATCAAGATAGCCGAAGCATCTGTTAAATCATCCTCAAAAGTCCTTGAACATTAGTTTAAATATCTGCCTTACAATAAACTTTTCATCAAGAACACATTCCCTCCCTACACTTAAAGAAGCGGAGAACACAAAGATGAGCCCACTTAAACTAAATCCCAAACCCATGACGATGCTGATACACGAGCCTTTCAGTACCAACAGCAGCCTTAACCACCACTCCACCCCACTTCTCACACAGAAGACCCTTATCCAGCCTCCGTTTCCCCACCCTCCACAATACTTACTATTGGTAAGCATGCACTGCAGTTGCAAACAAGACTGCTGGAGGTGCAGCAGTAGCTGGTGGCTTCTGTGAACCTGCTCCTACAGAAAAGATAAATTTGTTATTGGTTTGAAAGTAAACAAGTTTCCCCATGCTTACAGTCACAACATTCAATGGGACAGCAACACTGCTAAGAGGATGGTTTGACATGATGGTTCACACTGCCATTTATAGTCCAGTTATCAAGCTTTCTCCTCCGGTTCCAGCCCAAGGCAAGATTAGGCCAAGCACCACAGCAAAATAAATTGCAGCAACTAAAGTGATTTACTCCATCAGATGGAGCTGACCCATTCATTCACAAGGCAACTCAATCTGATAGATTTGTCATTGTAAAAGGGTTCTACAGTCAAGCTCAAGCACACTGGAGTGTGAGCAGAATAAATATGAAAAAACAAAAGGCAAAGGTTCCTTGTCTGTAAACAATCCAATTTAAAGCAGAACATGAAGGGAAATTAATCTTTAAGCAAAATCCTAATGCATTAAATATTCAAAGATTCTCCCGTTGCTAAGCAGAAGGATCTTGGTGTTATAGTCTTCTTTCAAGTAAAATAATAAGCAGTGATAGAAAACAAAAAATTACTACTAAGATAATTAAACAGCAAACAAAAACACAAGCCTTTGTACAAGGCCTTGATAAGAAACAGCACCCAGTTTGGTAGAGGATATAGAGGCCCTTGCAGGGTCCTTATGAAGCAGTGATAGCGTCTCCAGACAGTTCAGCTTCTAGTTCCGCCTGCCCAGAGGGGAACGATAACAACACGTTCAAACAAATTGATCAAATTAACTACAGATGCCCTTGAAACAGTTCAGCACAAGGTCACTGAATTGATCTCCAACTCCAGATTCCTTCATTAAAAATACAATCTTGGAGGACTAGGGATTTGAAAGGTTTTGAGGCAATGAGAGGAACATGTTCATTTCCGGGTCGCTATGACACGTGTAGCCTGAAACAACATTTCATTTTGCAGAACTGTGACGTTAAGACTAAATTGCTGCATTCACACAGACCATGGATTCACTACAAAATTAAATAAAGACTGGACAAGCTCCTAAGTCTGAGCTGTCAATCATTCAGAATTGCCTTGAACTGTTGAGGAATTAAATAGTAAACATGCATCTTCAGAACACTTCCATGAGCAAAAAAGGGGAAAAATTATAAATTAGAAATCACACGACATGAGATTATAGTCCAACAGGTTTATTTGAAATCACAAGCTTTCGTAGCACTGTTCTTTCGTCAGGTGAAATGAAGGGAAGAGCACAGGCACAGAAATTTTCCCTGAAAGCTTGTGATTTCAAATAAACCTGTTGGATTATAGCCTAGTGTCACATAACTTCTGACTTTGTTCACCCCAGTCCAACACCAGCACCTCCACATCCAAAATTATAAGGCCATTAAATGAATGTATTTTTCTGTCTCGCTTTTTTTGAGTACTTTTACTTATGAGCTAAAATATTGAAAAATGTACAAAGAGGCACTTTGACAGCGAAGATTCCTCCAACCAGGTAATGAACAGCCTGCTCACTTGCCTATTAGCAAGGAAGGAGATGGGGGAACATGTTAGGCAGGCAGTGGTGGGATTGTTGGAAGGCAGATGGTCACGTGAGGGGAAACTCCAGGTATAGGTCGAAGTGGGTTTCAACTTAATTAACAAAGGGGTTTTTATATACAAATGGGCAGTGTGACACTGGAGAACAGTCTCCATGATCTTTCTGACGTCACAGATATGAGACGAATTTTGCTCTAAACTGTCCTCAAACGTTTTGCCTCAGACTGTACTGAGAGAGCGCAGCGTTGGCAAAAGGAGCTTGGATGTTTGACACCACAGACCATTTTGCCCTTTTCCTCCACCAGGCACCATTCCATCCCCCAAAGCAACATGCATCATTGCTCTAACTTCACATTTTTACCAGGAGGTGGTGTCCCTCTCTTCGGCTGCTTGGGGGCAGAATACTGGAAGGACTCATTCCCCTGACCTGCTGAAGCCTGATCCATGCCAAAGAGAGAGGCCAGTTTGGACCTGCAGAGGGAAAAGGCAAAAGTTAGCAAATCATCATGGATATTTACACAATTTTTGAGCAATATGTTGAAAATAAAAAAGGGTTAAGTAAAAGCAAAAACTACAGATGCTGGAAGTCCAAAACAAAAACAGTTTGCTGGCAAAACTCAGCAGGTCTGACACCACCTGCGGAGAGATAGCAAAGTTAATGTTTCCGGTCTAGTGACCCTTCTTCAGAACAGATACTGCCAGACCTGCTGAGTTTCTCCAGAAATGGACAAGTCAAGTCTGCATTCAACCTTGTTGTCGCATAATCAACAGCATTCTTATGGCTGCAAGAAAGTATTTTTTAAAAAGACAGAAGCATAAGTCCAAAAAATAAAGACAGAATTCACAATTCTTGGGAGGAAGCTGCACAGACTGACCGTGGCCTGGGACCTACAAGCATATCGCTGATTTTGCCACAAACACAAGGAATAGTTCTGGAAGAGCACTGCTAGGCTACTTGGAACACACTGGACTAGTGAGGAACCTTTTAAGCAAATTGTTGAGATGCAGGTGTTACTGGTTAAGCCAGCATTAATTGCCCATTCTCAACTGCCTTTAAGATGACGGCGAGCTGCCTTCCCGAATCGCTGAAGTCCTCAGGGTGTAGATACAACCACAGTGCATTTTTTTTTGGGGTGGGGGCAGCGAAGAGTAAAAAGAGATATAGCTTCTAAGGGAGCACAAGAAGAGAACTGATGATCCACCTCATGCCCCAATCTAAGTGAACGAAACCTAATGCAGGACAACATGTTTCAAACTGCATAAAATATACAGCACAAAAAGAAAGACCAATTAAATAATGCAACCAATGACTTGGACCATGTTCCAGACAAGTTTTCTCCTATGCCATTTAAGTCTCCTAACAATGCCATCTATATCCTTCTATTTTCTTACCCCACAAATTTAAATCACAGTATATCGTTAGTTTTGAATTTTAACAGGCAGAACACAGCAACAGATAATTTAACAGGAGCAGGTGGTTCGTGAATTAACCAAGCACGGCATGGCTGGGAGCAATCGTACTTACACCAAACTTTTGTTTATGTAGGACACAAGTAACAACGGCTTGGGAGAAAGCTGCCCAGACTGACCATGGTCTGGGACCGACAAGCATATCGCTTGTTTCTGCCACAAACACAAGGACTCTTTGTACACTGCTGTAGTCAAACACTAATCTCATGGGCACACTAAATATTGCTTCACGCACTGTATGAAGGGCCACTGTGCAGCATTGTTCCAGATACTGAAAAGCTTAACTAAGCAAAGAGCTGGAAAACATTCACAGGAACCTTCCAGTTCAATATGATTCATCAAGAATTCATGTGGCCAAGGTGTTTAACATCTAATTAGGAAAGGTAAGTTTTACTGGGGATTATTGTAGGAGGAAAAGTTCTTTTACCACAGCGAGTCCTCCACCTCATTCAGAAATGGCAGGTTGAAAATCTTAAATCTGGTAGAGAATAAGGAAGAGATGAAGGACAGTGTTAGGGTGGGTGGTGGCAGAGGCACAGACTAAAAATTCAACGTGGGGTAGGATGTGCAGAAATGCAATGGCTTGACAAGTTCATCATGTAAATACAGCATTGAAGACCAGAAAGTCCCAAGTTCCACTGCTAGCTTGGTAAATCAAATCACACCACTGAGACACTGAACAACAGGATTCTTCATTACTGGTTTGGCAGAGATCAAAGTTAAAAACAAACAATCCCAGTATGATACTGACCCTTGGATTTCATTCCACATGTACTCAGTTCCCCGGCGTCCCAGCACATCAGCTGTGTACTATGATTACATGGAGCAGCAAGTCAAATATCACACATTCAGGCAGAATGCACCAACCCAAGGGAAAAAAACAAGTCAGAGTTACAAGAGTCTGACGAAGCCTCAACAAGTAGCAACGGTTCGCTCACAACTGCCTACATATTCGTTAATTGAAAGCATAGGACAATTCTGAATGGAGTTAGAAAACATTCCACATTCCACTCCAAGCTCAATGACTAAACTGCTTTCTTTGACTACATGCAGGATTTTCTCTAATTGCTAACATTCGCATAAAACACAGCTGCATTCAAAATTATATGATCTTGAAAAACCAAATGTTCTAAAATTTTAGTCGCTACATCAAAAAAATTGTGACCAAAATTTTTGTCTGCCAAAACAAAATGTTCTTCTGTCCACATTTAGCGTTATTCCATGGTATCACAGCACACTGAAATCTAAGACTATTGAAATACAAGAACAGCATAAACTCTAACACATTGCACCACTTGCCATCATGGTGGGAGGTATTTTCATAGCAAAAAATAAGAGGCATAAACTGGAAAGCAATTCATTTTGCACAGACTCTCTCACATCATAACAACCAAAGACAGGTCAGAGGCTGGATAAACCGCAAACGGTCTGCCGTCCAAATCCCCGAGAGACTTTTGGCCAATGACTCTGGGAGATTGATGAAATGCTCACAACTTGCCAGGGCTGGAACAGCTCCAACACACCATTAAAGTCAGAAAGAACAGTCTGCTAGGACACCATGTCCACATGCTTAAACTTCCACCTTGAGGCTGAAATATGCACAGATCAACAGGTTTCATTGCAGCAATCACATAAGCTTCGACGATAGCAACTTCCAAACCTGTGATTTCAATCACTGAAAAAGGCACTGGCAGCAGAAACACAGGAACACCATCACATTCAAGCTCATGGTTAAATCTCCCAAAAGCGCTTGGACCAATATTACAGTTGTTTCATTGTCACAATCAAAATCGTGGAACCTTCCCAACCACAGGGCAGGAGCACTTCCTCAACACCACTGCAGATATTCAAGGTGGCCCACTAATGGAATTGTGGATGTACCTACATGAAATGATCAGTAACAATTCAAGGAAGCAACTCACCACCACCTTCTAAATGGAAACTGGGACTGGCAAGTCAATGCCCACATCCAGCAAGTGCATTAAAAATAAGTGTTATCGTAGAGTCACTGAGGTGCACCATGAGGCAGAGAACCTGGTGAACAGCACGTTCTGAGAGGTAGTCACACCTCACGACAGGAGGAGCAGACAGACAAGGTAAGGGTAACCAGCAGACACACCAAGAAGAATAGGTACGTACTGTAAGAGTCCCTCAAGGTTCTGCTTGCTAACCAATTGTCTATCTTGGATATCAGTGAGGGGGATGGGTCCTCAAAGAAGTGCAGCAACAGTCAGGTCCGTGGCTCGGTTGGCCCAATGGTGCAGGTGGGAAGAAACATGGGAAGGATGGCACTTTTTGGAGGATTCTTCTGGTGGGGAACAGACACACATTTCTCAACATCAACACAACTTCAGAATGTGTTGCCTCCTTGGTACTAGAATCAGGGATGTTGCAGATTGGCTACAGAACATTCTACTGGCAGAATATGTAAAGCCTGAGGTCATGATTCACATTGATACCGACTGACTAGGTAAGGAGGAGGACTTGATCCTGCAAACAGAGTTTATGGAACTCAGCAGCAAGTTAACAAGCAGGACCTCAAAAAGCAGCAGTCTCCCCATGTAAGTACAGAAATAAGATTATAAGACAGCTGGATGCATGCTTAAAAAGGGTGTAGAAGGGACAGCTTTAGATTCCTGGACACCAGGACTGGCTCTGGATTTTGGGAGGTGGCACCTGTTCAAGCTCGACAGGTTGCATTTGAGTACAGCTGGGACCGAGTTCCTTGTGGGGCCTTTGCTCGTGCTTTTGGGAAGCATTTAAACTAACTCAGCAGCAACATATCTGTATGGCTGTACGGCCAATCAGAATTTCCATGCACACCAGTCGTATCCAGTACTGGAGAAACAGGGTTTGGCACAGGCTTCAAGGTTTGAATCTACTTGGCTAAAGCTGAAGAATAAGGAGGATGTAATGACATTGCTTGACATAGTATATCACTAACTAGTGAGAAAGATAGAGATGAAAAGATCTGAAAGGAAATTACAAAGATGTGAGCACCAGAGTGGTTATAATGGGAGACTGTATATTGATAGAGATAGTGGTAGTCCAAGGGGCAGTGAGGAAAGCATTCCTAGGTTATGTTCAGGAAAATTTCCTACAGCAGGAGATGCCCAGTCCAACAAGAAAGGATGTACTGTTAAATCTGATTGTTGGGTATAAGGTGCGCAAAGCAGATCAAGTGATAGTGGGGGAACATTAAGGGAAACATTTAGGGGACAGTGATCATTGTACATAAGGTTTAGGATGATGGTAGAAAATGATATTGGTTAATCCAGAGTAAGAATCATCAATGGCGGACAGCAGACTTCAATTGGGCAAAAATTAAGTAGGGAAGCATAGACTGAAACCAAAGATAGGTGCAAAAAGTTGCTGAACAATGGATTACCTTCAAAGAGAAAATGGTTTAGCAACAGTCAAAGTATATTCCCTCAAAAGGAAAAGACCACAAAAAGTGTGCTTGTGTGTCAATAATAGACAGCCACACTGAATAGAAAAGGTTCAGAAGGGAGATGATAATTTCAAAGTGTGCAGTTAACAAAATTTGGGAAAATTGTAAACCGTGAGGAGAAGAGTGTCAAACTTCAAAACAACATTAAGTGGAGTGAGCAGATAGGTGGCAAATGAAGTATGAGATGATGTAAACAAAAACAGAAATCGCCTAGGAAACTCAGCAGGTCTGGCAGCGTCAATGGGGAAAAAAAAAATGAAGAGTCACAGGCCTCTGCATTCTTCCCACAGATGCTGCTCGACCTGCTGAGTTTCTCCAGCAATGTTTGCTTTTGTTTCAGATCTCCAGCATCTATAGTTCTTTGGTTGATTATCATCGGGTGATTTATTTTGGTAAAACAAACAGAGACAGGATGAAGGGTACTATTCTAAAGAGACCTGGCTGTAAAAGTACACAGAGATAGTAGGAACTACCGATGCTGGAGAATCGGAGATAAAACGTTGTGGAGCTGGATGAACACAGTATTCTGAAGAAGGGTCTTGACCTGAAACGTCAACTTTCCTGCTCCTCTGATGCTGCTTGGCCTGCTGTGTTCATCCAGCTCCACAACATTTTATCTGTAAAAGTACACAAATCGTTAAAGGTGGCAGGACAGATAGAGAAGGCTGTTAAAGCATACACTATTCTAGGCTTCATAAGTAGGGGCAGAGATTACAAGAGCAGGGAGGCTATGTTGAACCTCTGTAGGACACTCTTTGGAACTCAGTTGGAGCGTTGTGCACAGTTCCAGGTGCCGCACCAAAGAAAGGCATTAGAGAGAATGCAAAAGAGCTTTAAGACAATGGTTCCAGAGATTAAACACTTCTGTAATAAACATAGATTACAGAAGTTGGGACTGTTGACCTTGGAGACAAGGTAGATGCTTTCAAAATCATGAGGAGACAGAACAGGGAGCAACTGTTCTCCCTCAAACGGATCAAAATACAGATTTCAAGTGTTTTGCCAAAAAAAAGCAAATGCAAAGTGCAAAGCATTTTCAGACAGTAAGTGGTTAGGGTCTGAAAGGCACAGCCCCTAAGTGTGGTGAAGGCAGGTTCAACTGAGGCAAATAGAAATTAAATGATTATTTAAATGCAAACAACGTGCAGGATAATAGGAAAAAGGTAGGATGGTTGCATCAAGTTCCATGCCTACAGCCAGTGCAGATATGATGGGTTGAGAGCCTGCTATGTTGTAACAGTCCTGATTGTGTGCGTTCCAGTTCCCTGTCAATTGTCATGGGGTAGTTGTTACTGGAAAGTGTTGACATGCTTTCTCATTGCTCATCAAGATCTCATGTAAGCAGGGATACAGTTAAAATAAGGGACTTAACATCCTGTATTTCAACATTGCAACCACAGTCCATACCATGACACGAGTTCAGAATTATTTTAACTAATAGCCTTATTTTCACTTAATGATTAAAGTGATTTAGTTTCAAATTACAATTCATCATATCTGAATTTAAGAATAGAACAATGAAAAGCTATGCACAGGTCTAGATTTCTGAATATTAAATTTGTAATTATAACATTTTTCCATTAATTATAATTAAGGTTAAATCACTAGGGGACAAATTAGAGTAAAAACTAGGATGATGACTCAGGAAATGTCAAGTTAATAGAAAATGAAAGTTAAAACCATTAGTCTTGAGGTCTGCAACTCTTCCATCTGGCTTTCTATTCAGATGGTGTGTCTGAAAGTGACAATAGCAGAGAGCCAGATCTGGAGATCTCCTGTAGGAGCAGGGTCCCTGTATGCTCTGAGCGTATCTCTGAAAGAATCTGCATTATGATTGGTTGTATAAATATTCTAACAGATTTAGACCTGTAAGAAATAAGGACCCCTTAAGTATTAAGCTATCCTGAAAACTATAATTTACTAAGAACATTGTTAACAAAGTGTTTGCTCTCCATCTTCTCCCCACTCACCTTTGAAATATACCAAAACCAAATCACAAACGTTTGTTCCTACAAGAGTCGCATGGGGGTGCCTGACTCTACAGGCCTTCATGAACTAACAGCAAGCTGCTCTTCTGGTGCCTTGAGTGCCTGCCTTTCTGTGCAAGTGTCTATTAAAAGATAACATTTGCCCTCAGCATCAGGTATTAGTTTAAGTAATGCAAGGCGACCTTAAGCTGAAATGACAGACAAGAGACCCGTATTAACACCTTGGGCATTCATCCTGCATTCATCACTTAAAAAGAAAATTAACATGTGCCAGAATTAGGGCATGTCTTGGATACTCTTGGGGCAAAGACCAGCACTAAGGGATGAAGAGATTCCAAAGGGTCAGTGGACCTGAAATGTTAACACTGCTTTCTCTGCACAGATGCTGCCAGACCTGCTGAGTTTTTTCCCCCAGCTATTTCTGTTTTTGTTTCTGATTTTCAACATCTGCAGTTCCTTATTATTTTTTTTTCCTCATGAAGGATTCCTGACATCTTAGTCACTTTCAAACCTTCAAACATAAGAAGCCAGATGCTTCTACTGTAACAAGCACATTAACCCAGTGAAAGACATGGATTTCGGTGTTGTTTTTGATCTGTCCTGAATAGGCTGAGCTACCTTAGGGTATCAGGCTAATAAAAATTAGCACCAGAGCATTTTGTAAATTGTGGTCTGGAATGCAAGCTTACCAGACAGCAAACAAAAGTGATAAAATTTAGTTGTACAGTTGGTCTAGGATCAACTATTCCAGACTGATTTTTTAAAAATTTACTTACTTAATAATTGTTTGAATATTCGTTTGTACTATTTTTGCTGACCCTCCCAGAGAGTAGAGTGGGATAAAATCGGATGGGATTGAAAATGGAATCAACTCATTGCACACTGCAAACCTGTTCAGGGGGACCTAGCTCATTGAGTTTGAACTCATTAAGTCAAGTGTTAGAAAGAAATAAAAGTACTTCAGTCAATTCAAGGGGAACATTCAAATTATGAAACAAAAACAAATTGCTAGAGAAACTCAATAGATCTGACAGCATCATTGACAGAAAGCAGAGTTAGTGTTTTGGATCCAGCGTTTCAGATTTCCAGCATTTCAGTTATAAAAATTGTCAGCAGGACTATGCCATTTAGCCCCTGAAGCTAACTCTACCATTTGCTAAGATCATAGCTAGTCTGAATACATTCTCAACTCCACTTTCCCACCTACTACTACACCATTTGGACTTCCTTATCAATCAAGAATCAAATTCACAAACAGTCTCAAAAATGTTCAGTGGCCCCAACTCCAACATTCTCCGGGAAAGAGATTACCACAGAATAACATCCCTTGAAGAAAAATTCTCATCACCACCTTAATAGGGCACAATTTTATTTTAAATTGTCCACTAGTTATATCATCTTCCAAAGGGGAGATATCATCTCGGCACCGCTCTCAATTCTGTCAGGACCTTGACTACTTCAGTAAGATCACCTGCCATTCTTCAGAAGTTCAATGCATACAGGCCCAACCTGTTCAATCTTTTCACACAAAATCCTCTCCATTCCAGGAATCAGTAAAACTGATTATTCCAAAATCATTCTAAAGCAATTATATCCTCTCTCAAGTAAGGAGATCAAAACCATATAGAAATTCTAGATTTGGCTACTAACACCCTACAGTGAAAGGTCCATACTTTTCTGCTCCAGTTTTCTTGCAACGAACAAAATGTGAAGTCATTGTGGCAATGTAGGAAACGTAGCAATGAATTACCACACAGTTGGAATGCACAAATGGCAATCTGCTAAAGACCAGATTATCTGGTCTTAGAGACACGTTAGGAAACAAACACCAGCCAGTTCCTCAGAGACAACTTCCCTTCTCCGGCTCAAAATAACACTACTGGATCTTTTATACATTCTTGAGATTTGCTGGTGTTTCTGTGGACAGGCTTTGTTGGATGAACTTAAATAACATTGCTTTGTTGCACAGCAGCTACTGGACAAAAGTATTGCTGTTGCTTCAGCCATTCAATTAAGTCCTTGGGTGGGTAAGTGCTGCAATATTGAGTTATTGTAAGCATTACAACCTTCCATTTGGCCCTTAAATATCAAAAAAGCTGGCAATATTCATTCTAATCCTGAAAAGGGGAACCATGAGAACACTTTCTTGAACACATTTTGCAGGGAATACAGCATTGCTGTGAAAGTTGCGCAAGAGCTCTAAACAGATTGAGAGGGCAAAAAAAAAAAACAGTCACAAACCTTAGGCTTTATTTCCTGTTGCTCCAGGGAGGTTTTAGATGCTGTTGGTTCTCCATTTCAGTTCCACTTCCTCTTTGCATTGGTCATATTTTAAACACAAGTTAAAGTAAAGTTTCAATTGAGACCAATACTGTTAAAGCTTAAGATGTTAAAAACCTCTTCCCCAGGCTACATGAATCCTGATGGAGCATTGTAACTACTCTACAGCAAAGCAGATGATCTATAATCACCAAGGCACTGAGTTAAACAACTTCCTACTGAAGTGTTTTTACTTCTCATTTAATTCAGATCATCCTGTTACAGCTGGTGGCACAGTTCTAGGACAGTGAGTGAGCAGAGTAAGTGCTTGGAGCTGTTTTCCTGGGACCTCATTTGTGCTGATTTGGATGAAGGTCACGTTATCCAAAAAGAATCAACTGTGCAGTACAAGATGCCAAGTATGGCTATGAAGTATTTTACAGAGAGACATATTCTGCTCATCATTGCTCTGCAATGTTGTTCTTCAGGTCAAATGACTTGTCTAATCCTGTTTTCCTGTGATGTTCTTTATTATCAACTTACAAACACAAAGGAATTTTGCTTGTAAGGTTACAGGCTGTGTCTCAATGGCCACTTATGAAGACTTATTAGAATTGGGTACATGGGAAAATATCTAAACTGTCACAGAATAACTAGGTGAGTGTAAGAGTATTAACCTCCAGTCTTGTGACAGAGTGCATGCCTCTCCAGATTTAAATAATCTCTATAGAAAAGGGTGCTTCATTGCAAGGCTATCTTCAGAACCACAGACAACAAATGAGTGAGTAAATTGCAGGTACACTTCTTACCCCATCACAAAAGCAAGTAGAACACACTATTATAGGGAGGACATCCAGCATGAAACTAAAAGAAACTTAGAAGAACCTTTAGTCAGGCTTCACTTAGAATCACTTATTGGTCCCCTCAGGTGGTTGGTGATCGACTGAAAGCATTCCTTTTAAAACTCCTTAATTATCAAAAAGCTGAAGAAACTAGGTCTTTTTAATCTAGAAATGGATAGGATTCAGTGAGATGTAATTCAAGAGCTCAGAATTAAAAAGCAAAATGACAACCCTCAAGATTCCACAGCTATTCCTGAGCATGTGCATTTGCTCAGCACTAGTAACAGAAAATAAGTCACAAGGCTTTTCACAAGAAGAAGCTGAGATAAAATCAACACTTACAAACAGACGTTGATATTGGAACCAGAGACTGAAGTCATTTTAGGGAAGGATTTTTAGACGTAATAATTGCATTTAGTTGTAAACGCCAACTAGTGTTTCACTCGAGCACAGATTGTACTTCTGTTGGGTGCATACACTTGCAATGTTTAACTCTAAACAAATATAAGGTGCTAGTAGTTTCCTTCACTGACTTTCTAAAGTAAAACAGACAGCTAAAATGCAGAAATACTAATATTAGATGAAAAAGAGCAGAGCTGCACAAGAGTTCAGAGTTGAAGCAATGCCAAATTCTTGGAGGGTTGTAGAGCTGGTACACAAATGGGGAGCAGGAAGTTTGAGGAACGGTTTGAACAGAAGTATGGAAATTTAAACAAAAAGTCTTCAGTGCCGGAAACAACATAGATCATTAGCAAACACTGGGACGATGAATGAACAGGACACAGAGTTAGCATGCAGAAACTGTGTTCATGCTCAAGTTTATGGCAGCATTGGGAAGATTGGAGGCCAGCTGAGAGAAAATTTAAATTTTCCAGTTTAGAGTTAGAAGTGTGAATTTCAGCACTAAATGGGCTAATGGAAGAGTGGAAACATGTGACACATCCATTCCATAATGAGAGTGTAAAGAGCTCCACTCAATCAACAAGGAGGCCAAGGCTACAAACAGCACAAAGTACTGGAGAACTCAGCTTGTCTGGCAGCATCCATGCAGACAGAGTTAAACAGTCATGGGACAAAACACTAAGACCTTTGCCCACAGATCATCTAGACCTGCATAGTTTCTCAGCACTTTGCTTTTATTTCGGATTTCCAGCATCCACAGTATTTTACTTTAAAGTTTGCTAACAGTCTATTCAATCTCCAAGTGGCCAAGTTGAGAGAGAGGAACAGTGGCTCAGTCACAGTAATTATGGCAGGTCTGAGAATGGCTTTAGTCTTCTCAAGAATTAATGGGAGATAAGTGTAGTTCATTCTATAGTTGGACAAGTAGCTTAACAGAGACAGGAAAAAGGATGGACAAGCGGTGATGAAATATTGCCATACATTAGCATACACACGGAATCTGACATCACGTCTGTCATCTCGATGACAATACAGGGAAAAGACAGACAGATCTCGGGGCATAATAATATCACTAGTTAAGGCTGATTACAGTGCCACTTCAGAACCAGAAAAACAATTAGAACACACAGTTCCAGAAAGACAAGCATAATGGCAGGGTGAGTATAAATTTAGAGTTCTAAGGAAAGTGACTCAGATTACGGTCACTCCAGAGAAGGATGAAACACAGGTAGTCACAAGGATAGGGACTCTAGCCTGGACAGCAGCGAGGCCGGAAACAAAAAGCCCACTCAGCTCTGCGCCACCTTGTAGTTGATCTCCAGTCTACGGACAAGACTCCCAATTACCAATACAGAGACAGTAGGAACTGCAGATGCTGGAGAAGGTGAGGTAACAAGGTGTGGAGCTGGATGAACACAGCTGGCCAAGCAGCATCAGAGGAGCAGGAAAGCTTGACGTTTCGGGCCCAGACCCTTCTAATGAAGGGTCTGCCACCTGCCCCACCCCCACATTAACCCCGGGCAGGCTCCTGCTGACAGGAGCCGGGCCCCAGAAGCGGGGCAGCCTGAAGCAGGATCAGGGCAGACAGAGACACAGCCAGGCCCGGGGCAAGTGACAGAGGCGGGGGAACAGCGCTCCGGGCCCGAACTCACCCGCCGCTCGGTGACAGGAAATCGACATCATCGTCATCCACCCCGAACAGCGACATGTCGATACTAATCGTCCCAGAAGCCGCGCCACCAGCTGATACCGCTAACCGGACTCGACGGCGTCGCTTTACAACCTGTCACACAACATCGCCGGGGTGGTTTCGGGGGAAAGACGTCCCTTCCGCTAATGCACTTTACGGCACACGGGTCCGCGCATGAGCATGTGCAGATCTGGTGGGGACCACATGGGCTGTGTACCTGATCAGGACGTCCATGTACCACAGGCATCCACTGCGACAGGAGGTTCAACAGCAAAAGGACTTGAGGGGTGGAAACAAACAAAGGCAGCATGGATTCTCATTATAACAAGCTTGGGGCTGGATGA
>JAHRHZ010000035.1:3569750-3585931 GCA_024137785.1 Ginglymostoma cirratum | reverse complement strand
CTGGGTGTAATCTCCCCCTCCTTCACACACAGTCAGTCACTCTGGGTTTTACCCCCAACAGGAGAAGTTCCTCAGGCAGTTGCACTGACGTGCGGGCGGCGCGCGGGGAAGGTGCGTGTGACGCCATGACGCCCCCTTCCTCCACCCCCAACCCACTGGCGGATCGCGCGTGCGCGGGTGCGGCGTGCCTTGCTGGCGGCTGGTGAGACCTGGACCGGATGGTGTGAGTGGTAGCGGCGGCCTGACAGGAGCTGGTAAGCGGGGGGGGTCGTGGCTGGGTGATCTCGTCGGGTTTTGGGAAGGCTTCGGCCTGTGTCCGGGGTGAACCGTGTAATGCACGGGCTGGTTAGTGGTCACTGACGGCGATATACCTGGGCACGGTGGGCAGCTCTGTCGGTCCCGAAACTTTACACTGGGCCCCTTGGTGAATGAAGCGCTCCTGTACTGCCTTGTAGAAATTGGGCCAACCTGAGGACATTTGTATCCTCCCGGCTCGCAGACGCTGGTTTTATAGTCACTGTTCATTCTTCTTCAGGCCGTTAAGTTTTCTAGGTGACTGACTGTAAGCCCTTGGCACCATGTCTACCTTTTTTTAAGAAAAAAGTGCCAGTGTTAATCGCTTAGGCAGGAATGCCCTGAGAATTTGTGCTCGTACAGGGCATTTGAGGAACTCGGCAAGTGCAACATCTTTTTACAGTGACGGGAATACTTTTTGAAGTGTGGTCACTTTTTAATGTCGGTAATGCAGAAACCAAATTACTGTACGTGCAGCAAGTCCTGTCAAACTGCAGTGAGATGCAGTCAAATGCTCAGATTAACAATCAGTTGAGTGACACATACTGACTGCTCGACCATGGTATCTTTTGCATCCTTCTGAGCAATAACGCCTCATCCAAACACAACACTATTGTACCGAAGTTTCAGCCTCTGGTTTGGATCTTGAACTAGCAAATTTGACTAAAAGTGCTCCCCATTGATTCAAGACTGCCGTATTCTCCAGTCCCTTATAAGTAAAGGTAGAGGGGTAATTTTAAATGTGTATTTCAGTTGGTGGAGTGTCCGTGGAACTCATTGATGCTGAAGGCTGTGGAGGCCAAGTCATTGAGTGTGAGACTCAAGACAGAGACGACTGAAGTTCTCGATTAGTAAGGGGATCGAGGGTTGCTGAGAGAAGACAGGAGAATTGGGTTGAGAAGCATATTAGCCATGAATCTACAGTGGGAAAGACATGAAGGGCTGAACAACCTAATTGTGGTCCTACATTTTATGGTCAGTGTGACATATGCCTGTACCGCGTGTGTTTTCATGATGCATTGTGTAAGATGTAGACCTCATGGCAGCCATTTTTTTCTCAATAAGCTTATAGCAGGCACACCACAAATATTTTTGTGTGTTAATGTTGCAACTGGATGGTTATCTGCTCTTGTGGGGAATGTGAAATCTAACAAAATGGAATAAAACCATTCACAGTGAAAAGGTTATAACTGCAGTGTGACAGTTCGAGGAAAGCAGATCCTCTTATAAGTTTTCCATAGGAATATTAGGTACTTAATTTTTAAATTTGCATCCTGGTCCATTAACTGCTCACATTGAAGTGAACTGGTTGCTGCACCACTGATGACCATCCTTGATGTGCATAACATTTTCCCAGTAAGAATGTGTTAATTCCTCGATTACACTAGTTTAACTTCGTTACTGGATTACACTATTTGCTACAATTTGTAGTGTGCAAATAAATCAGTACTACCTGCACTGATTGGAGATTTATTATGTGTAAGATGGTGGAACATTCTGTCTCGGTAACATTGATTCCAGCTGCAGATGCTGGAAATCTGATCAAAAATTATGGGAAACTCTAAGCTAATCACCCTCTGTTGAGAAGAGAGGCGCTACCTTTGAAGGTAATGTGGATCATTTCAAAGAGGTTAATGCTTGGACAATTGAAAGGAAGTGAAATCTGGTAGTAAAGTGAATGCTGATGTTGAGTCCCTGTTTAGAATATATTAAATTAGCTATATAGGATCACACTAAACTGAGGCTTCATCTTCACTGATAACTGTAGGCTATAATGTTTTGCTGCATTTGAAGACAGTTGCTTCTTAATTTTCTGCGTGTACACAGACCATTGTTTGAGTGTTTAAGGACGCTTGCTGCCTATTGCTTTGTACATGCTCTTAGAAGGTTGAATGTCCTTGGAATTCCCTGACACAGAGCTGTGAGAGCTGGGACCTTATGTATATTGAAAGCTGAGATAGATTCTTGATCAGCAGGGGAATTGAGGGTTATGACGAAAGGGCAGGAAGATGGATGTGTGGAATGTCAGATCAGCCGTAATCCTCTTGAAAGGTGGAGCATGCTCGAAGGGCTCAATAGCCTACTGCTATTCTTTTGGTCTTGTGAAACATGTGGATACAATGTGGATGAGTTTGTTTCATAAGACTGATGTGGAATAGCCTACTGATTTGGTTTATATTTTAGATAGTATTTTAAATGGCAACATTCTTGCATATGCCTATTGTCCATGTTTACTGTGAAATCAGTGTATACCCAGTGTCCATAAACATAGTGCTCTGAAGAAATTGCAGCTAAATCATAATCACGCAGTTAATTATGCTAAAACTTGTTTTAAAATGCTACTGCCTCTATTTTCACTTGGTAAATTTTATGACTGAAGGATTACATGGTGCAGTGGATTCACATCGTCATCTTTGACCTGAGTTAAGGATCTCTATATCCCAGGGTACAGAGCACAGACTTTCTGAAGATTTGCCGTCGCTTTGTTTTCAGCTGCCAAGCTGAAAGTGCAAATGTCACATTGGTGAAGCAATGTTGTTTTGAGATTGGGCCTGAGTGGAGTAATCTTTTCTTTCCAGTAACCCTGAAATGGGCATTTTTCATGTGTACTTATCTAGAAAATGAGTCAGGCCACCTTTTTTTATGATGGGGGTGGAGAGCGTCCACCGAAGTCCCTTTGTTCAGTCTTTCTGATTGCAGTATGGCGTTGTGGAGTCACAAGATAATATCAGATGAAGAACAAAAATCTCTGCTGTATGTCTTCTGCTTGGCAAAATGACTGAGACAAATTATAGTATCCTAAAATTCTTCCTCTATTGAGATTAATTGGTGCAGACCAAGGGTGAATCACTGTAGGCTCCTTCCTGTTTGATTTTTGTTGCACAATGAGCAGTGCACCCTACAGCTGAATTACTGGTGACATTGTGAATGTATTTTTGCAAATTTTTTATGTGCAGTGAAAGGCTCTTGTGCAGATCATGCATAGGGATGCAATCATCAGACTAGTGCATCATCTGATGCATGAGTTATGTGGTGACCCAGACAAGTTTATAGCAGGATCTGGGCTTGTGTAAGTTCTAGCCATAGGGAGACCTGGCTATTTTGTAGTGGTGTCTATTTGAATTGCTAGAATTCTTATTAATAGCTGGCCGATGGAGCTGCATTTTCACTTGAATCTTGTGAAGTTTTTATTGAATTTTAAGTTAACTCTGCAGTTGGCAGAACTGCATAGGTTTGTGAGATGATGGAATATGAAAGTTGTATCAAATCATAGTACTGGGCCAATCTGAATCATAGAGTAAACTGACCAGTCAACTAGTAAGAATAAACAATTGAATCTTTGTTCACAAGATTAAACACTGTTCCTAATGTAGCCCTATTCCAGAATCTGGACTAAAACTACAGTGTGATACTGTCTTCTCCCAGACTAAGTTCAGCTTGAGCACAGTTTGTCTTTCCTGAACCATGTTCATTTGAACCACTGACTTCCTTTCCTACTTTTTAAAGAACCTTCATGCTGCGTTTTAAAAGTGTTGGTTTAAAATACTTGAGGGCAAAAATATTTAACCGAAACAACAAATCTCTTCAAGAATAGATCACCTGCATTTTGTAAGCAGTCTTGTGTTGAAGAGCAAGTTTGAGAATGTTGCGGATTGGGTTGGTTATGTTCTAATGCTGAGTGCATCATTCAGTGAGTTTAATTGATGAATTGCAATTCATGGCAGAGTCCTGAGTTGCGTACAACCTTCAGTGAGCAATGATCTGTTCAATGTTGTGTTGTGGTCTCCTGAGATACAGCATAAGCATCAGCTCTCTGTGATACTGGTCTTATACATATTACATTTAATAAGTACTTTGCACAATAGACTTGTCTGTTTTCAAAATACAATGAACCATAACTTTCACGCACGCTAATAGAAATTGCTGGAAAAACTCAGCAGTTCTGGCAGCATCTGTGGAAAGAAAACACAGTTAATGTTTTTCCTCCATTGACTGCAACCCCCCCCCCCAAATCCTGAACTGATTGTAGCTAGGAACAGTTTGGTATATATGCTGAAGATGGGGTGAGGGGAGGGGAGGGGAAGGAATAAAAGAAAGGTGGAGATGGAGCCCAGAGAGAAAGAGGGAACAACATTTGGGCAGATGAGGAAATGGGTAAAAGTCAGCCTGGGAGAATCAGTAGCTGCCAGTGGGAACGATTAGTGGTTGTCAGTGGGTTATCTATGGTAGCAGCCCACGTAATGACAAGGCCCAGTATGTGAGGGTAAGAATAGGTCCTGGGAGAGGCTGCTCAAGCAGGTAAAATTGTTGAAATCGATATTGAGTCCGAAAGTTGCAGGATGCCCAAGAGGAAGCCAAGGTGCTGTTCTTCGAGTTTCATGCCGAGCTTTGCTAGACCTCTGCAGCAAGCCTGAGACAGAGATCAGGGAACAGGTCGTGTGTTGAAGTGACAGGCAGCCAGAGGTTCGGGGTCATTTTTGTGGTCAGAATGTAGGTGTTTGGCAAAGCAGTCTATCAGTCTACTTTTTGTCTCCCCTTCCCTGGTTAGCGTCTCTGTCTCGGGCTTGCTGCTGTGCTCCAATGAAGCTCTGTGCAAACTGGAAGAACAACATCTCATTTTCCACTTGGAAGCCTGTAGCTATGAGGACTCAATATTGAGTTCAGCAATTTTAGGAGCTGACCACCTTCTCCCAGGTCCTTATCCCAACCCCCACTCACCTTGCTTTGACATCAGACAGGCTGATAAACAAGTCATGGCCTACATTAGCAACTGTTGCTTCCCCCAGGCTGACCTTTACCCATTCGTTTGCCTGCCCAGCTGTTATTGTCTCCCCCCACCCCCTCTCTGTCCGTCCACCCCCCCCGCCAACCCTCCTCGTGCTCCCCCCTGAGCTCCAATCAGGTCTGAAGAAGTGTAACGTTAACTGTGCTTTCTTTCCACAGATATGACCAGACTTCCTGAGTTTTTCAAATAATTTCTATCGGCATTTCTGATTTCCAGCACCTGCAGTTCCTTAGTTTTGTTTTGACTGATGTGTTTCAATTTTTGTTTAGCCAGCAAGAGCATTTTGGTTTGCTAGAGTGTGTGGAGATCAAAACAATTGGCCCCTGTACTTATGAACATGATGTAATCATTTTCATGCACAAGTAAGCCTCAGCTCCAATGAAAATTGCAGGGTTTCTGCTTGAAGTCTTCATTATGTTGTAATTCCAAATCCACCTTTGTGTAGTTATGTAATTTGAGAAGTGTGTACAATTTACAGCAACAGAATGGACTGTACTGCCCATTGACGTAACCATAACATTATAGTAAGGAAATTGCAATAATATGTAGAGCTCAGGGGAATGTTTACTATGATTCCAGTAGTTGCGTTCCACTTCTATTACATGAATGAGTCTTGTTTGTAGTGTCTACCCAGTCTGTGAAAGAGGGAAACTAGAGTGAAATATTGGTGGGACCCTTCAAATTTACAAAACTGCTTTGAACGAACCATACTTAGGGCATTACATCTGGTTGTAGTCACCATACTTGGGGGAGAACATCAGGATCCTTAATAGGGTGTTGAGGAGGTTTGCCATTATGGTTCCAGGGATGAGAAATTTTTGCAAAAAAAGGTTGCAAAAGCTGAGCTTCTCTTTGGAGCAAAGGGGCTGGAAGGAAGATTTGACATGGACGTGTAAGGTTATGACAGATTTGGTTATGGTAAACAAAAATGAACTATTCCCAATAGGTGGAACAAGGCTGTTTAAGGCAGATTTTGGACAAGTTGCAGGGAGGACTTGACGAAAGAACTTTGCACACAGAGAATGGTAATGATCTGGAATTCTCTGCTCACGAGGATATTGGAAGCAGAGACTATTAACTTTAAAAAGAAATTGGATGAGCACTTGAAGGAAATAAACTTTCAGAGTTACAAGGATATAGCAGGGTAGTGGTACTGAGATAACAAGGTGTTGAGCTGGATGAACTCACAGGCCAAGCAGCAACAGAGGAGCAGGAAGGCTGACGTTTTGGGCCTAGACCCTTCTTCAGAAATGGGGGAGGGGAAGGGAGTTCTGAAATAAATAGGGAGAGGGGGGAGGCGGATAGAAGATGGATAAAGGAGAAGATAGGTGGAGAGGAGACAGACAGGTCAAAGAGGCGGGGATGGAGCCAGTAAAGGTGAGTGTAGGTGGGTAGTTAGGGAGAAGATGGGTCAGTCCAGGGAGGACGGCCAGGTCAAGGGAGCGGGTTGAGGTTAGTAGGTAGGAGATGGAGATGGGGGTGGGGCTTGAGGTAGAAGCAGGGGATAGGTGGGAGGAAGGACAGGTTAGGGAGGCGGGGCGAGCTGGGCTGGTTTTGGGATGCGGTTGGGGGAGGGGAGATTTTGAAGCTTGTGAAGTCCACGTTGATACCATTGGGCTGCAGGGTTCCCAAGCGGAATATGAGTTGATGTTCCTGCAACCTTCGGATGGCATTGTTGTGGCACTGCAGGTGGCCCAGGATGGACATGTCGTGGTACTGATTGGATTGATCTTCAGGGAACTGGCATAGACCTGGTGGACCATATGGCATCCAATGCCATCATGACTGTGACTAGAGGAAAAGTGGGAACAGCTAACAACTAGAGGCTAGATTCCAAGTTGGGACTGTCTTAGTCACAAACCATAGCGCAAGGCAACTCATGTTTGTTTATGTTATGCCCCTCAATCCTGGTTTGACCTGTTTGTATTACAGAAACTGGGGCTGTGTGAGACCTTGCTCGGAGATTTTTGCAATGAAAAGCTGTTCATATCCACGGTCTGAGAGATCCACAAATTACTGATTTAATTTTTTTATGGAGCCCAAAAATCTCCACTACCTGCAGTTAAATTGTTGAAGTGTTTGATCTCTTGTGAGCTTGCATTCGTTCAGCGACTTTTGATGAGTGAAGTTGTCTTCAAAACACAAGCTATAATGTGGAGGTGCCAGTGTTGGACTGAGGTGGACAAGAAGTCACTCGACACCAGGTTATGGTCCAACAGATTTATTTGAAATCACAATTTTTCAGAGCGCAACCACTTCGTCGGGTGACATGAGAGAGAAGTGCACAGAACATAGAATTTATAGGCAGAGAGAGCAAGGGCAGAGAGATCAAAAGATCATACAAATGGTATGAGTGGAGTGTCGAATAATAAGTCTCTGTAGGTGATCAGTGGTGATATTTTGAAGGCTGTGAAGAACATGGCGTAGTCTCTCCGCTCCTCTCGTCGTCCAGTACTTCCCCGGAGCAGAGAGACTATGCCATGTTATTTGCAGCCTTCAACATGTCGTCGATGATAATGAGCATCTCGCCAAGATCACCCCTACTCCTCCACTTCTTGCTTTCAAACAACCGCCAAACCTTAAACAGACCATTGTTTGCAGCAAACTACCCAGCCTACTGGATAATATCAACCACAACACCACACAACCCTGCCATGGCAACTTTTGCAAGACAGGTCAGATCATTGACATGGATACCACCGTCACACATGGGAACACCGCCCATCACATATATAGCAGACACTCATGTGACTGGGCCAATGTTGTCTACCTCATACACTGCAGGTGAAGATGCTCCAAGGCATGGCATATTGGTGAGACCGTGCATACGCTATGACAATGGATGAATGGACACTGCACAACAATTACCAAACAGCAATGTCTCCACCCAATTGGAGAACACTTCAGCAGTCAAGGACACTCAGCCTCCAATCTTCGGGTAAGCGTCCTCCAAGGCGGCCTTTGAGATACACAACAACGCAGAATCGCTGAGCAGAAACTGATAGCCAACTTCCAATGCCTTGAAGTCGGCCGCAACCATGATCTTCGGTTCATTTGTGCTACATGTGACCCCACCACACTGTTCTATATCTGTAAAGTCTTGCTGTCCTGTTTTTACAGCTACGTTGATAAATTGTTATGATCTCTCTACCTTAATTAGTTTGTGCAGTTTTGGATTATTTATTACTTTGGTTAGACCCTTGGCATGCGACTGTTACACCTATCGTGTTATTCCAGTCATTTGATTTGTCTCCAGCACACCTTGTTTATAATTTTTTGTAATTACCTTTCTGCCTCATTTAATCAGATTATAGGTCATCCCTTCACTTGTTAGTCAGCTGTTGACACTTTACTCTCACCGCCGACAGCTTTGATCACCTGCAGAGACTTAACATTCGATGCTCCACTCACACCGTTTGTGTGATCTTTTGATTTCTCTGTCTATAAATTCTGTGCCTGTGTGCTTCTCTGTCATTTCACCTGATGAAAGGGCTACACTCCGCAAGCCTATGATTTCAAATAAACCTGTTAAACATAAGCAAGGGATTGAAAAGGTGGTATGTTATACAAAGGACATTCCAATCCTGGAATTGGGAAGTTGCCAGAAGCACATACTAAACACAAGCTAAATTTTTTAAGTCTTTGGGTTCAACACCTCACTGAGTCTGAGTTGGCCAAAGGATCTGATAACAACTGAATGATCAGGAAAGACTGTACAGTCAGGAACTCTTTCTAGAAGAGAACAGGCAGTGGGGTAACCTGAAAGAGGTACTGAAAGCGCTTGACAGAGATCAAAAGTTATGTTCAGAGAAGATGTTACCTCTTCTGGGAGGGAATAAAACAAGTGCATAAATAATGGAATAAAAAATTCAGGAGAACTTCTTCACTCAGAGTGATTAGATGGGAGGATGCTGTAGCGCACAGAGCAGAGGTGAACAGCATGTTGACATTTAAGGGGAAGCCACACAAGGAGAATGCATGAGAAGAATATTTGGAAAAAACATGCTGATGCTGGAAATCAGAAACAAAAACAGAAATTTATGGAAAAACTCAAGCAGGTCTGGCAGCATCTGTGGAGAGAAAGTAGAGCTAACGTTTTGTATCTAGTAACTCCTCTTCAGAATGCAAATATGCAAAAAGGGTTGTTGAAATAAGGTGGAAGCCATAGGTCAGTATTTGGGTTGAAAGGCCTATTGATGTTACAAATTTGATCTGTTTGATCTATTCTCTTGTCAGTGAAGATGTTATAAATTTTTGTTTTTTTTTCATTCGTGGGATGGGTTGTGTCACTGGCTAGACCAGTGTTTATTCTCATTCCTAATTTCACAGAGGGCATTCATGATTCAAGATAGCTGTGGATCTGGAGTCACATGTAGACCAGACCAGGTAAGGAAGGCAGTTTCCTTTCCTAAAGGATATGAATGAACCAGATATGATTTTCTGACAATTGATAATGACATGGTTACCATTAGACTTTTCATTCCAGATTTTTATTCAATTCAAAATTTGCTGTCCGTCACAGCAAGATTTGAAGCTGGGTTCCCAGAACATTAGTTAGGTTCTTTTATTGGCTCGTGGGACATTAGCTTTGCTGGCTGGCCAGCATTTATTGCCTGTTGCTAGTTGCTCTTAAGAATGTGGTGGTGAGCTGCCTTCTTGAACTGCTGCATTCTCCATGCTGTGGGTTGACCTACGATGCCATTAGGGAGGAAATTCCAGGATTTCCAAGTCAGCAAGATGAGTGACTTGGAGGGGAACTTGTAGGTGGTTCTGGTCCTATGTATCTTCTGTCCTGCCCTAGATGGAAGCACTTGTGGGTTTGGAAGGTGCTATCTAAGGATCATTGGTGAATTTCTGCAGTGTGTCTTGTAGATTATACACACTGCTGCTACTGAGCGTTGGTAGTGAGAGGACAGAATTCTTGTGGATGTGGCGTTCATCAAACAAGCTGCTTTGGTCTGGATAGTGTCAAGGTTCTTGAGTGTTGTAGGAGCTGCACTTGTACAGTCTAGTGGGGAAGCATTCCATCACACTCCTGATTTGTGCCTTTTAGACACTTGACAGGCACTGGGTAATCAGGAGGTGAGTTACTCACTGCAGAATTCCTAGACTGTAACCTGCTCTTGCAGCCACTGTGTGTGGTTAGTCCGGTTGAGTTTCTGGTCAAGAGTAACCCCTAGGATATTGATAATGAAGAATGGCAGTGATGGTAATACTATCAAATGTAGACAGGTGGTGGTTAGATTGTCTGTCTCTTGTTGAACATGGTTATTGCCTGGCATTTGTGTGTACAATGTTACTTGTCAGTTGTTAGCCCAAGTCTGGATATTGTCCAGATCTTGTTGCATTTGAACATGGACTGCTTCAGTAGCTTAAGGAAATGCGAATGGTGTTGAACATTGCACAATCATTGGCGAACATCC
Organism: Ginglymostoma cirratum; assembly: GCA_024137785.1. NCBI lineage: Eukaryota > Metazoa > Chordata > Chondrichthyes > Orectolobiformes > Ginglymostomatidae > Ginglymostoma > Ginglymostoma cirratum. The sequence continues at coordinate 3,575,428 of JAHRHZ010000035.1, read as the reverse complement.
TGACTTGTGAGCTTATAATGGAGGACAGGCCTTTGATGAAGCAGCTGAAGATAGTTGAGCCTTGGACACTACCCAGAGCAACTTGTGCAAAGATGTCCTGGAGCTGAGCTGACTGATCTACAACAACTAGAACCAATTTCCTATGTGCAATGTGTAACTTCAACCAGTAGAGAGATGGCCCCAATTCCCTTCATTTCAGTTTTGCCAGGGCTCCTTGATGCCACGCTCTGTTGAATGCAGCCGTAATGTCAAGGGCTTCATCTCTCGACTTTGGCTCTCTTGTTCATGTTTGAACCAAGGCTGTAATGAGGTCAGGAGCTGGATGGCCCTGGTGGAACACAAACTGGGTGTCTCTGAGCAGGTTATTGCTGAGCAAGTACTGCTTGATAGCACTGTTGATGAAACCTTCCATCACTTTACTGATGATACAGAGTAAATTATTGGGGTTGTGATTAACTGAGTTAGTTATGTCCTGCTTTTTATGTCCAGGACACAGCTGGGCAATTTTCCACATTGTTGGGAGATGCCAATTTTGTAGCTGTACTGGAACAGCTCGGTTTGGGTGTGGCAAGTTCTGGAGCACTTGGGTCTCTGGATTAATTGTCCAGCGATAGTACCTTTAGGATATCGTCTCCCCTTAAATGCAGTCAGATAGAGACTTTGTATTGTTATGCATGGGTAATTTGGTTGCACCAGTTTATCTGTTTGAATTTTTTACAGTCCTTGTGAAGGTTTTTGGATCAATTTCTGCTTTCAAGGCCTCTGTGTTCGTACTACTGAAAAACACCATATTTAGTCAACCATAATGTACAAAATGTAATGCAGCCTGGTTCAGCTGACCGTCAGGCTTGTGATAAATGTAGTGTGGATTTGTTCACCAGGTGGGCAGTGGAAAAGGTTTGTGCTGCACTACCCAAATGGCCCATTTAGATATTTTCCAAATAACATGTAAAGAATTGGTATTATGCGCCTCTGGGGCAAGTGGGACTTGAGCCTAGGCCTCCTGGCCCAGAGATAGGATCACTACGACTGTACCATAAGAGAGCCCCTGCAATGGCCAAGTTAGTATTTAACTCAAGTAGAGGCCAGTTGGTTGCAGTTTTATTTTCTTTATCTGTACTGAGTTTGTTAAACCTTTCACAACAAATGGTACAGTTTGACAAGAAGATCAACAAGCCTGTCAAATATTCCCAGCAATGGCTGCAGAATTGTGACAAAACAACTTTCATCTTTCACTTACCACCCACCATTCCATTCCAGCCGTCATGTAATCTCCTGGGAGTGTGTGACTGTGCGTGTGTGTGTCTTCTGAGGAGTGGTGTGCAAAAATTGAATTTGGTTTTTGGCCCCAAAAGGTGAAATGGCAAGTCAGAGTTTGCTACCTATTTTGTCATGGAATAGCCTCTTGGCAGAAGAGATTGTCAGCTATTCAATTCTTGTCTACTATAACTCAACAACAGTAAATTGGAAACAGATAATTTTGGTGGATGTAGCTAACAGGCATCTTTCTTATTGTAACACTGGCAGGCCTCTACATGCAGTTAAAAGTCATACCCTTTTGTTAAACTATTTCGAACTTGTCCTCTGTGAGGAATTCAAAAATGTCCTTCAAAGGATATGATGTCCATATTGCTCAGTCAAGTGCTACACAATGAGTTGTTCAAGATTTTTGGCTGGTGAAATATTTGTACTAAAATAAATAACACTGTGTGTTCTGAGTTAGACAATTTAAGGGCAGTCTGGTATGCTACCATGTCCCAATTCAAGGGACAATGCAGAAAAACACCAGTCATCCTGCCCCAACTGTTATCGAGCTAGAACACACTCAGAGGATGGGTGTGAATTGTGAAATAGTCCATAACAACCCACTTTGGTCTTACGAACTTGAGAAAATTATTGGTATGTTTGAGGTGGTTCACAGAATCCCTGCAATGTGGAAGCAGGCCATTCGGCCCATCGAGTCCACACTGACCCTCCGAAGACCATCCCACCCAGACCCAGGGCCACACCCTATCCCTGTAACCCTGCATTTCACATGGCTAATCCACTTCGCCTATACATCCCTCTAAACTATGGACAATTTAACATGGTCAATCCACCTAACCTGCACATCTTTGGACTGTAGGAGGAAACTGGAGCACCCACAGGGAACCCACACAGATACGGGCCGACTGTGCAAACTCCACACAAACAGTCCCCAAGGGTGGAATCGAACCCAGGTCCCTGGCAGTAACCACTGAACTACCGTGGTGGAGGGCTAGGTAAATAGTGGACGATGGAAACATGAGCTTAAGTTGCAATATTTGTCTTTATTTATTTCATGGAATACAGATGTTACAGACAAGGCTAGTATTTGTTGCTATCTGTAATTATCCTAGAACTTGCTCTGTCATTTCAGAAGGCAGTTTTAGAGTCGATCACATTCTTGGGAGTCTGAAATGACATGTAGGTCATAGCTCCCTCACTAAAGGACACTTACTAGCTGGATGGTTTTTGCAGCAATTCAGGTCAGTCCTCATGGTCATCAGTACTGAGACTAGCTTCCAATTTGAGATTTGTTAATTGAATTTAAATTCTGCCAGCTGCCATGGTTGGAGTTGAGTCCTTGTCCCTAACGAATTAGCCTCGGCCTCTGGATTATTTGTGTAGTGGAATTGCAACAGTGCACTATCTCCACCATTTTGCTTTATCCTGAATTAAGTTAATTCATCAGCTTGTTGGGTGGAATGAAAGTAATGAGCCTTCTATTATATAGAAAGTCATGAGTATTGTGTTCTTCACATTCTCTTCATGTAAAATTCCAAAGAGAGATTCTGGCCAGTGAATTTTCCAGTTGTCATTTGTGCCTGGCTATGAGGTGGATCAGGTAGTAGACAATGATTGCCATGCCAGATAAAGTCAGAAATCACATGACACCAGGTTATAGTCTGACAGGTTTATTTGGGAAAACAAGATTTCTGAGCTTGTGCTTTCAAATAAGTCTGTTGGACTGTAACCAGGTGTTGTGTGATTTCTGATTTTGTCTGGCCCAGTCCAACACCGGCACCTCCACATCATGCCAGATAATGGACGGGTTGGAGTGGAATGTTTTGTTCTCGCAACATCTCAGTGATGCAAACGTTGAGGTAGCTACAGCTCACTCTTTCATCATCAGTCACATGTAGTTAAAAGAATTTGTGACTGGAGGTTAAATAAACAATTATATGATTTGTGACCAGAGCACAAGTGGCAACGAATCACAATACAATAATTTGACTCTTTGTCACCTTTTAGTTTTATTGAAAATTTTGACTTGATTTTTAAATAAACTGCTTTGGGGGTTTGATGGATGTATACAATGAATAAATTGCTCATCCTCAAGGCAGGCATAGATACCTCTGCAAAATCTAATCCCCTTCTAGATCAACTGTTCCAAGAATCAAATTGTTTGGCCTCCCAACTCATTCAAGTGCTTGCTTCCTAAAGCCTGCCCTGCTTCAGACTCCACTCACCCTTCATTCTTGTCTTCCCTGATTTAGATTTGCACCTGGTCTTCCACTTGCTCAAATGTAAATTGACACACTTTGGTTTATAGCCCTGCATGGTCTTGCCCATCGCCATCTCTGTTATCTTCCCCTCTTCCTGGGAGAAACCTGTATTCTTTAAGTTCTGATCTCTGATGCACCCTCCGCACTATTTGTCTTCAGGCTTATAGGCTCAACAATCTGGAATTCACTCCATAAATCTTTTTGCCTGTTCACTTTAAGATCCCTCATTAGGCACAACTCTTTCACCAAACTGTTGGTCACCCATTTCATTCTCTGGCTCATCTCCTTTTGCCTGATTAGATGTCAGTGAATCATTTGGAGCTCTTCCTACATTAAACATGTTACATAAATCAACAATGGTGCCGTTGTGAGGTGAAAGATTACCCTGGATTTCTTAGTTTGCAGTTGAATATTCCATTTAGGGAGTTGAATCGAGAGCTCTTGTATCTTTGCTAATGAGTTGGTGCTGACTTTAGATTTAATTTAGAACCATCCCTTTAAATAATATCTCAAGAGTCTTTCTAACTGAATTAATTTTGAATATAATTTATTCAAAGAGAGCATCTCTTTGTTGGTTGAGCATCTGAGGCGCTTGACTCAAGAACAATGTGACCATCAAAATTGAATAAGTACATTGAAGATGAATTCCTTCAAAAAACCTGATGTTTTTGCCTGTAGTTTAAAAACCTAGCATGCAGTGGAATAAAGATAAAAGATATTCCATAAATAGGAGTTATGATTTCAGGAAGTCCCACATCTCTTGACATCTTGCCTATTATAGTTAGCTGTGGAACTTACTCCAAGCTTCCCTCTTCTTTTTGCAGTTGTTTTATATCAATTAGATCATTATCTAATTTGTTTTAATTGATTCAGTTTTTGCTAGTCACTCATGGTAAATGTTTTCATGTTTTAAACGTGCATCTAATTCTCCTGATTTCTTTGACTTGGTACCCTGTCATAATTTCAAACCTTAATTCCGCTAACATTTCCTACTCTAGTGAAAAAAATGTTTTGTGCTGGTTATAACAAGGCTTAGCAAGATGTTACCTGGTATGAGGGATTTTAGCTATGAAGAAAGGTTTGATAGATTGGGTTTGTTTTCACTGGAATGCAGGAGGTTGAGGGGCAACCTGATAAAAGTTTATAAGATTGTGAATGGCATGGGTAGAATGGAAAGTATGAGGCTTTTTCCCAAGGTAGGTGAGAGTAAGTAATGTACATGGAGGACTGTTCCTGTTCTGAAATTGTTAAACTCAATGTGTGTCCTCAGGGCTGTAAGCTACCTAGGTGGAAGATGAAGTGTTATTCCTCCAGCTTGTCTTGACCTTCACTGGAGCACTGCAGCAAGCCTGAGACAGAAATCACTGTGTTGAAGTGGCAGGCAACTGGAAGCTCAGGGTCATTTTTGCACGTGGAATAATTGTTTTGCAAAGCAATCACCCAGTCTGTTGTTCATCTCCCCAGTGAAGAGGGATCCACCTTAGCAGCAAATACAGACTAAATTGAGTGAAGTGCAGGTAAATTGCTGCTCCACTTGGAAGGTGTGTCTGGGGCCTTGGATAGTGACGAGGAAGGAGGTAAATGGGTAAGGGTTGCACCTTCTGCAGTTTCATGGGGAGGTGTCGAGAGTGGAGGAGTGGACCAGGGTGTCTGGTGAGTACACTCCCAATGGAATGTTAATGTGAGGAAAATATTTATCTGATGGTGGCATTCACTGGAGGTGGCAGAAATTACACCTTTTTTATTCACTCGTGGAACATGGGCGTTGCTTGCTGACCAGCATTTATTGCCTGTCCCTAGCTGCCCTTGAACTGAAAGGCTTACTAAGTCATTTCAGAGGGCACTTGAAACTCAACCATATTGCTATGGGTCTGGAGTCATAGCTAGGTCAGACAGGATGACGATTGCAGAGATAAAAGGTACTGCAGATGCTGGAGAATCCGAGATAACAAGCATGGGGCTGGATGAACACAGCAGGTCAAGCAGCATCATAGGAGCAGGAAAACTTGACGTTTCGGGCCTAAACCCTTCATCAGAAATGGGGGAGGGGAAGAGGGTTCTGAAATAAATAGGGAGAGAGGGGGAGGTGGATAGAGGATGGATGGAGGAGAGGATAGGTGGAGAGGAGGCAGACAAGTCGAAGAGGCGGGG
>JAHRHZ010000035.1:3530360-3544912 GCA_024137785.1 Ginglymostoma cirratum | reverse complement strand
AAAAAAAATCAAAATGATAGTTACCCACTTCTGGGCTTTTCCTGCCCTCTTTAGGCAAGTTGGAATTTTCTAGACTTTTCCCATGCACATGGATGCTTTCCTGCCTTTCATGGTGCAAAACATCACACACTTTCTTCTGCATGTATTTTTTAATAAAGTTCTTTGGCTGCAGCCTTTATACATTTCTCAGCTGAAACTACAGCTTAACTACTGAGTCCCAGTTCTTCTGATTCTTTAAGTTTCACTGACTTTGCTTCTTCTGCTAGGCTCTTTCTCTAGATTTCTTAACATGTGCTTCTTTTCAGCTTTAATAAATTCAGTTTAAATTTCATTATACCTCACAGCTGCAACTTACGAACTCTAATGACACAATTATCCTGAGGGGCGAGATCTCTCCTTTATACTCCCCTTCTTTCTATTTCTGCTTTTTTATACCGTTTATCTTTTAGGGATGTCTATCTGTATCTCCTGATGCCTTCACATTGCTCCCAACAGAGCCTCCTTCATTAAGACTGCTGCATTTTCTATCTCTCTGTGGGTTTTTTTCTCTTTTTGTAGCCCATACGCATGACCTAACATTTTTCTTTACCAGCTTTTGAATATCCTTTTGCCTTTGAAATGCTGAGCTTGCCTTTTTAGAGCTTTCACATCTGCAGCTTGTTTCTGTCGGTAATCATGTCCCTACAGCTGACTGATTTTCTGTGTCTTCTCGAGTCATAGAGCCGTACAACATAGAAACAGACCCTACGGTCCAATCAGTTCATGCCAACCATAATCCCAAACCAAACTAGTCCCACCTGCCTGTACTTGGCCCCTATCGCTCCAAGCCTTACTTATTCGTGAATTTATCCAAATGACTTTTAAACATTGTAACTGTACCCGCATCCACCACTTCCTCTTGAACTTCATTCCACACACGAAGCACTCTCTGTGTTAAAAAAAATTGCCCCTCATGTCTTTTTTAAATCTTTCTCCTCTCACCTTAAAAATATGGCCCCTAATCTTGAAATCACCCACCCCAAGGAAAAGATACCTGCCATTCTCCTTATCTATGCCCCTCATGATTTTATAAACCTCTATAAGGTCATCTGTCAACCTCCTATGCTCCAGTAAAAAAAGTCCCTGCCTATCCAGCCTCTCCTTATAAATCAAACCCTCCATTCCCAGCAACATCCTGGTAAATCTCTTCTGAACCCTCTCCAGCTTAATATCCTTCCTATAACAGGGTGACCAGAACTGGATACAGTACTCCAGAACAGGACTCACTAACGTCCTGTACAATGTCAACCTGACATCTCAACTCCTATACTCATAGGTCTGAGGATGTTAAACACCTTCTTTATATCTTCTTAAAAACAATAATGCTCTTTAAATAGTTAATGCATTTGGTTCAATGTTTTCCTTTCCTTCAGGCCTTTTTGACCCCTTCCTTATGGCGACGTCAGATCCACAAAGCTTTTTTGACGGATTCAATAGAATGTTAAAAAGTACAGAATTAAAAAGGCTGGTAAATAAAGTAAATGCAGCAAGGGTGCTGTAGTACAGGGTCTAGCAAACTCAGCCTTCATTCAACTTAAACTGCATCAGGGAACGCAAAAATACAAGTTTAAAGAATAGCACACAAAAGGCAATATTAAAATTATATAGAATCAAAATAATTTTATATTAATATTATTAATCACCACATTGAGAAGAAGTTGAAAAAGATGCAATACCTCTTAGCAGATTCAAGGTCAGAGAAGAACTACACAAAACACAACCCCGGACTTCGTGGAGATGAAGTTCTTAAGATGCAGCATTCCCTTAAAATTAAAGACTAGACTGAGGCTTAGAAGGTTAATCCACTATTATAATCAATGGGTCCAATTGCAGATGATGTTATTAACAGGCAAAATATCAAAGTGACACTTTGGAAGATTTCACAAAAGCTTAAATTTAGGAACAAATAAAACGAATGAGCAGGATTTAAGAGAAGAGTTCGGTTTGTAGGAGAATCCATAGACTATTGATTAATGATCTCTGAAGGTAAAGGGTAAAGTCACCATGGTTCTACCAGGCCATTGGGCTGCTCTTTCAATATTGAGAGATTACTGCTGGTGGTTTAACCTGAGGGTCACCACAGCTCAGGCGAAGTGAGAGAGAAGTTCAGGAGAGTCCTTTTTGTTGCGAGTGACTGCGAGTGAGGCAGGTAGAGGGACCTTGAAGACAGGAACACAGGAGACACAGCCCTTGACATTGTCCCACAGGTAGGAGGCACTTGCTCCCTATGTGGATGAGGAACAGGGCTGCAGGAAGGATGAGTCAACTGACCATGGCACCATGGTTCAGGAAGCCATTCAAGAGCGGGGAGCTAAAGGAGAGATTGTAGTTGTAGGGGATTCCATCATCAGGGGGATAGACAGTGTCCTTTGCGAGCAGGACAGACAAGTCCTGCATGGTGTGTTGCCTGCCCGGTGCCAGGGTGCGAGACATCTCTGACTGGCTTGAGAGGATACTAGAGAGGGAGGGGGAGGATCCAGTTGTGGTCCACGTAGGTACCAACAACATAGGCAGGACTAGGACAAAAGACCTGTTTCCGGATTATGAAAAGCTAGGAACAAGATTAAAAAACAGGTCTTCAAGGGTCATAATCTCTGGATTCCTGCCCGAGCCACGTGCAAGTTGGCATCGGGAGGAGAGGATCAGGGAAGTACACATGTGGCTAAATGAGTGGTGTGGGAAAGAGGGTTTCCTTTTTGTGGGGCACTGGCATCAGTTCTGGGACAGGAGGGATCTATGCCGCTGGGATGGACTCCACCTGAACAGGGCCGGGTCCAGTGTCCTGGCAAAAAGGGTAAACAGGGTGGTCGATAGGACTTTAAACTAGTAAGTAGAGGGGAAGGGAGGAGTGAGCGTACAGGGAGTATAACAATTAATGGAAGGGAAAGCAGCAGGTTAGCAGGTGACGAGGAAGCTTCTTCTCCATTGAAAATTCGGAAAAAAGTTAAAGGGAAGGAGAGCTCAAGAGCTGTTAGTAATGGAGGTGTTAGGACTCAAAAAGAAGGTGTAAAAACTGGCATAAGGGCACTTTATCTGAATGCTCAGAGCATTCGAAACAATGTGGATGAGTTGACAGCGCAAATCATGGCAAATGGGTATGATTTAATGGCCATGACAGAGACGTGGTTGCAGGATGGTCATGACTGGGAGTTAAATATCCAGGGGTACCAAACTGTTCGGAAAGACAGACAGGAAGGTTAGGGAGGCGGTGTCGCTCTGATTTTTAAGGATGATATCAGGGTGGTAGTGAGAGATGGTATAGGTTCTACTGAACAAAAGGTTGAATCCATTTGGGTGGAAATTAGGAATAGCAGGGAGAAGAAGTCACTGATAGGTGTGGTCTATCGGCCACCAAATAATGACATCGTGATAGGGCGGGCAATAAATGTAGAATTAGCTAATGCATGTAAAAATGGCACAGCAATTATCATGGGGGATTTTAATTTACATATCGATTGGTCAAACCAGGTCGGTTGTGGCAGCCTTGAGGAGGGGTTCATAGAATACATCCGCGATAATTTCCTTGAACAATACGAGGGAACCTACAAGGGAGCAAGCTATCCTAGATCTAGTCCTGTGTAATGAGACAGGAATGATTAATGATCTCACAGTTAGGGATCCTCTCGGAAGGAGCAATCACAGTATGGTCGAATATAAAATACAGATGGAGTGTGAGAAGGTTAAATCCAGTACCAATGTCCTGTGCTTAAACAAAGGAGACTATGATGGGATGAGGGCGGAGTTAGCTAAGGTAGAATAGGAGCAAAAACTTTATGGTGCGTCAATTGAGGAACAGTGGAGGACTTTCAAAACGATTTTTCACAGTGCTCAGCAGAAGTATATTCCAGTGATAAGGAAGAACTGTAGGAAAAAAGATAGTCAGCCATGGATGGCTAAGTAAATAAAGGAAAGTATCAGATTGAAAAAAAAACACATACAAATAAGCAAAGATTAGTGGGAAACTAGTAGACTGGGAAATCTTTAAAGGGCTAACAGAAAGCCACAAAAAAAGTTATAAAGGAAAGTAAGATAGATTATGAGAGTTAACTAGCTCAGAATATAAAAACAGACAGCAAAAGTTTCTATAAATATGTAAATTGTAAAAGAGTGGTGAAGGTAAACATTGGTCCTTTAGAGGATGAGAAGGCCAATTTAATAACTGGGAATGAGGAAATAGCCGAGACATTAAACAGTTATCTGGTGTTGGTCTTCACAGTGGAAGACACAAATAACATGCCAAAAACTGATGGCAAGAAGGTTATAGCAGGTGAGGACCTAGAAACTATCGTTATCACTAGGGAGGCAGTGCTGGGCAAGCTAATGGGGCTAAAGGTAGACAGGTCTCCTGGCCCTGATGAAATGCATCCCAGGGTACTAAAAGAGGTAATGGGGGAAATAGCAAATGCACGAGTAATTATTTACCAAAATTCACTGGACTCTGGGGTGGTTCCCGCAGATTAGAAAACAGCCAATGTGACGCCACTGTTTAAAAAAGGAAGTAGACAAAAAGCAGGTAACTATAGGCCAGTTAGCTTAACTTCGGTAGTGGGGAAAATGCTTGAATCTATCATTAAGGAAGAAATAGCAAGACATCTGGATTTAAATTCTCCCACTGGGAACACCGGCAGGGGTTCATGAAGGGTAGGTCATGTTTAGCTAATTTGGTGGAATTCTTTGAGGACGTTACTTGCATGGTGGACAATGGGGAACCTGCGGATGTGGTGTATCTGGATTTTCAGAAAACATTTGACAAGGTGCCACACCAAAGGCTGCTACATAAGATAAAGCTGCACGGTATTACAGGTAATGTATTGGCATGGATAGAGGATTGGTTGACTAGTAGAAAGCAAAGAGTAGGGGTAAATGGGTGTTTTTCTGTTGGTGGTCAGCGGCTAGTAGTGTGCCTCAGGGATCAGAGTTGGGACTGCAACTGTTTACAATTTACATAGATGATTTAGAGTTGGGGACTAAGTGTAGTGTGTCAAAATTTGCAGATGACACTAAGATGAGTGGTAGAGCAAAGTGTGCAGAAGAAACTGGAAGCCTGCAGAGGGATATAGATAGTCTAAGTGAGTGGGCACAGATCTGGCAGATGGTGTGCAATGTCAACAAGTGTGAGGTGATCCATTTTCGTAGGAATAACAGCAAAATGGACTGTGTTTTAAATGGTAAAAAATTGCAGCACGCTGCTGTGCAGAGGGACTTGGGTGTCCTTGTGCATGAATCGCTAAAAGTAGGATTGCAGGTGCAGCAGGTAATTAAAAAGGCAAATGGAATTTTGTCTGCCATTGCTAGAGGGATGGAGTTTAAAAACAGGGAGGCTATGCTGCAGCTGTATAGGGTCCTGGTGAGGCCACACCTGGAGTACTGTGTGCAGTTTTGGTCTCCTTACTTGAGAAGGGATATACTGGCACTGGAGGGGGTGCAGAGGAGATTCACTCGGTTGATTCCAGAGTTGAGAGGATTGGATTATGAGGAGACACTGAGTAGGCTGGGATTATACTCATGGGAATTCAGAAGAATGAGGGGAGATCTTATAGAAACATACAAGATTATGAAGGAAATAGATAAGGTGGAGGCAAGGAGGTTGTTTCCACTAGCAGGTGAAACTAGGACTAGGGGGCATAGCCTCAAAATAAAGGGAAGCAGATGTAGGATTGAGGTCAGGAGGAACTTCTTCACCCAAAGGGTTGTGAATCTGTGGAATTCCCTGCTCACTGAAGCGGTTGAAGCTACCTCGCTGAATGTCTTTAAGACAAGGCTGGATAAATTTTTGAACAGTAAAGGAATTAAGGGTTATGGTGTGCGGGCAGGTAAGTGGAGTTGAATCTCAAAAAGATCAGCCATGATCTTATTAAATGGCGGGGCAGGCTTGAGGGGCCGGATGGCCTACTCCTGCTCCTAGTTCTTATGTTCTAAATAGGCACAGACAATGCCTTGCAGCACAGCGGCTCAGTGGTTAGCACTGCTGCCTCAACACCAGGGACCTGGGTTCAATTCAACCCTTGGGCGACGTCCCATGTGGAGTTTGCATGCTCCCCTCCAGGTGCTCTGGTTTCCTCCCACAGTCCAAAGAAGTTTGGGTTAGATGGATTGGCCATGTTAAATTGCCCATAGTGTCCCAGTGATGTGCAGGCTGGTGAATTAGCCTTGGGAAATGCAATGTCACAACGATATGGGGTAGGTCTGGGTGGGATGCTTTTCAGAGGGTTGATGGGCTGAATGGCCTGCTTCGACACTGTAGGGTTTCTATAATGTCCAGCCTTCATTAAGGAAGTCTATATTTGCTACACTGTAGGTCACTTCTAGGTAACGTGTACAGGTAAGAGGTGGTCTCAGAACAGTGTAAGCACTGATGGACACACAAATAAGAGGATCGACACATTAGAACACCAACACCATTAGAAAAGATACTTGCATTGTCAAGATATTACCATTGGAAAAGATGCTTAGAGGCATTCCTCGGGGAATTAAATTATTCCAGCCATGCCAGAAAAGACAGAACATGTATATGTCAACGGATATCGTCTTGAATTTTTTTGCTTGACACAAGAGCAACTTCAGTCCTGTCCAAAGATGTGTAAGTTAGGTAGTTTGGGCTTGGTAACTTGTTCTGTAGTATCCAGGGATGTGTAGGTTAGGTTGGTTAGCCATGGCAGATGCAGAGTTACAGGGATAGGGTAGAGGGATGGGTTTGGGTGTAATGCTCCTCTGAGGGTCTGTGTGGACTCATTAGGCTGAAATGCCTGTTTCCACACTGTGGGGGTTTTATGGACTCTATTGGATTCCACAGAACTGTAACTCCTGTTACCATGACTCAAGAAACAGAAGTCACATCCTACAGTAATAAGATTATGCGGTGAAGGTGGAGTGATCGTCAGAAGCACAGGAATGTCACAAGTTAAACTACAATGAACTTTGTGAACCATGTGCACATTTTCAATCAACTAACCATCACTTTGAGCCACTGCACGTGACTGATCGTCAACTTCATCAGGAGAGTTGGACAGAGAAACTGACCAGAAGCAGTCAGCTATCCAGACACTGATCCAGAATAAACCAATGAACGGGCAACCAGTGGAAGTCTGCATCAGGCTTCCCAAAACTAAGCCAAAGAACGAAGTCAGGTAATTTCTGTGAGCTACTTAATGTCGTCAATATAGAAAAAGTCAAAGACTTCTCAGGATTGATGGAAATGTTCCAACCTTCTGCCTTCTAAAATAGAACAGGCAAACAGAGACAGTACTGAGTCAACAGCAATTTTTCAATAACACAGCTGAGAGTTTGAAAACACTTTACTTCACCAGTCAAGCAAAACAAACTGTAAATCAAGATGTTCAGCCTGATCAACTACTCAAGGAAGACAAACTGTGTATGACTCCATGTAGGCCAGATTCAGGAAACAGTCAAGAAGAAGAAGAAAAAGCCTGCTGTAAGTGATCAGCATACTGAAAAAAATAGACTACCTCTTTCAATTAGAAAGCAATTACCTTATCCAGAAATCCAGGATACTACAAGGAAAAAAATAGTACATGTTTCCATGACAAACATTCATGAGATTAAGAGTTCACCAGATGATGATATGGGACAATTGTTTAAGTTAGTAGGGAGTTCTTCTGAGAAGGAAATACAGGAGATTAAGAGTCCTTCAGATAAGATAATGGACCAGCCTTTAGATAGAACACACTGCAGCAATGAAGCACTGATGACAGATGGAATTGCGACTGAATTTATTGGGTCGAGTGTCGATCAAGCAGGCTACTTTGTCTCAGAGCTTGTCATGTTTCATGAGTGTCGTTACATCCATCCAGGCAAGTGAAAAGCATTCTGTTCCACTCCTGACTTGTAGGTGGTAGAGAAAGTTTGGGGAGCTAACATAAGTTAGGCATTTGCTGCAGATATTCCAGCCTCAGACTTTCTCCAGTGACTATAGTATTTATGTAAGAGATAACAAGGTGTAGAGCTGGATGAACACAGCAGGCCAAGCAGCATCATAGGAGCAGGAAAGCTTGACGTTTCGGGCCTAGGCCCTTCATCAGAAATGGGGGAGGGGAAGAGGGTTCTGAAATAAATAGGGAGAGAGGGGGAGGCAGATAGAAGATAGATAGAGGAGAGGATAGGTGGAGAGGAGACAGACAAGTCGAAGAGGCGGGGATGGAGCCAGTAAAGGTGAGTGTAGGTGGGGGGGTAGGGAGGAGATAGGTCAGTCCAGGGAGGACGGACAGGTCAAGGGGGCGGGATGAGGTTAGTAGGTAGGAAATGGGGGTGCAGCTTGAGGTGGGAGGAGGGGATAGGTGAGAGGAAGGACAGGTTAGGGATGTGGGGACGAGCTGGGCTGGTTTTGGGATGCGGTAGGGGGAGGGGAGATTTTGAAGCTTGTGAAATCCACATTGATGCCATGAGGCTGCAGGGTTCCCAGGCTGAATATGAGTTGCTGTTCCTGCAACCTTCGGATGGCATTGTTGTGGCACTGCAGGAGGCCCAGGATGGACGTCGTCTGAGGAATGGGAGGGGGAGTTGAAATGGCTTGCGACTCAGAGGTGCAGTTGCTCATTGCGAACCGAGCGCAGTATGGCGCACTGACGTCTATATTGCTGAGGCCAGGCGCCAACTCGCCGACACCTCCGCCTACCACCCCCCGGATTATGACCCCACCCCCGAGCATCAAACCATCATCTCCCAAACCATCCACAACCTCATCACCTCAGGTGACCTCCCAACCACAGCCTCCAACCTCATCGTTCCCCAATCCCGCACCGCCTGCATCTATCTCCTTCCCAAAATCCGCAAACCTGAATGCCCTGGTCGACCCATTGTCTCCGCCTGCTCCTGTCCCACCAAACTTATCTCCACCTATCTCGACTCCATTTTCTCCCCCTTGGTCCAGGAATTCCCTACCTACGTCCGTGACACCACCCACGCACTCCACCTTCTCCAGAACTTCCAATGCCCCGGTCCCCAACACCTCATTTTTACTATGGACGTCCAGTCCCGATACACCTGTATTCCCCATGCAGATGGCCTAAAGGCCCTCCGCTTCTTCCTGTCCCGCAGGCCTGACCAGTCCCCCTCCACTGACACCCTCATCTGCTTAGCTGAACTTGTTCTCACTCTCAACAACTTCTCTTTCAATTCCTCCCACTTCCTACAGACAAAGGGGGTGGCCATGGGCACCCACATGGGCCCAAGCTATGCCTGCATCTTTGTAGGTTACGTGGAACAATCCCTCTTCTGTACCTACACTGGCCCTAAATCCCACCTCTTCCTCCGTTACATTGATGACTGTATCAGTGCCGCCTCGTGCTCCCAAGAGGAGCTCGAACAGTTCATCCACTTCACCAACACCTTCCACCCCAACCTGAAGTTCACCTGGACCATCTCAAACACTTCTCTCTCCTTCCTGGACCTCTGTGTCTCCATCTTGGGTAACCACCTAGAAACCACCGATACTATTTCAAGCCCACCGACTCCCACAGCTACTTAGAATACACCTCCTCCCACCCACCTTCCTGCTAAAATGCCATCCCTTTTACCCAATTCCTTTGCCTCCGCCGCATCTGCTCCCAGGATGAGGCATTCCACTCCTGTACATCTCAGATGTCCTCGCTCTTCAAGGACCGCAACTTCCCCACCACCCCCGCCCCCACCTGCATTTCCCGCAACTCATCCCTCACACCCCGTCCCCGCATTAACAACCAAAAAAGAATCCCCCTCATCCTCACGTACCACCCCACCAACCTCTGGATCCAATGCCTCATCCCCCGACACTTCTGCCATCTGCAATCTGACCCCACCACCAAAGACATTTTTCCCTCCCCACCCTTGTCTGCTTTCCAGAGGGACCACTCTCTCCGTGACTCCCTTGTCAGCTCCACACTCCCCTCAAGCCCCACCACCCCCGGCACTTTTCCATGCAACTGCAGGAAGTGCTACACCTGCCCCCACACCTCCTCCCTCACCCCCATCCCAGGCCCCAAGAAGCCTTTCCACATCAAGCAGATATTCACCTGCACATCTGCTAATGTGGTATACTGCATCCGCTGTACCCGTTGTGACCTCCTCTACATTGGGGAAACCAAGCGGAGGCTTGGGGACTGCTTTGCAGAACACCTGCGCTCAGTTCACAATAAACAACGGCACCTCCCAGTTGCAAACCATTTCAACTCCCCCTCCCATTCCTCAGACGACATGTCCATCCTGGGCCTCCTGCAGTGGCACAACGATGCCACCCGAAGGTTGCAGGAACAGCAGCTCATATTCAGCTTGGGAACCCTGCAGCCTAATGGTATCAATGTGGATTTCACAAGCTTCAAAATCGCCCCTCCCTCAACCGCATCCCAAAACCAGCCCAGCTCATCCCTGCCTCCCTAACCTGTTCTTCCTCTCACCTATCCCCTCCTTCCACCTCAAGCTGCACCCCCATTTCCTACCTACTAACCTCATCCCGCCCCCTTGACCTGTCCGTCCTCCCTGGTCTGACCTATCTCCTCCCTACCTCCCCACCTACACTTACCTTTACTGGCTCCATCCCCGCCTCTGACTTGTCTGTCTCCTCTCCACCTATCCTCTCCTTTATCCATCTTCTATCCGCCTCCCCCTCTCTCCCTATTTATTTCAGAACCCTCTTCCCCTCCCTCATTTCTGATGAAGGGCCTAGGCCCGAAACGTCAAGCTTTCCTGCTCCTCTGATGATGCTTGGCCTGCTGTGTTCATCCAGCTCTACACCTTGTTATCTCGGATTCTCCAGCATCTGCAGTTCCTACTATCTCTGATAGTATTTATGTAGTTGGTTTTGTTGAGTTTTGGGTCAGTGGTGACTCCCAGGATGTTTGTGGTGGAAGATTCATTGATGTTAATACTAATACTAATGAATATCTTCTGCTGAAAGTGGAATGGGCTGGATCTTGCATGTCCACTTACCAAGCCTGGCTGCTGTTCAACACTTGGTACATGACGGTACGGAGGCAGGCTGCTTCATTAGCCGAAGAATTTCCAATAGAAAGGAAGTACAGTGCAATCATCAGTAAACAGCCTCACATCTGACATTTTAGTGTTGGGAAAAGCAACTGAAGATAGCAAGGCCTAGAATTTTACACCAGAAAAACTCTACAGTGACATCCTGCTGAGATAAATAGTCTACAATTACCACAAACTTCTTCCTTTGAACCAGGTATAACTCCAAGCAGTGCGACCAGTTTCCATTGACTTGGGTTTTAATGGGGTTCTTGGAGCTGTATTGGTTTAAATGTTGTCTTTTGTCAAAGGTAATTTCTCTTGCTTTATCTCTGAAATTTAGTGTTTGCTTCCATGTTTAGTCCAAGATTTTGATGAGTTTTGGAGAGTTCATCAAAGGGAGCATAAAGAACAAATTATTTTAGAGGGGGAGAAGGTTCGTGCCCATGAAGCTGGTGGAAGTGGAGGTAATCACTGATCTTAAAAGAAAATTGGGTGGGCACTTCAAGAAGATAAATTTGCAGGGCTGTGGGTATAGAGTGAACAGGTGGGACGGAAACAAAAACAGAAATTGCTGGAGGGACTCAGCAAATCTGATGGTATCCGTGGAGAGAAGGCAGAGTTAACATTTCAAGTACTGTAACTCTTCTTCAGAAGGGGTAGGACTGACTGGATTGCTGTAGAGAGAGCTGTGTGGACACGATGGGTTGAATGGCCTACTTGTCATTACATATTCCAAGGGGCCCTTGGTAGAACTATTGACTCTGACTGAGAGCAGGCTGCTGGAGTGGCAGTTATTAGGTTGGATTTGTCCTGCTTTCCATGAATGGTGAATCCCAGGATCATTTTGTATTTTGTTGGGTGTGTGTCAATATTAGAGATGTACTGGAAAAGTTCAGGCTTGAGTCCATGATAACACATGATCAAATCAAGAAAGAACGGATTTTATTTGATATGGTCTACATAACAAATTCTGTTCAATATAATATCACAAGACATCAGATATTTCCATAATTTCAATTAAACAATTAGGTCCAATACTGATCACTCATCCTAAAATTACCTCTTTCAATGTTTATACAAATTATATTTTTTAAACCAATGATTAAGATCTGCAATTTTATCTTTCTCATTTCTATGTTAATTAAAACACAGTTATTTATACCTTTGCACTCCAGCAAGTAATCTCCTGTGATTATGGGAAGGAGAACTTGCTTTGGTGCTACCTGCTGGGGCAGGTGTATCATGACGCTTTGTCACAAAAGCAATCCAGTAAGAACATTACAGACCAGAGAAGTGTTCCATTTAAATGGCACAGAAAGGACACACTAAATACCAATCCTTCCATCAGTAATGCTCCTTCCTCTGTTCTCTGTCAATTATTCGATAGCAACTATGTTCGGAGGAGACATACAAACGGAACAGTGCCAGACTGAGGTAGGCTGTCAGCAGGAAGTGCTGCATAGTTACAATGCTGCTGTGTTACATTGTCATCACTTCCCCTTACGCATCTACATTCTTTCTGTTATTTACCTAGCTTTTCTCACCTCATGACTAAATTGAATTCACCAACAGATTGGCAGAACACATGGTTAAAGTTGTTAAATGTTCTCCTCCCTTAGTAAACACTACAGAGTAGGAATTCCAATCAAATGGGCTATGCTTTTGCTGTAAGCATATACAACAATGACATTTGCCACTAATGACATCATGAAGGTAATAATGGTTAGCAGTGTACAAAACTAGCACTACTTCACGGAACCTTACAAGTGTGAAATAGAAAGAAAATAATATAGCTCATCCAACTTGCCCAGGAGCAGTTAAGGGATCATCTCCCCAACCATTACCTTCTGGTCATCTTCTGCTTCAACCTATCCATTCAATGATCCAATGGTTCCTGCCTCAACTACTTGCAAAACCTGGACTAAATGAATCCTGATATACTTCAGTATAACAAATAAATCTGAACCAAACCATTCTAATCCTCATTCCTGAGATCCACATAATATATAGACAAGATGCATAGTAGAAAACTGACTAAAACCAGAGCTCACTGCTTTTTTTACCCACTGACAGCTGATCAGCTAAGGACCTGCTATGTATGATCCCAGCTGTAATGCTACACCGTCACATCTCCGACTTATTCTGCCTGCTCAGAATCTTGCCACCTCAGACAGGCTGCAGCTGTTTGAAAGGTTCACTTGGAGTTGGTGAATTCCTGTATTAAAACTGCCACACAGCAAATTTGCAGCATCACTGGAAGCTAATGACGTCAGGGGTCCTGCACCATCCAGGTAAAGGGAACTCACACAAACTATAACACAAAGAGAAAAATACAGGTTGGTTATACCCAATATAAATAGTTTATTTTTCACCACAGGAATCTTAAAAAGGTCTTAAGCTGATTTTTGGCTGGCTAGAACTCCTTATAATTCTATTCAGTTACTAGTCTCTCCTTTTCTATTAGGAAGAACTGCTGAAAGAAATAATGAAGCTGAACCATCCCACTGACTGAGCAGGCTGTGAAGAGTCTGCTGGAGATTACACTCTCAATCAGCAGTAAAATAGCATTGAGGTCAAAAAATAGAAATGTTTGAGCAAGAACAGAAGGTACCAGTTAGCTGGGTCATTCCACACTGCAAAGAGTAAAACATAGCCTGCCCTGTCTGCCCAACACTATTTGGACTGCATGTTTGTCCAAGCTCCACTTGAAACTAACTTTAGGACATGCCAAAGTGCAAATGCATAAAAAGTATTCCAGAAAATTGGAATACATGTTAAAAAAAATTACACCCTCAAGCTAAGATAGTAGGTGTGCAATGAGAAAATGTTGTTAAATGATTACACTCAAAGAAGGAAGCAGCCTGGCGTCAGCACTCGAAGCATCAAGTATTTATACCAGCTAAGTTGTTCATTTTTGTATTATTATAATTTAAACAGTGCCCTATGTTGGTTCCTTTATGTAGATGCTGTCGATTTACTAAACACACTTGAGAAAAACTCTTACTCAGAGGATTTCCAACTTCCCTCGTTTGGAACAAAACTTTTTATCATGGTTTCAGACAGAGTGAAAAATTCTGTATACACTTTTTTAAAACTAATTGTGCATCAAAACACAAGACAAAGCTTTAAAGAATATAAGGCCAGTATACAGCCAATAGCGGAGAATCATCCTGACTAGTGAGATTGATTCACAATGCTAACCCTATGTTTCATCTGAGTTATACGTTAGTATAACTACTCATCACTCCAACTCTGTCTAGAGAATATTGTTCGGCAGAAAGAACTTGGAAATACATTGTAATTTTCACAATGTCAATATCTAAAATCACTTACAGATTTATAGAGTAATACAGCATAGAAATAGACCCTTTGGTCCAACTTGCCCAATTTCCCAAACTAAACTAGTCCCAATTGCTAGAGATAAAAGGTACTGCAGATGCTGGAGAATCCGAGATAACAAGCATGGGGCTGGATGAACACAGCAGGTCAAGCAGCATCATAGGAGCAGGATCCTATGATGCTGCTTGACCTGCTGTGTTCATCCAGCCCCATGCTTG
>JAHRHZ010000035.1:3490610-3513627 GCA_024137785.1 Ginglymostoma cirratum | reverse complement strand
TGCCTTACGACAGATAAATGACCAATTCTAGCCTTATAAATGAAAGGATGACTGTCCCAGTAAATGAATAACATCAAGTGTTTGCTGAAGTCCCTAAGCAGCTGCAAGGATAACAGCTAAAAACATTTCATAGTAAATAGTTGCTTTTTTGAAGCTACCTGTCATATTAAATAGTTTCTAGTTAAAAATCCTTTGATCATAGAAGTTGGTTTCAGTACATAACCAAAATATAATACAAGCATTTAAAAAACATATAAGCATAGATGTGAAGATTAACTAGCCTGAGGAGACACCTTCTCTTGTGCCCTGAACAAGACAGACTGCTCACAACTCATAAATTACAAAATGCTAACAGTAGAAGTAGTTGTGTAACGTTGCACTTTATAATTAACTTTATAACAGAAATTAATCTTCTAGCAATTAGTTAAAACTAACTGACTTTTTATTTTAACATTATGTAATTGGGACAGTGGGAAATATTAGAGGAATTGCTGAATTGGATAAAATAAAGCCCTGTAGTACAATGAATACTAGAATTCACACTGTCCTTAGACATAACTAGCCTGAGACAGATCTGAAGGAGTGAAGCCAGTAAAAATTTGGAATATGAATGAATAGGATGCATAGAAAGATCCCAAGGCCAAGCGATTACAAATGCCAAAAGACCATGGGAACCTGGGGCTGTCTGTGGGAATGCCCACATTGAATCATTGATTAGGTGAGCTAAGGGATTGGGTGTATGGATTAAGAGGAAAGGACAGTGACTACACTGTATTTGATCATTGTAACAAAGTGTATAAAATGCTGTATTTTCCCTGTAAAAATCAGAGTGTGTCATTGATTCCCTTCTGATTTGGGGAAGATTCTTTGGCCCTCTCCCTGCATCAACTGGTTTCTGCTTGAATAAAAATCTTTCTCCTGCCTGAATCCTGCCTGCCTTGTGTGTTTTCGGCCCCAGTTGGGAAAAACACTCCAACATCTACTCCATTACTGTCTTTCACAAGATAACCAACAATAAACAAATACAAATCTTGAGTGTTTGTTGAATCTTCAAAATAAAGTGCATGTTCAAGAAAGCATAGCTTATGTGCTTTATATGACAGAAATAAAGACACAGGAAACCTTTGCCAGTACAGGAAGAAAAGATAATCATTTTGTGGTTTTGACTTCCTTTTTTCATTTTCCTGTTTAAATAATTTAAAGAATTATATACATTTTATTATATTCCACAACCAACCAATTCACCTCAGCTCTGCAGTCCTTCCAAATCCAGTCATGAACAGTTGTGGATAATTAAACAATTCACTGGAGGAGGAGGTTCTATAAATATCCCCATGCTCAATGATGGAGACCCCAACCCATTACTGCAAGGTTGAACATTTACAAACAATCTACACAGAAGGGCCAAGTGGAACTCAACCTCCTCCAGAGGTCATCAACAACATAGATGCCAGGCTACAGCCAAACTGATTCACACTGTGATATCAAGGAACTGGATACTCCAAAGACTATAGGCCCTGACTATTTTGGCAATACTACTGAACTTGCAGCTGCCTGACTATGTGGAAAATTGTCCCAGTATGTGCTGTACACAGAAAACAGGACAAATCACTCAGTTAATTACCAGCCCATTAGTCTACTCTTGATCATCAGTACAGTGATGGAAGGTATCGTGAATAGTGCTATCAAGCTGCACCTGCTCAGCAATAATCTGCTCAGTAACACCCAGTTTGGGGCTCTGCCAAGGCCAGTCAGTTCCTGACCTCATTACAGCCTTGGTCCAAATATGGAGAACAGAGCTGAATTCCAGAGGTGAGGTGAGAGTGATAGCCCTTCACATCAAGTGATGGCACGGTGGCTCAGTGGTTAGCACTGTTGCCTCACAATACCAGGGACCTAGGTTTGATTCCAGCCTCGGGCAGCTGTCTACGTGGAGTTTGCACGTTCTCCCTGTGTCTGTTTGGGTTTCCTCTAGGTGCTCCGGTTTCCTCCCACAGTCCAAAGATGTGCAGGCTAGGTGGATTGGCCAGGCTAAATTGCCCATTGTGTAGGTTAGGTGGGTTATAGGGGATGGGTCTGGGTGGGATGCTCTGAT
The DNA here is from genome assembly GCA_024137785.1 of Ginglymostoma cirratum. Taxonomy (NCBI): domain Eukaryota; kingdom Metazoa; phylum Chordata; class Chondrichthyes; order Orectolobiformes; family Ginglymostomatidae; genus Ginglymostoma; species Ginglymostoma cirratum. The sequence goes on along the minus strand of JAHRHZ010000035.1, from coordinate 3,511,532 downwards.
GGTCAGTGTGGACATTTTGGGCCGAAGGGCCTGTTTCCACAACGTAGGGATTCTATGATGATGATGAAGTCTGCATTAGGCTGAGTGTGAATTCAATGAGCTCTAGCAAAACTAAAGTCAATAGGAATTGGAGGAAAATTCTCTAATGGTTGGAGTCATACCTAGCACAAAGGAAGGTGATGATCTTTTTTGGATGTCAATCGTCTCAGCTTCAGGACACCTCTGTATGAGTTCTTCAGGGTAGTGATCTAGGCCAAGCCATCTTCAGTTGCTTCATCAATGACCTTCCCTCCATCGTAAGGTTAGAAGTGGGAATGATCACTGATGACTGCATAGATTTTGAAGCAGTCCATGTCCAAATGCAGCAAGACCTGAACAATATTCAGATTTGGGCTGAAAAGTGGCAAGTAACATTCACACCACACAAGTGCCAGGTGATGACTATCTCCAACCACTTCCTCTGGATGTTTAATGGGATTACCATTGCTTTAATCCCCTACTATCAACATCTTGGAACTTTTCATTTACCAGAAAATGAACTGAGTGAAATACTGTGGCTGCAAGAGTAGGTCAGAGGCTAGGAAACCTACAACAAGTAACTCACCTCCTGACTCCCCAAAGCCCTTCTATCATCTCTAAGGCACAAGTCAGGAGTGTGATGGATGCTACAAGATGCTGTATAGAAATTCACCAAGGCCCCTCAGACCGAATCTTCTGAACCCATGGCCACTTCATCTAGAAGGACAAGTATAGCAGATTCATGGGAACACCACCATCTGCAAGTTCCCCTACAAATCACTCACCATCCTGACTTGGAAATGTATCACAATTCCATGACCCCAGAGTAGCTGGGTCAAAATCCCGGAGTTCCCATCCTAGCAGCATTGTTGGTCTACTTACACCAAATGGACTGCTGCAGTTCAGGGAAGCAGCTCACCCCCACCTTCTCAAAGACAACTACGGACAGCCCAGCCAGCAATGCCCACATCTGATGAATGAATTAAAACAAAATACTGGTTTGTTTAAGTGAATTATATTTGCCCTTTCACCAGACAATTCTACAATTAAAGAGATTCTATTCAACATATCCATTAGCAGAAAACAGACAGGGAACATCAGTATTTTGTATGTCTTTTGTAACTGACTGAATCTAAAATTATAGAATCATAGAGTCATGCAGCATGGAAACACTGTTCAGTACAACTCATCCACGCCAACCAAGTTTCCCAAACTAAACTAGTCGCACCTGCCTGTGCTTGATCTACATCCCTCCAAACATTTCCTATTCATATACCTATCTAAATGTCTTTTAAATATTGTAACTGTATCCACATCCAATACATTCTCTGGAAGTTTATTTCACACACGCCTATTATGTCTTTTTTAAGCTTTTCTCCTCTCACCCTAAAAATACGCCTCCTAGTCTTGAAATCTCCTACCGTAGGGAAAAGACACCTGCTATTCACCTTATCTATACCCCTCATTATTTTATAAACCTCTATAATGTCACCTCTCAACTTCCTAAGCTCCAGTACAAAATGTCTCAGCCTATCCAGCCTCTCCCCAAAACACAAACCCTGCATTCCTAGCAATATCCTGGCAATCTCTTCTGAACCTCTCCAGTTTAATAACATCCTTTCTATAACAGGGTGATCAGAAGAGGCCTCACCAACATCCTGCACACCCTCAAAATAATGTCCCAACTCTTACACTCAAAGGTCTGAGCAATGAAGGCAATGTGCTAAACGCCTTCTGAATCGCCCCATCTATATGTGATATAAACTTCAAAGAATTATGTACCTGAACCCCTACGTCTCTCTGTTCTACAACACTACTCAAGCCTCTACTTTTAATTGTATAAGTCCTGCCCTTGTTTATTTTACCAAAATGCAACACCTCCCATTTATCCAAATTAAACTCCACCTCGCACTCTTCTGCCCATTGACTCAGTTGATCAAGATCGCTTTGTAATCTTAGACAGCCTTCTTCACTGCCCATCATACCACCAATTTTGGTGTCATCCGCAAACTTACTAACCATGCCTCCTAAATCCTCATCCAAATAATTTATATAAATGACAAACAAAAGTGGACCCAGCACCGAACCCTATGGAACACCGTTGGTCATAGGCCTCCAGTCCGAAAAACTACCCTTCACTACCACCAGAGTCTCCTACCATTAAGCTACTTTTGCATCCGATTGGGAAGCTCTCCCTGAATCCCATGTGATCTGACTTTACTAATTAGTCTACCATGCAGAACCCTATCAAAGGCTTTAGTAATGTCCATGTAGACAATGTCTACCACTCTGCCTTCAATCTTTTTGAATATGTCCTCAAAAAACTCAATCAAGTTTGAGACGTGATTTCCCAAGCACAAAGCCATGCTGACTATCTCAAGTCAGTTCCAGCCTCTCCAAATGCATTCTCTCAGAATCCCCTTCAACAACTTACCCACCACTCATGTCAGATTCACTGGTCTATAGTTCCCAGGCTTTCAGTACATGAACTAAGGTAGAGAAATTGATAAATAAAGTTAGGGTTAGAGATAAAAGTTAGTACAGTTGAATGGAAATCCAGGAAGGAAAGAACTTGTAACTTTTGATAGGTTTCACATGGAAGACTAATAGCAAAAATAAGAGTCCATGGGATCCAAGAAATTTGGCAAATTGGTTCCACAATTAGCTGAGTGGCAGGAAGAAAAGAGTGATTGTTGAGGGATGTTTTTCTGACTGGAAGTCTGAGTCCAATGGGGTCCCACACGGATCAATGTTGGAGCCCTTGTTATTTGTGATTTATATAAATGATTTAGACTTGTATGTAGGAGAGTTGATCAGAAACTTTGTAAATGATACAAAAATTGGTCGGGTGGGAGATAGTGAGGAGGATAGCCTTAGATTACAGGAGGATATAGACGGGCTGGTCAAATGGGCTGATTACTGGCAAAATGAATCTAATCTAGATAAATGTGAGTTGATGTACTTGAGCAGGACAAATAAGGCAAGGGAATACATGGGAAGCAACAAGAATCAGAGGGAACTTGGCGTGCAATGTACACTGGTCTCTTAAGGTATCAGGACAGGCCAATAAAATGGTTAAGAAGGCATATGGGATACTTGCCTTTAATACTGAGACATACAGTTTAAGAGCAGAGAGATATGCTGAAACTGTATAAAATGCTGGTTAGGCACAACTAAAATATCATGTGCACTTCTAGAGTCCATATTAAAGTAGTGCATGTATGAATGCCACTACAAAAACACTCAATAGAATTGACACTATCAGCCCTGGATAGTGATAGCACTGGATAGAACGCAGAGGAGATTTACCAGGATGTTGCCTACACTGCTGAGTTTCAGTTCTGAAGAGAGATTGGACAGACTGGGGTTATTCTCAGGGCAGAGGAGATTGAGAGGGGACATGATTGAAATGTGTAAAATTATGAGCAGCATGGATAGGGAAGACAGGAAGAATTTTTTCTCCTTGATGGGGGGATCAATGAGAAGGGAGTGTAGATTTAAGGTAAGGAGCAGGAGATTTAGTGGGGATATGAAGAAAAATATTTTCACCCAGAGGGTGATGGGAATCTGGAACTCACTGCCTGTAAGCGGGGTAGAGGCAGAAACCCTCATAACACTCAAGAAGTATTCGGATGTACACTTGCGATGCCAAGGCATACAAGGCAATGGATCATGTGATGGAAAATGGGATTAGAATAGTGAAGTGGTTGGTTTTGACTGCTGTAGATGCAATGGGCCAAAGGACCTTTTTCTGAGCTGTAGATCTCTATGTTTCTATAGTTCCCAGACTTTCCAAAGTGCCTTAAACCTAATGGTGTACTTTTGAAGTATGTTCCCGGTTGGTAAACAAGAAATGCAGGAACCAATTTACACACAGCAAGCTACCACAATCAGCAAGGTGATAAATAATTCGAAGATCAGTTTCTGGTTCTGTGAGGCACAAATGCTCATCCCAGAACAGGGTGATTAAAAACTCCTTCCTCTTCATCGAAATAGTGACATAGGACAATTAGAGTCCAGCTAAGAAGGCAGAAAGAGACAGAGTCTCAGTTTAATATCGAAAATATGGCACCTTTGAGAGAATAGTGCTCATTATTTGAATCACCAGCATATAGTCCTTATTTACTCAGCCTCTCAGCATTGTAATACTGCATTATAATGTCATCCAAATCGTGGTAGAAGAACCAATGGCCAGCTGCTAATTAGTCATAGTATAATACAGCATGGAAACAGGCTCTTCGGCCCAAACTGGTCCTACCAGATTCCTGGAAATAGAGCAGCTTTGTAAGCAGTCTCCTGTCTCCACATCCCAGATACACATGGAATTGTCCCGCGACCCTGTGCATAGTGTCAAACCATCTGAAAAAGGTAATAAGACAATATTATAAGAGAAATGTAACATTCAGGTCAACAGATAGTTTGTACTTTGACAGAAACAAAGTCCAGAAGAGGCACACTGTCTTCTCATTCATAGTTTGACACATAGAAGGAAAGAAGAGATACAATTTCTACCAGAGATACTTATAAATTGGAAAATACAATGCAATGTGGCTTTGCTCAGAGACAAAAGGAAACAAAAACTGGCATCTTTTTCTTCCCACTTGCTCTGCTTGCTGCCCACTCTCTAACTGTTCATCTCTTCTGTTTTCCTCTGTCTCCCTTTTTCTGCCCATATGCAAGATTTATAAATTCTTTATCCTGTTGCCAATACTTTTCCTTTTAAACTCTCTAAATCATTATCATCCTTCAGATATAATAGGAACTGCAGATGCTGGAGAATCCGAGATAACAAGGTGTGGGGCTGGATGAACACAGCAGGCCAAGCAGCATCATAGGAGCAGGAAATCTTGACGTTTCGGGCCTAGACCCTTTATCAGAAATGGGGGAGGGGAAGAGGGTTCTGAAATAAATAGGGAGAGAGGGGGAGGCGGATAGAAGATAGATAGAGGAGAGGATAGGTGGAGAGGAGGCAGAAAAGTCGAAGAGGCAGGGATGGAGCCAGTAAAGGTGAGTGTAGGTGGGGAGGTAGGGAGGAGATAGGTCAGTCCAGGGAGGACGGACAGGTCAAGGGGGCGGGATGAGGTTAGTAGACAGGAGACGCGGGTGCGGCTTGAGGTGGGAGGAGGGGATAGGTGAGAGGAAGAACAGGTTAGGGAGGCGGGGACAAGCTGGGCTGGTTTTGGGATGTGGTAGGGGGAGGGGAGATTTTGAAGCTTGTGAAATCTACATTGATGCCATTGGGTCTGCAGGGTTCCCAGGCTAAATATGAGTTGCTGTTCCTGCAGCCTTCGGGCGGCATCACTGTGGCACTGCAGGAGGCCCAGGATGGACATGTCGTCTGAGGAATGGGAGGGGGAGTTGAAATGGTTCGTGACTGGGAGGTGCAATTGTTTGTTGCGAACCGAGCGCAGGTGTTCTGCAAAGTGGGCCCCAAGCCTCCGCTTGGTTTCCCCGATGTAGAGGAGGCCACAACGGGTACAGCGGATGCAGTATACCACATTGGCAGATGTGCAACACCTCATTTTTACTATGGACGTCCAGTGCCTATACACCTGTATTCCCCATGCAGATGGCCTAAAGGCCCTCCACTTCTTCCTGTCCCACAGACCTGACCAATCCCCCTCCACCGACACCCTCATCCGCCTAGCCGAACTCGTCCTCACCCTCAACAACTTCTCTTTCAATTCCTCCCACTTCCTACGGACAAAGGGGGTGGCCATGGGTACCCGCGTGGGCCCAAGCTATGCCTGCCTCTTTGTAGGTTACGTGGAACAATCCCTCTTCTGTACCTACACTGGCCCTAAACCCCACCTCATCCTCCGTTACATTGATGACATACAAGATGATCAGAGGGTTAGATAGGGCGGACAGTGAGAGTCTTTTTCCTAGGATGATGACGTCGGCTTGTACGAGGGGGCATAGCTGCAAATTGAGGGGTGATAGATTTAAGACAGATGTCAGAGGCAGGTTCTTTAATCAGAGAGTGGTAAGGGTGTGGAATGCCCTGCCTGCCAATGGAGTTAACTCAGCCACATTAGGGGCATTTAAACAGTCCTTGGATAAGCATATGGACGATGATGGGATAGTGTAGGGGGATGGGCTTAGATTAGTTCTCAGGTCGGCTCAACATCGAGGGCCGAAGGGCCTGTTCTGCGCTGTATTGTTCTATGTTCTATGTTCTATGTTCTATGACTGTATCGGCGCTGCCTAGTGCTCCCATGAGGGGCTCGAACAGTACATCCACTTCACCAACACCTTCCACCCCAACCTTAAGTTCACCTGGACCATCTCCAACACCTCTCTCACCTTCCTGGACCTCTCTGTCTCCATCTCGGGTAACCACCTAGAAACCGATATCCATTTCAAGCCCACCGACTCCCACAGCTACCTAGAATACACCTCCTCCCACCCACCTTCCTGCAAAAATGCCATCCCCTATTCCCAATTCCTTCGCCTCCGCCGCATCTGCTCCCAGGATGAGGCATTCCACTCCTGTACATCTCAGATGTCCTCATTCTTCAAGGACCGCAACTTCCCCCCGGCAGTGGTGGAGAACGCCCTCAACCGTGTCTCCCGCATTTCCCACAACTCATCCCTCACACCCCTTCCCCGCAATAACAACCAAAAAAAGAATCCCCCTCGTCCTCACGTACCACCCCACCAACCTCCAGATCCAACGCATCATCCTCCGACACTTCCGCCATCTGCAACCCGACCCCACCACCAAAGACATTTTTCCCTCCCCACCCTTGTCTGCTTTCCGGAAGGACCACTCTCTCCGTGACTCCCTTGTCCACTCCACACTCCCCTCCAGCCCCACCACCCCCGGCACTTTTCCCTGCAACTGCAGGAAGTGCTACACCTGCCCCCACACCTCCTCCCTCACCCCCATCCCAGGCCCCAAGAAGACTTTCCACATCAAGCAGATGTTCACCTGCACATCTGCTAATGTGGTATACTGCATCCGCTATACCCGTTGTGGCCTCCTCTACATCGGGGAAAACCAAGTGGAGGCTTGGGGACCGCTTTGCAGAACACCCGCGCTCGGTTCGCAACAAACAACTGCACCTCCCAGTCGCGAACCATGTCAACTCCCCCTCCCATTCCTCAGACGACATGTCCATCCTGGGCCTCCTGCAGTGCCACAATGATGCCACCCGAAGGCTGCAGGAACAGCAACTCATGTTTAGCCTGGGAACCCTGCAGCCCAATGGCATCAATGTGGATTTCACAAGCTTCAAAATCTCCCCTCCCCCTACCGCATCCCAAAACCACCCCAGCTTGTCCCCGCCTCCCTAACCTGTTCTTCCTCTCACCTATCCCCTCCTCCCATCTCAAGCTGCCCCCCCATCTCCTATCTGCTAACCTCATCCCGCCCCCTTGACCTGTCCGTCCTCCCTGGACTGACCTATCTCCTCCCTACCTCCCCACCTACACTCACCTTTACTGGCTCCATCCCCGCTTCTTCGACTTGTCTGTCTCCTCTCCACCTATCCTCTCCTCTATCCATCTTCTATCCGCCTCCCCCTCTCTCCCTATTTATTTCAGAACCCTCTTCCCCTCCCCCATTTCTGATAAAGGGTCTCGGCCCGAAATGTCAAGCTTTCCTGCTCCTCTGATGCTGCTCATCCTTCAGATAGTTCTCCACTGGTCTCTTTCTGTCTGTTATACACTTTCTGTCGTTAACTCTCAACTTGCCTCAGACTCTCTTCCTTTCTTCCCCTTCTTTCTGTTTAAAAGAAAAGGAAAATATTCCCTTTTCAACAAACACATAACTTTGCTATGACCTGGTTAAACATTTTGTGGCAAGAGAAACATACAAAAATTGTAAAATATTACAGAGAATTACGACTTCCGGTGTTCATACCTGGGCTCACAGCTAGGCCGGTCACCACCAGTTCATGCCCTGTAAACTCCTGTAGTGGTCCAGCTTTATTGTACATATCCCACATTAGGGCTGTTTTATCACGTGAAGCACTGAAGATCCTGTTTGACTGAAAGAGGCAGGTTACCTGAAATAACATAACATGCACAAATCCAGATTACGGGGACGAGCTACCCTATTATTCACATGCAGGTCACTTCAATGCAGGTCAAGACGCCTCCTAATCATGTCGAGAAAGTAGGAACTGCCGATGCCAGCTCCGAGATAACAAGGTGTGGAGCTGGATGAACACAGCAGGCCAGGCAGCATCAGAGAAGCAGGAAAGCTGACGTTTCGGGTCTGGACCCTTCTTCAGAAATGGGGGAGGGGAAGAGGGCTCTGAAATAGATAGAGAGGGGGGAGGCAATGATAGAAGGTGGATAGAGGAGCAGATAGGTGGAGAGAAGACAGGCAGGTCAAGGAGGTGGGGATGAAGCCAGTAAAGGTGAGTGTAGGTAGGGAGTTAGGATGGGGGTTGGTCAGTGAGGAGGGAGGGGCGGGTAGGTGGGAGGGAAGACGGACAGGTCAAGGAGACAGGGAGAGGTGGGCTGGTCTTGGGAAGAGGTCGGGGATGGGGAGATTTTGAAGCTCGTAAAGTCCACATTGAGACCATTGGGCTGCAGGGTTCCCAGGTGGAATATGAGGTGCTGTTCCTCCAGCCTTCGGGTGGCATTGTTGTGGCACTGGAGGAGGCTCAGGATGGATACCCCCACCCAGCAATAACAACAAAGACAGAATTCCCCTTGTCCTCACACCCCTTCCCCACAATAACAACAAAGACAGAATTCCCCTTGTCCTCACACCCCTTCCCGACAATAACAACAAAGACAGAATTCCCCTTGTCCTCACACCCCTTCCCGACAATAACTACAAAGACAGAATTCCCCTTGTTCTCACATATCACCCCATCAACCTTCGGAATCAACGCATCATTCTCCGCCACTTCTGCCAACTGCAATCTGACCCCACTACTAAGGATATATTTCCCTCTCCACTCTTATTTGCTTTCTGGCGGGACCGCTCACTCCATGAATCCCTCGTCTGCTCCACACTCCCCACTAGCCTCACCACCCCCAGCACTTTTCCCCGCAACCGCAGGAGGTGCTACACCTGCCCCTACACCTTCCCCCTCACCCCCATCCCAGGCCTCAAGAAAACTTTCCACATTAAACAGATGTTCACCTGCACAACTGCTAATGCTGTATATTGTATCCACTGTTCCCGATGTGGCTTCCACTACATCGGGGAAACCAAGTGGAGGCTTGGGGACTGCTTTGCGGAACACCTACGCTTGGTTCGTGACAAACGACAACACCTCCCAGTCACGAACCACTTCAACTCCCCACCCCCGACCTCATCCCAAGACCAGCCCATCTCATCCCCGCCTCTTTGACCTGTCCGTCTTTTTTCCCACCTATCTGCTCCTTCCACCTCACTGACCAACCCCCACTCCACTTCCAACCTACTAGCCTCATCACCGCCTCCTTGACCTGTCCGTCTTCCTTCCCATCTACCCGCCCCTCCCTCCTCACTGACCAACCCCCATCCCAACTCCCTACCCACACTCACCTGTACTAGCTTCAGCCCCGCCTCCTTGACCTGTCTGCCTTCTCTCCACCTATCTGCTCCTCTATCCACCTTCTATCATCGCCTCCCCCTCTCTCTATTTATTTCAGAGCCCCCACTTCTGAAGAAGGGTCCAGACCCAAAACGTCAGCCTTCCTGCTCCTCTGATGCTGCCTGGACTGCTGTGTTCATCCAGCTCCACACGTTGTTATCCTAATCATGACATCTGCTGAAAATGAAAGAATGCACCAACATTGTGCAATCTATTACACACTGTCAAATCTGGTGCCTCTACTTTGAGCTCTATTGAGAATCATTCCTAGCTGATAGGAGTGCAGATAGTACTTGTTCGTGTACTTAATTCAGACGAGTCACCGCAAGATGATACTGGGGATTATTCTGATTTTGGGCAATAGTGTAAACCGGTGCTGGAAATGGAAGAGAAAATCAGGCGAGTTGTATGGCGAGTTACAGGCTGTGTCTCCTGGCTTTCGACTCTATCTCCCATGGTTATAACTCCTAGTTACAAGGTGGACAATTTAAGTCTGAGGTAAGGCAAAACTACTTCACACAGACAATGTTGAGTCTTTGGCATTCTCTATCAAGTAGGCTTAGTTACTGAGTATATTCAAAACAAATACTGTTGATTTTTGAGCACTTAGAGGAACTTGGAAATTGGGTAGGAAAGTGGAGTTCAGGTAGAATATCAGCCGTGAATGGCCAAGCAGGCTCAAGGAACTAAATGGTTTACTTCTGCTCTCATTTCTTATATCTTTATGATCTGATGTTGCAAATTTTACACTATCATTCAAGGTCAAAAACTCACTTCTCAAAGCAGAAACCGAATGTGTGCTGTTAGTGGCGGAGACAGCTCCAGGTCAGCTCCCACATTTGGCTGAAACATTGGGTCTGATTTCAAAGATTGAAGGAGCTCAAAATGGCAGATATCTACTGGGAGAAAACTGGATAGATAACAAATACAGTTATGTGTTTGAACAGATAGGATGGGAAGGGAACAGTAGGCAAGGAGTATATACCGCAATACCTCGATCCTAAACAAAACAACTATGGTGGGAGCAGGATTAGCTGAATGGCACTCTGACACAGGTCTGACAGGCTGAAAGTGCTCTTCTGTGCTGTAACCAGCCAATGATTCTCTGCAGAGTGGCCTCAGAGATGACAGATGTGATTAGAGCATTGTACAATCAATCTAATGCAGGGATAACTTCTATCCTTTGTCCCTAATCAGACTTTAAAACTAGGCTTCAGAGAATAAAGGATAGGCATGCTCCACTTCCACAGTCTGCCTCCATTTCTTCCTGAATAATAACTATACCACCAAGTGGTTTATTAAACATTCTTACCTTGGTCACATCACTTTCATGGCCCATGAATTTTTGCTGCACACAACCAGATTTCCAGTCATATATGACCACAGTCTACAGGGCAATAAAGTGGGTACACCTTAGTAATAGACTGCACACATTACTGCTGAATTCAATTAGAGCCCAAACATTTTTACATATATACACATATGCAAACAAACACTTTGTTATCATAACAATGACTGCATTGAGAAATGAACAAGGTGGAACTTAAAGTACACAGTGAATACTAAGGCACAGGGTACTGCTGTCTGCAATTTAAAGCCCGTACCAACCTTCTGGATAAAGAAAGCTAGTGCAAGGCATTATATTGTGAATATAGTTAAATACGAAGATTTAATAAATGTGTGACTGTGCACGCATTTGCGTGCGCATATATAGAAGTGTAAAGCACTCCATTAAAATGTCACAAAACCAATATGCATTCATGTAAATTCCTGTTCATACACGTGCTCTCCTATTCTACCGTTCTAAGGTTGGAAATCTCACCTTGTCCTTTCCTCCAGACACGCAGTTATCAGACGTAAGAGAGGCTAACGATGTCACAGCATCATTATGTGCAGGACTGTATTGCTGAACCACTTGAGTGACAGAACAGTGACCTGCATCGCCATCAATCCTTAAAAAAGTACAACACAGTTCAAGCACACTCCATAGCTCAACCTGAGAAAACCAGTGTATGCAACATTGTCTAGAATATACTCTATACTTCCTTGACAGATTACAAGTATATAATTGCAATTAATAGATCCTGTTGATTTCAAGCCCAGGTACAAATAGCTGAAGCTGTGGAAATCTAGGTAATGAATTAATTAATACACTGTCATTTTACCTCTGTGTTGTTTCATCCATGAGTGAAATAAGAATCTGCTGGCTGTAAGGTTATCAAATGAAATAAATAATTTGCACTTTTAGAGCGCTTTTCAGTCTCTGAAGATGTTCTATTAGGTTTTAGAAGTAACGTAATCACCTCTGAAATGTGGTCACTGCTGGTTTGTTAGCAATCGTAGCAGTAAATTTATTGAAAGTAAGATCCCACACATTGCAATGGGGTCAATGACCAAATAATTTGTTTCAGTAGTACGGATTGAGGGATATATAGTGCTAAGACACTGAGAAAACTCTGAGTGGACAAAAAGTACATAGGTTTAACATCTCACCCACAAGACAACACCATTGTCAGTGTAGTGATTCTTTTGTACTGCACTGTAGGATGGGAAAACTAGAAAGTTAGAAAATAATGGTTGGGTTAGACAGAGGGAAAACTGGAATATCTTGTATTTGAATTTTCAGAAGACTTTCAACATGGTCCCACACAAGAGGTCTATAAGCAAAAATATAGCAGATGGAATTGCAGGTAATATATTGGCATGGATTAAGGAATTGCTAATGGACAGAAAACAGAGAGTAAGAATGATTACATCATTCTCAGGTTAACAGGCTGTGACTAGCATGGTATCTCAAGAATCAATATTTGGGGCCTGCCTACTCAATCTATACCAGTGACTTGAATATGAGCAACAATTGTATTTCTTTTATTTTTTCATGTTATGTGGGCATCACCGGCTAGGCCAGCATTTATTGCTTGTTCCTAATTTTCCTTGACAGAGTGGTGCTGAACTGCCTTCTTCTTTTAACCGCAGTCCTTGTGATGTAGATACACCCACAGCACTGTCCATAAGAGAAGTCCAGGATTTTGAGTAAAGGGAAAATTCAACTATCATGGAGTGACCAATTAGAGAAAAATCATCCCCATAGTTGGAACAAACAGAATCTGAGAGGGGTTGTTATTCCCATTAGAGGCTGGTTCTCTCTTGTGTCTCAGTGGTTAGCCCTACTGCCTCACAGCACCAGGTACCTAGGTTTGATCCCAGTCTTGGGTGACTGTCCATGTGGAGATTGCACGTTCTCCCTGTGTCTGTGTGTGTTTCTGCTGGGTGCTCTGGTTTCCTCCCACAGTTCAAAAGCTGTGCAGGTTAGGTGAATTGTCCATAGTAAATTGTCCATAGTTTCCAGGGAGGTGCAGGCTAAGCGGGTTAGCCATGGTAATGGGTCTGGGTCTGGGTGAGATGTTTTTCAGAGGGTCAGTGCAGACTTGATGGACCAAATAGAATCCCTACAATATGGAAAGGAGCTATGATTCTATTCTACAAATGGCAATTTAACTCCGAGTCAAGATGATGCATGGCTTGGAGTGAAACTTGTAGGTGGTGAGGTTCCCATTCTTCTAATGACCTTCTGGGTAGTAAAGGTTTTGGCTTTAAAAGGTACAGTCTGAGGGCCCTGGATGAGTTATTATAACCAACACTGTAAACATAGGGCATGGGTTGATGAATTAGCTGGAAAGTGACCCTATCATCTGGGAAAATTCAATTATCATGGAGTGACCAATTAGAGAAAAATCATCCCCATAGTTGGAACAAACAGAATCTGAGAGGGGTTGTTATTCCCATTAGAGGCTGGTTCTCTCTTGTGGATGCTGCAGATAGACTCACAGTGAGTCTATCAGCAGGAAATGGTTCAGGGAAACAATGTGTGATTGGAGGAGCAGCTAGAGGCATTGTAGCAAGAATAACCAAGTCTGCCAAGACTGAAGCAGGCAGAGCTGGACGCTGCAGCAGGCAGGACCAGCAACTGGAACAAGGAGAGCCAGAGAAGGCTGTTAGACACCAAATATTAAAAACTGATTAGACAAAGTCAAAGCATATATTTTCTAGTCAGAGATTTACCTCAACAGATTGATTATTTGCTCCATAGTTATACACTAGATTCTCACAAAACAGACATATAAACAATACCCATTCCTGACTTTCATTTGGTCTCCGGCATCCCTTCTAGAACCTACTAGATGATTAAAAAATTAACTCTACTGTTATATATATATATATATTAATTTATTTTTTTTTTAAATGGAAACAAACAAAACATAGAAATGAAAGATGAGAACTTATTGTGCAAAATGACAATATATTATCTTTCTGCCTTCTTTAAGTATACATTAATTACAGTTCCAAACATCCTTTCTCCAGTATTTCTAGTAGTTTCTTAGATCTTGCCCCTTTCTTTGTAAAGTAATCATACACCTGACAGCTGCTATCTGGCCATTTCAATTTTGAGATTTCTCCATTCTCCAGCATCTGTTTTAAAACTACAACACTATAAAGTCATACAGTCAAACAGCATCGAAACAGACCCTTTGGTCCGATTTGCCCATGCTGACCAACTGTGAATCCAGTCCTTCCATGGCCAGTTGTTTTCCCTAACAGAATGGGAGATGATCTAAGATTACAGAAGGATCTTCATCAATTGGGCCAATGGGCTGAGGAGTAGCAGATTGAGTTTACTTTGGATAAATGTGACATATTGTATTTTGGTAAAACAAACAAGGGCAGGACTTTTACAGTTAACAGTAGGGCGCTGGGTAGTGTTGCAGAACAGAGAGGCCTGTGGGTGCAGGTACATAGTTCTTTGAAAGTTGCGTCACAGGTAGACAGGATGGTTAAAAAGGTTTAGCATGCTTGCCTTCATCACTCATACCATTGAGTAGGAGTCGGGACGTCATGTTGAGGTTGTACTGGATGCTGGTGAGGCCACTTCTGAAATATAGTGTACAGTTTTGGTTGCCCTGCTATAGGAAGGATATTATAAAATTGGAGACGGTTCAGAAAAGATTTACTAGGATGTTCCCGGACGGGAGAGTTTGAGTTATAAGGAGAGGGTGGAATGGCTGGGGCTATTTTTCCCTGGAGCATAGGAGATTGAGGGGTGGGGTTTATAAAATGATGAGGGGCACAAAAAAGGTAAATAGCAAAGGTCTCTTCCCTAGGGTGGGCAAGTTCAAAAACTGGGGGAGTATATTTTTAAGGTGGAAGGGGAAAGATTTAAAAGGGGCCTGAGGGGCAACATTTTCACACAGACAGTGGTGCGTATGTGGAATGAACTACCAGAGAAAATGGTACAGGTAAGTTCAATTATAACATTTAAGAGACATTTGGAGAGTCTGAGTTCGGAGTTCCTCAGAGTTCTGAGGAAGGGTCACCAGACCCAAAACGTTAACTCTGTTTTTGCCTTCACAGATGCTGCCAGACCTGCTGAGCTTTTCCAGCAACTTTGTTTTTGTTCCTGATTTACAGCATCTGCAGTTCTTTTGGTTTTTGTTCAATGAGTGATAGTTGGTCATGTCTCATTTCAATAACATGGACAAACAGGGACACCAATTCGACTGGGATAATGTGACTATCCTAGGATAAGCCAAGCAAAGACACACACGAGAATTCCTGGAGGCCTGGCACTCAAACCGGAACACCTTTAACGAACACCGTAGAGCTGGGCCACATATACCAAAAACTAAGAAACAAATCCGGAAGTGATGCTACCCACCTCAGCAAACTGAGACAGAACACCGGCGCTTCACCAGAGTGCACTGATGATTCTTTATTCATTCATGGGATGAGGGCATCACTGGCAGCATTTATTGTCCTTCCCTAATTGCCCAGAGGGCAGATAACAGTCAACCACATTGCTGTGGGTCTGGAGTCATATGTAAGCCAGACCAGGTAAGGATGGCAGTTTCCTTCCCTAAAGGACTTTAGTGAACCAGATAGGTTCTTCCTGACAATTGACAATGGATTCACGGTCATCATTAGGTTCTTAATTCCAGATATTTATTGAATTCAAATTCCACCATCTGCCATTCAAACCCAGGTCCCCAGAACATTATCTCGGTCTCTGGATTAATAGTCCAGTGATATTACCACTAGGCCATCACGTCCCCGATATGATGTTACCTAGTATGGTGTTGAAATGTCTGCGAACAAACTTACCAGCTTGGCAAGCAAGCCAGCAACCACATCAACAACCCAAGCTACAAATCTTCTCAAAAACCTTGAACAATTTTACCATCATCCTCTGTCGCCTACCGTCAAGCCAATTTTGTATTCAATTGGATAGCTCTCTCTGGATCTCATGTGAGCTAACCTTACTAACCTGTCTATCATGCAGAACCTTGTCAAAGTGATTGCTAAAGTCCATGTGGACAACATTTACTCACCTCTTCAAAAAACTCAATCAAGTTAGTGAGACACGATTTCCCACACATGAAGCCATGTTGACTATCCCTAATCAGTACTTGCCTTTCCAAGTGCATGCAATCCTGTCTCTCAGAAATCCCTCCAACAATTTACCCACCACTAACCTCAGGCTCACGGGTCTCCAGTTCCCTGGCTTTTCCTTGCAGCCTTTCTTAAATAATGGTAACATGTGCCACTCCAGTCTCCAGCACGTCACCCGTGGCAGTTGATAATACAAATATCTATGCTAGGGGCCCCCAATCTCCTTGTTAGTTTCCCACCATATCCTGGGATACGCTTGACCCAGGTCCCGGGGACTTATCTACCTTTGTGTGTTTTAAGACCTCTAGCACCTCCTCTTCTCTAACTTGGACTCTTTTCAAGGCATCACTATTTAGTTCCCTGAGTTCCCTAGCTTCCATGTCTTTCTCCACTGTAAAGACTGACAAAATATTCATTTAGGATCTCACCCCTCTCCTGTTGTTCCACACATAGATGGCCTCGTTGATCTTTAAGGGGCACTATGTCCCCGTAGTTATTCTCTTACCTTAATTTACTTGTAGAACCTGTTTGGATTGTCCTTAACCTTATTTGCCAAGCTATCTCACGTCCCCTTTTTGCCCTCCTGATTTCCCTCTTAAGTATACCCTTACACCCCCATACTCTTCAAGGGATTCACTTGATCCCAGCTGTCTATACCTGAAAAATTCCTCCATTTCTTGATCATCCAGTATTCCCTATTCCTGCCAGCCTTACCTTTCACACTAAGAGAAACATGCTGTCCCTGAACTCTTGTTATCGTTATTGACTTCTGACCTTGTCCACTCAGTCCAACACTGGCACCTCCACATCTGTGTTTTAGTGATTCAACAATAAATAACAACTAGGAACACCAAACAAACTCACCTTCTTCTTCCTCAAATAGAAAGATCCTTTGGGACTGGGAAAGGAAAAGGGACGTTGCATCAATGTCTCATCCAAAAACTGGGAGATTTAACACATTGGGACCTCATCAGAACAGCATTGGGACTGTCATCTGGCTCAGTGGTTAGCACTAGTGCTTCATAGCACCAGGGACCCAGGTTCAATTCCAGCCTTGGGCAACTGTCTGTGTGGAGTTAGCACATTCTCCCTGCGCCTGCACGGGTTTCCTCCAGGCACTCTGGTTTCCTCTCATAGTCCAAAGATGTGCAGGTTAGGTGGATTGGCCATGGGAAATGGGTTACAGGGAAGGGTTGGGGGAGTGGGTCTGGGTGGGATGTTCTTTGAAGGGTCAGTGTGGGCTTGATGGGCTAAATAGCCTGCTTCCACACCGCAGGGATTCTATGATCTTACTTTTGAAAGCCTTTCACTGGCTAAGTGTCCCTTTACCTGCAAGCAACCTCCCACAATCAACTTTAGGAAGTTCCTGTCTAAAGCATCAAAATTGGTTTTGCCCCAGTTTACAAGATTAACTTGTGGACCAGGCCTATCTTTTTCCATAGCTATTTTAGAAGTACTAGAATTATGGTCACTGGTCCCAAAGTCCTCAGTCACTTGCCCAGCCTTATTTCCCAAGAGTAGGTCAAATTTTGCCCCTTCTCTAAAAGGGCCATCAACACACTGTTTGAACACACTTAAACTCCTCCCCATCCAAAACCTTAGCACTGTGGCAGTACCAGTCTATGTTTGGAAAGTTAAAATACCCTGCTATTACAAACCTATTATTCTTACAGCTAGCTGAGATCTCCTTACATATTTGCTCCTCAATTTCTCACTGACTATTGTTGGGGGACCTTTAGTACAATCGCATCAAAGTGATCATACACTTATTTCTCAGTTCCACCCATATAGCCTCACTGGACAATCCCCCAGGAATATCCTAAGTACTGATCCTCAGTCTTTTATTATTCACTCATCTTGTCAAATGTACATCATACCAGAGTGATTTATTGTTGATGTATTAGGCAATGGGTATTGCTGCAGAATCCATTTTTAGTATATTTTCCACTTGGGATTTTTCATTGATTCTAAGGCCTCAAAACTGGCATTCAGTTTCATTTGAGTGTGCAGTCAATTCAGCTGTCCAATTAGACTTTGCAATTCCTCCATTTCAGTTTTGGAAGCTGCTGGGTCTTTCAGTTTTGTCCTACTTTGACTAATTGTATTGGAGCCAACACTTTCCGAATAAATTAGCTTATGCAAAGTGATATTTGATCCATTTGCCTAATTTCCAACTCAATGTATTTGTCTGACCAGAAGTCTAACTTCACTTCTGAATTCTGCTTTATGCCTATTACAATAATGTTTTCAAATTCACTGCTTCCATCCCACAAAAAAATCAATGTGCCTCACAAAGCTGCCTGAAAACTGTCCCTTCATGCTGCCAGCAAAACATGACAGGATCTGCTTTCAACTGGTGACAGCCCAATTTTAGTAAGAGGAGCCCTACTGAGAAGAATAAAACTCTACAGGCATCATTTAGGTCACATGCGCATTTATTTAACTTCTAGAGGGCTCCCATTACTTTTGGTACCTCGTTTGGAGGGTGAAAAAGCACTATCTGTTTTGAGCTGAACTCCCTACATTTCCAATCTTTAGTTCCAATAAAGCCAAAACCAATGTCAAAATTGCTTTTCCTGCTGAAGGTGGATCAATCCACATCTTGGCCCAATAGTTGTCCTCCTAAACCTCGTACCATTAGCCTTGCTTTAGCCCGAGAAGTGACATTTCTGTGATGGTGTTGGTTGTCCTTACCGCTCCAGTTTTTAAACTCTTGCTGTTTGACATCTTTTATTAACTTGTCATCTAATTTGTTTATAGCCACAAGACTTCCTGATTCCATGGATTCTTCTCCTGGTGGCATTCATGATCTGTCATATATTCTTTGACCTTAAGTCACACCCTCTCACTTCTTTTTTCTAGCTTGTGACTGTTTGATTTCCCCATCCTACTGAAAAGATAGGACCTCCTTCTAGGGACACTTTTGCTTCCAGGGCCACTGTTCACGCTTACACAACATTTTCCTGTCTTCCATTTTTGTACATCTTGCTCCCAATCCATGGGCCTAATTTCCTTCTCCTTATCCTGTATACTCAATCGACTGCTTTAATTTCTAGTGGCCTTCCCTGCTCTACGTATAATATTTGCATTTGTCCACTGACTTGTCCCTCTGATAAAAATTTGAATTCATTAATTGTCTTTTGGAACTGAAGGCTGCATTTTATTCATCAGAACTGATCTGTCTTTCATTAGACAAAATGTCAATTGTGACAGTCTGATCCTCATAGCAGTATAACATATGGTTATGAGAAATACCTGGTTCCTCCTTACTTTGTATAATTCCTTCAGAATCTGCACATTTGTAATCCACACTGAGCAAAACTGAAACATGTACTTAAACAATCTGGTTCCCATGCTGCACAATTATTATTTTTCTGTGTTTACCAATAACCTTTTTGGAGCCACTCCACTGTTTAAACCTACTCTTTTATAACAAACTATGTCTTCCCAATTGAAACCGGCTTCCAATGGCTTTACATTGCAGTTTAAACTAGGCTTTATACAACTTAGATGCAGGAAGGATGTTCCCAAAGGTTGGGAGTGGGGGTTGGGGGGGTAGTGGTGTCCAGAACCAGGGGTCACAGTTTAGTTTAGGATAAGTGGTCAACTTTTAGGACTGAGATGAGAAGGAATTTCTTCACTCAGCCAGTGGCAAGCCTGTGGCATTCACTATCACAGAAAATGGTTCAGACCACAACATTGTGCGTTTTCAAGGAGGTAGATAGAAAGGGATCAAAGGCTTTTGGGTGGCGGGGGGGGAATTAGGATATCAAGCTCAATAATCAGCCACCAATATGAGTGGTGGAACAGGTTTGAGTGGTCAAACAGCCTATTCCTGCTCTTATCTTCTATATTTCAACTTAAAAGCTCGCCTTTTGTTTTCCTCAGTCTGTGACAAAAGCCTTTTTGCCTGTGTGTAGTGCATTCAAATGCTCAACCAACGTACAGCTAATTATAGACCTTTCTTAAACTGTGGACAGATCACTAGTTACTGAAAAAACTGTTAGATTTCTGTGAGAAATCAACTGATATTTTCCAACCTGCTGCACAGAATTTTTAGCACGCATAGCCTACGCTGTTGCAAATGATCATTTGCAGTTTGGCTGCTCTGCCAAAATTCAATGAGCTGATTTGCCAACTCCTTTCACAAATCCTGTTACTAAAAGAGCATTTGCCCACCATAATCATAACTATTGGGTAACTGTCATGTTTATATTAGCCCACATATCTTTCAATTCATCATCAGCAAATTCCCCTCCTCCCATTAACATTCAGAAATTTAGCCAGTGGTCCAAGTGGCCTACCCACTTTTCTATTACCTTATCCACAATTATTTTCTTAACTTTACTATGCATTATTGTCAACTGGTGGCCACATTTACAAAATGAAAATTAAAAAGAAGTGTTTTCACTTATCTCATAGTACCCATTATCTCATCAAAATCCCTCGCTAAGAGTAGATTTACTATAGACTGTGACTGTATCCTTCAGTGCTTCTTACAAATTTCACATTTGTCACTTATCTCTATTGCAAACTTATTGTATTCCTCCTTTATTTCTGTATTCTTTACCAAAATTGGTCGACAGGTGGACAATTGTAGATATAACTAATTAACGTTTTGTAACGTAAATTTCTGTTCCCTAATGTTATTGATACTTCCTAATTTCTTTAGTGAAGTTTCACTGAAGAAATACAATAGTGTAATGAGTAATTGCAAATTGGCAGGTTTTCCAAACACAATAATCTTATTGTTTGGTGTAAGCTGCACATTTTTTCTCAAACCAATGGCCTACTTTATATCAGAGATAAAAGGTACTGCAGATGCTGGAGAATCCGAGATAGCAAGCATGGGGCTGGATGAACACAGCAGGTCAAGCAGCATCATAGGAGCAGGAAAACTTGACGTTTCGGGCCTATG
>JAHRHZ010000035.1:3465144-3490210 GCA_024137785.1 Ginglymostoma cirratum | reverse complement strand
GAAGGGTTTAGGCCCGAAACGTCAAGTTTTCCTGCTCCTATGATGCTGCTTGACCTGCTGTGTTCATCCAGCCCCATGCTTGCTACCTCGGCCTACTTTATATGATGGTATTTGACTAGATACATTTGTACCAAGAAAAAATTGTAAAACTACCAGAATCAAAGAACAACTATTCCCCTTACAGATTTTAGAGTGTTATCGTGTTCTAATCTGAACTCTCAAGTTCCTCAACACTGTTCCAATCCTTATTACTCAAGAGTCTAAAAAGCATTTCAATCACTATTTCACACAGTGTAGAAGAGCATCCACTATCTAATACTGCATAATTGAAATATTCTGCTAACACATCACTGGGCTGAACTTTCTTGGTGACTAATACAATGCACTCCTTTTGTCTTGTTGCCTGCGAGCTGTACCTGGGCTGTCCTGTCTTTGTGTCCTTCGTTTTCTATCCAGTGTTATTACTGCTGCTGGAAATAAATGTTTTTCAAGGAATTTTCTTCCACATTTAACTCCCATCAAAACTACAATTCAGTCTAATTAGACCATTAGACACAGCAGCAGAAGTAGGCTATTCAGTCCAGCAAATCTGCTCTGTCATTGAGTCATGAGCGTTCTGATAATCCTCGACTCCATTTCCTGTCATCTCCCTGTAACCCTTAATCCCCTTATTAATTAAAAATCTGTCTACCTCAGCCTTGAACACACTTAATGATCAGCCTTGACAGCTCTCTACAATAAAGAATTCCACAGATTGACTACCCTCTGAGAGGAGAGATTCCTCACCTCTGTCTTAACGTTTGACTCCTTATTCTGAGCTTATGCTCTCTGGTCCTAGATGCTTCCATAAGGCGAACCAACTTTACCCTGTCAAGTCCCTTAAGAATCTCATGTATGTCAATAAGGTCACCTATCCTTCTTCTATATGCCAACAAATACAAGCCCAACCTACTCATCCTCTCCTTATAGGGCAGTCCCACCATACCAGCGATCAGTCTAATGAACGTTCTCTGGACTGCGTCCAATGCCAGTATATCTTTCCTTTGCTAGGGAGCGCAAAACTGTTCACTGTATCCCAGCTGTGGTCTGATTAGAGCCTTGTACAGTTTTAGCAAACCCTCCCTAATTTTATGCTCCATTCCCTTTGAAATAAAGGCCAGCATTCCACTTCCCTACTACCTGCTGAACTTGGATGCTAGCTTTTTGTGATTCACAGTCGAGGATTCCCAAATCCCTCTGTGCTGCAGCTTTCTCAAGTCTTTCTCCATTTAACTCATACTCAGCTCCTCCACCCTTCCTGCCAAAGTTCATAACCTCACATTTTCTTACATTATATTTCAGCTGCCAAGTTTTTGCCCATTCACTTAACCCCTGGGGGCTGGGGCAAAGTGAGCCAGCAACGCCATTTTGCCATTTGCAAACAGGGTGTGGGGAGACAGACTGAAAAGTAGGTGGAAGAACAGCAAACATTCAGTGGAGGGAGCGGGACGACTGCAAAACGGAACAGAGGAGCTGCAAAGACGTCAGGGAGAGGAACAGTAAACAGTAACAGTAAGGGAGGAGCAGAAAAGGTAAAGGGTGAGGAGCAGAAAGGTGAGAAGAGCAGCAAATGTGGGGGAAAGCATTTTAAACCTTTCAACAAAGGAATGAATGTGGCTATTATAATTAATACCGTCTTCTGAGTAATATAGTATTGAACAACTTTATTTCATAAAAATTTACGTTGTGTAATCACATTTCAATGTATCTCACACACTGTGAATTACCTGATGTGTAGCAACTGTATTAGAGAAAAATATGCAGTCTTTTAGCTGTGATCTTACCAGCCAGCAGAAAGCTTCTTTACAGTGATGGCTTTTTCTGTATAGAAGTCTAGCACATGTTTTTTAAAAAAAGCGTTTGTTGCTACCTTAGAGACAACATAGTATGGAGCTGGAGGAAAAGAGCAGACCAGGCAGCATCAGAGGAGCAGGAATGTTGACGTTTTGGGTCAGGACCCTTCTTCAGAAAAAGGGGCTTCTGAAGAAGGGTCCCGACCTGAAACATCAGCTTTCCTGCTGCTCTGATGCTGCCTGGCCTGCTGTGTTCCTCCAGCTCCAAACTGTGTTGACTCTGACTCCAGCATCTGCAGTTCTTGCTATCTCTTGTTGCTAACTTATTGCCTGTTATTTCTTGCCAATTTAAAGACTGTAATGTTTGAAATTAATTATTTCCTTGTGTTATGGCTTTAAGTTTAAGGGAGCGGTGATGATTATTGAATGTATTCTGAATTTTTCTAACTCTGCTTCTGTGCAAGCTAAATTTTTTAATACGTTGGCACAAATACAGGAAGTAATGTAGCTAAGAAACCGCACCACCTCATGAAGGAGTTAATGAGAATGAAAAAGCAACCTCCAAAAATCAAAATGTAGCCTTTGAAAAAATAATTTTTGACCCCGGTCACAATGCATCTTGAAGATGGTGCACACTGCTACCACGGTGCACTGGTGATGGTGGGAGTAAATGTCGAAGGTATTAGATAGGGTGAAAATCAAGTCTGCCGCTTTGTCCTGGAGAACACTGAGCTCCCCGAGTGTTGTTGGAACTGTACTCATCCGAGGTAGTGATGAGCATTCCATCACATTCCTGACTTGTGCCCTACAGATGGTGGACATGCTTTGAGGAATCAGGTGGTGAGTTACTCATCACAGAATTCCTACCCTCAGACCTGCTAATGTAGCTACAGTATTTATATGGATGATCCGGTTTAGTCTCTGGTCAACTGTAACTCGCAAGGTGTTGTTAACGGGGGATTCTGCAATACTGTTAACGTCTAGACGCAATGGTTGGATTCTGTCTTATTGGACATGGTCACAACCTGACACTTGCATGGTGAGAATGTTACTGGCCACTTATTTGCCTGAATCTAAATGGTCCTGGTTTCCTGCATTTGAATAGGGACTGCTTCAATATCTGAGGATACTGATTATGTAATCGTCAGCAAACCTCCCTACTTCTGACCCTATGATGGAAAAATAACTGATGAAGCAGCTGAAGATGGTTGGTCCAGGACACTACCCTGAGGACCTGTAGGGATTCTTGTTGCACCGTGGTAGTGTCCCAACTCTGGGCCAGGAGACCCAAGTTCAAGTCCCACCTGCTCCAGAAATGAGCAGCAACATTTCCAAACAGGTTGATTTTTTAAAAATTAAAGCACGGTGATCTCCTGAAAAAATGTCCAGTAGCTAAGATAACTGACTTCTAATAACCAGAATTATCTTTCTGTGTCCTACCATGTGATATAAGCATAACATTTCCAAATTTGCTGATGAAACAATTCCAGGAATGTGAATAGTGAGGAAGATGCAAAGAGGCTTCAGACAGGCCAAATGAATAGGTAGGACATGACAGGCAGAATATAATGTGTAAATAATGTGAAATTATCTACTTTGGTAGGAAAAACTAGAACGCAGGCTATTTCTTGAATGCTGAGAAATTGGGAAGTGGTTAATGTCCAAAGAACCCCGGGGAATTGGCTGCTTAAGCACACCTAAGACCAGGATCTGTGGGAAGGTAAGTGATTCCTTGGGCATCATGGGATGGGGCTGCTAGAAAAGGAGGAGGAGGTTGGAGGAAAGGGCAGGGGAGTGGATTTCTACACCCAGTTTATCACTCATGATCACTGTTTCTTCTCTTGTCTGCCTGAAAGTTAAGGAATCTGAGCCTCAATAACGTCATGGTTGATCTGATTACTCCATCTTGGCAGTGGATTGGGAAGTATGGTCCTGTGCATTCCCATCCAGAATTTAATTCTTAATCTGGGAGGAAGATATATGTATCCCACTGGTGGCAACCCATCTGATTATTTGCCCTCCCTACTGTTTGTTGTTTTTGCTGTACCAAGTGTCTATGGGTGAGAGCTCTATGAGATTGTTAAAAGATTTTTCTTCATCACCACATGGCTCCTGCGATCTGCTTGTAGTGGGTACTGAGTGAGTGGCTGTGGACTGGCATGGCATTATGAGTTGGCCTGGAGATAGGAGAGGGAATGTGGTGGATGGCTTGAAGGCATAGTATACATGGAGCTGATATGGAGAGGGCACGAGTCAAGAATTACCATGGAGGAGTCATGGTTGGGGGGGTGAGGGGTTGAGCGGGGTGAGTAGGGCCTCACAACTTTTAAAACAGCTGGGATAAATTTCCACAGAACTGAGGTGGGTCTTCCAACTAAGCAACCTCAGCCTTTGTCCACTTTGGTGGCTGCCTACAAACTGTTCTTGAGCCCAGTCAGCCTGACTCAATCCTCCCACCACCTCCCTGGTGCTTTAATTGGGTGTAACAGGGCCCTTTAAGCAGAGATGGATCTGCCAATTCGGAAATTTCTCAAATGGAGCTATGCGTTTTATTAAAGAAAATCTGGCCCAAGGGCTGGGACTGTTTATTGCCCAAACAGCCTGACTTTTTAAAACAAAAAGTTGCCTAAAACAGAGACTTTTGAGAACTAGAAAAAAATTAGGATTCATTGATAACCATGCTGTCGCCATACCACTCAAACTGGTTTGTTTACAGCACTGATGTTTTTAATTTTAAAACAATGACATTTTTATCTTCAAATAATCATTTGAAACCACAAATACAGAATGATTACCCCTCTTGGTTTGTCCTTTACTGGGAATATGACGAATGTTGGCATTTGTTGCTCATCCCATTTATCCCCACAATATAATCACAGCTCTTACTTCTCCTCACTTAATTCTTTTTTAGGCTATTTTCATAATAATGTGATTCAACTAAAGTTGGTTGGGAGCCTCAAGTGAAATAGTGGAGAACACTGTTTACTGTTAACCATAGGATTAAAAAAAGGGGTGTGGCAGGGTTGCTCAGTGGTTAGCACTGCTGCCTCATAGCACCAGGGACCCAGGTTCAATTCCAGACTTTGGCAACTGTCTGTGTGGAGTTTGCACGTGTCTCCCTGTTTCTGTGTGAGTTTCCTCCCACAGTCCAAAGATGAGCAGGTTAGCTGGATTGACGATGTTAAGTTGTCCATATTATCCAGGTGAGTGCAGGGTTACAGGGTAGGGTAGGGGTGTGGGTCTGGTAGGATGCTCTTCAGAGGGTTGGTGTGGACTCAATGGGCCAAATGGTCTGCTTCCACACTGTAGGGATTCTATATTTAAAAAAAAACAAATGCAGCTGTGGAGTGGCAGTTTGCACCTATATTAGGTGGTGAAATACATAAGCTTGAAGCTTGAACACATGAACTTCTGTATCAGTGGCAAAGGTCAGTGTTCCCAATAGGCTAGATTGACATTTCAATCTGGCAGCGATAATCCAGCTTCCAATAGCTACAGGCCCAACCTGACCAGCAGGATCTACACACTGAGACTTGGATTACAGTATCAATCTAACAAATGTTGCAATGATATCCTGATGTATATTTAAAAAAATCTCTTTCCTAAGTCATTTTGAGTTAATTAAAATCAAAACTACAGATAAATCATACACCACTGAGCTCCCCTGAAGTTATTTGATTTCACTTGCAGTCTATGAGCTGAAATCAGCTATTGCAATAACTGGAGCACTAAAATGGGTCTCAGTTTCAATAGAGCAGTGTGGGAGAAAATAAATAATCAACTAGTGTTCCTGTTGTGATCCATCATCTAGTGTAAGAAAATTACACAAAGACAGAATCGGGACCATTGTGACTCTCCTACTATTTATCTCCATGGAAAAGCTGACAGTTGCTGTTCATGCAGCATGGAGACTGTGAAGAGTCGTCATTTGGATAAGTAATACAGGCACAGAGGTACTTACGGAGCTACACCATAACACTAAAGTAGGGACGTGTAGTTAATACGTGATGACATTGCTTAATCTAGTTTTTTTTAACAGTTCAGAAATAATCAGAAGCAGCACACTGTGAGGTGAGCTTAAACTATGAAGTGTCACTTGTATTGTCCCACTGCTCATAAACAAAGTTTGATTACTGGCATAAATAAGAATTCAGTGTCTGGCCATTATTTAGCAATGCTGAGTCGGTACAATGTAGAATATATATTCTATAAACTCCACTCCTCTGTTTCATTTTGTATTTAGTGTTTCATGGGGCTGAGCCTTCCATAGAATGAGACTGTTTGCTTGGATTTTGGTACCAAATCATTTTTACAGTAACCCAGGCTTTTTTATTATCACGACATACAGCATCATGGTCTTTCATCTCTGTTTTCACTGCCTTTTTCCTTAACCCTTTCTTCTTTGTGTCCTGTATATAAACTCACCAGTTCATCTTAATGGTCAACCCCTTGACATTGCCATCTCACATGGTCTAGGCTATCCCAACATAACAAGCACAAATAAAGCTATGTCTTATCACTGCTTTTGATCCACCTCCATCCACATCCCTCCTCCCTTATACCATCATTTTCTTTGTGTTTACCTCTGGTTAAAAAAAAAAGCGTATGGATATTGAGTTCCAGATTATTATCACCCAGACCCTCAAGAATGTGGTTGATTCTTAACTGCCTTCTGAAATAGCCTACCAAGCCAAATAGTTATAACGAATCACCATGCTTGCAATCGGTTCAAGAAGGCAGTTCATCTGCAACTTTTGAAAGGGAATTATGGATAGTTAATAATTGATGGTCTGGGCAGTGACACCCACATCCTGAGAGAACATAATAAAAATATAAACAGAGGTGAATATTCAACTTGTGCAAAACCTTAGATCTGCTGCAATTGAAGCTGTGTGTACACTGATTCAAACCCCACTGTAGAAAGAGCATACAGTTGGAAAGGTTCAGATTCATCAGGATGCTGCAAGTGACAACTGTTGCCAGCTATTAATACAAACTTGTGAAGTCATAGCTTTTTCCACTTTAACTAAGGTTAACAGGAGATCTGACAGAACTCTTCAAGCTTATTAAGGGTAATTATAAGACAGATAATGACAGCCATCAATAAGAGGCCACAAGGTTGCAATCAAGAACTATCAAATTGGATATAAGGGTTGAAAATTGTTCTATGCACAACATGTAATTACTTGTGAATCTGTCTGACTTAAAGTGCTATTCAGACAGAATTCATAAATCCCGTTCAAGGAAATTAGTTGGTAACTTGAAACGATAGAAAGAAGACCAGGGAAGTGGCTCATGTGGAGAAAAGCAGTGGTGCTGATTAGATGGGTTAAATAGCATTAATATTCTGTGAATACGAGAATAGAAAAGAAAACATTGTAATATAAATTTAGAATTCTGATTTTTCTTTATTTAATGAGGAAGTCAAGGAGTACTTGAACATAAGGCCAGAGAGGACCTAACTTCTAAGTTAAAGATTCATTTTATGCAATTGGAAAGGACAACATTCATAGCCTCACAGTAATCAGGCTATCAGGCCAAAAAAGCTTAGAGTTCAAATACCACCATGGCAAGTGTTGAAATCAAACTCAAAAAATATGGTTTTGCACTTGAAAACCCTTTGAAATCTGTCAAATTGTGACAAAACTTCCACCTTTAGCAGGTGTGCCATTTGTGAGATTCTACTCCCCACAGTGGGCAGTGGACTCAATACCCTCAGGGCAACTTGGAGTCAGTATAAATAATGTGTCACCTAAATCTCAAGAATAAATAATAAAATGATCTACTTTGAATATTTAGATGGAGACAAACCTCAGCATGATGTTATTAATGATGATTCATTACTTGTGTCTACTATTACCACCTTTGATCATGTGCTCCACAAACAAGTCATACCTGTATCGGGACATGTTGCGTTTCTGCTTACTCTGCAGTTTCCCCATGACAACAAAGCGTTTACTGGAGGCATCTAACAGTCAGGTAAAGAGCTTACTGGCCAGCATGATGTAAGCTGTAATTCTCAGTGCTTTTAAGCCAGATGCAACCAGAGCCTAAGAGAAAGGAAACGCGAATAGTGCAAGAACAATATTGAAGTTACAAATGCATAAACTAAATTCATGAATTAAATGCATATTTTAAAGTGTAATTTGAAGCAAGCTGGGGTGGAATCAACTGCCAAGATTTTTGATAAATATTTTGCAGAACCAACAAGCTCACACAACAGACAGAAGATCTAATTAGATTCATAGAAAATATCAAAAAGAATGGTGCAATGCCACAGTCTGTGCAATTACATAATTCCATTAAAAAATCTTAGAGATTGGCATTATATTATGCACTACTGTGGACACAGTATGTTAAACCTGTCACTCAGTGAACCACATTTATCCAAATTGGCAAGGAAAACAAAATCTAGGTAATGCGACAAATCCAGACAGGTGTTGCAAAGTTGTAATTGCAACATCTTTAGTATGCTTATACCATGGAATCTGAATCCAAAATATCCTATTCTTATGTCTCGGAACACATTATCTGATCGAGAGGAGAATGCGGGCAACACTGTCCTGTGTTTGCTATCAACACAAATCCTCTTTTGTAGACATGAGACCAGCATGGCTTTCCATCTGCTGAAGCTCTGGGATTTCTCTCTGGATGGATGAATCAAGATGAAGCTTCACAACGGCCTTCCATTAAGGTTTATGCCCACTCGTTTCTTTGTCAGTAACCTGCAGGGTTCTTACCTTCACAGAGCTATGTCTAAGGTTGATTAGTTTGCTTATTGTCTGCATAGATTGTTTCGGATTTGTGTTTCTCAGTCTTCTCGGACAGAGTTTTATTTAATCCTATTCCTGCTAGCTCTCCATATTCACCCCTCTATTGTTGTATCCGACTTTATCTTTGCTTCTTTCTGCCATCCCCACCTCCATATGGGTTGCACCTGGCAACGCCGCTCCGGTATCCAAGCAGATCCCTCCCTCTAACCTGTCCCACGCCTCCACTTCCGGTCCGTCAATCTAACCCCTCCTACACCATCCTGAGGGAGGGAGGGGGAGTGCTTGATGATGCAGTAACTAGCTAGGAACAGGTCGTATGACTGAATTATAGAGAAAGAACTTTTTGTTTCAAATGTAATACATATCCCATCCATTAGACAGTTTTATAGAGGTAAGCATCACCGAGTATCTTACCCTGCAACCAAAATTAATAACATAACGAGGTAAATATGTGCGGATTTTCAAGTGCAACATTGGATGGACACAATAGATTTAACTTCATTTTACTTATCAACATTATTTGTAATTCCACGTCCCCCTAATGAAGACTCTGGATTCCTTGGGATGCTTTTTCCATCAGTGGACCACAGCTACTCAAATTAGCCAGAAAAACAAAGTCTAGGTAATGTGACTGGATTCCTTTGAAGCTTTCATGGTATCAGCTTCTTCCCTTGGTGTACTCTGATTTTAATGGTTTGTTAAGTTAGCAATAGGACTCTTTGACCTCACCTCTCATACTGTCACTGCGATTGCATATGAATTACATGATTCCATTGCCTTAAAATTACACATCAAAAATGTTTCTCTTGCATAGCCTTCTTGGTTCACATCTCCCACAGGTTTTGTCTTATTTGCAAAGCCACAGCTAGCTGCACCAAGCTCAGCACTCCCATTATCCAATGTCTGTCTTCTCTGCCAGCTCCTTACGCTCAGCGTGTCAATGTTAAAAATCACTTTTCCTTACCCATGGTATGTCACGCTCCATTTTAGTGATGACTCCCCAAACACCTTCTCACCCTTAATTACCACTGCTGTCAAGGCTATTATTTGTTGCTTTATCCTTAGATGATCTTAAGGTAGCAATTGGGAAGGTACTCCTACAATAGTGTTCAGTAGAGGGCAGGGAAATCCACAGTGCCTTTGTTCTGTTCATCATAGCCTCATTTGTCAGAGTGCAAGTTGACTGTGTTACCCATTAATTATGAGGGGAAAATTGAATTTTATGTATGATGAATTGTATGACTCCATTTATTCTAAATTGAGATAATTTCTGTTTCTATGTGTTTGTGAGATGGTGGAAGGGGATGGTAGGTGGGTGGCATGTGTAGCTTCACCATGATTGGTTGAGATGGACCTAAGAAAGCAAACAGTCATTTACTAACCTTATCGTGTGGATAAATTATCAGTCCATTCCCAAAGCTGAAGCTAATGATTAAAAATGTTTCAAACTATTTTGAAGATATGACATGACAAAGGAAGAATTCTACTTCCCTTTAAGCATTGGAGAATCTTTCAAAATCTAAGATTTAAATGTGAGGTCTTGGTAGGATGAGATGTGACTTTACCTCATTCTTGTCCTTTTTTGTGACCTGTTCTAATAGTCAATTTGTCAAAGAAACACGATTGAACCTACACAAGACAGAGTCCAGAGGTTCCAAAAATCAGCTCACCAAGGGCAATAAATGTCTTTGATGAGTGAAAGAATAAATGAAAATGCATGTGCCAGGTGTGGAGAGCAGATGTTGGCCATTTTGAACTTTGGGTGAGTAGACCAAGCTGTTCTTTAATGCTATGAGCAAGGATGAAGTTGAATTCAATCCATGTTAAAATCCTGTATTAGTGAGCCCTTCTCCTGTATCCTTTACTATGTCTGATAGAAATGCAAGTTATTTATAATCTGGAGCATCTTTCACGACTTCAGGGTATCACAAAGTACTTTACAGCCAATTACTTTTTTTTGAAGTTCAGTGACTATTGTAATTCAGTAAGAAAGGAAGCAAATGAAAGGGTGATCACATAATCTGCTCCATTAATGAATATTAACTGAGAAACCAGGGAAAGAAAACACTACGTACGCTGAAATTCCAAAGTAAAATACAAATTTCTTAGCAGGTCTGGTGGAGACCTGTGGACAGAAGAATGGAGTTAACTTATCAGGTCAGTGACCTTCCATCAAAACTCTTGTCAGATAAATTCATCACGTGTTCTTAGAAAAACGCTGCTTGTCAAGCTGAGGTTGAGTTTTGGTGCTGTTGGTGAGAACACTCGTCAATTGTGCTGATAAAAGATCATTGATTGAAAATACTAACTCTGTTTCTTTCTCTCCACATGTCGCCAGACCTGCTGAGTATTTCCAGCATTTTCTGTTAATAAGGAGACCTGCCTTGCTATTCGCTGAATGCCATGGAATCTATTAGCTCCCCCGAGAGAGTATGTGGAGCCTCAGTTTAACATCTTGGCAGAAAGATAGCATGGCAAACAGTACATAGTTCCATCAGCATTGCACGGGAGTGTCAACCTTCATTTTGCCCTGAGCCAGAAATAGAAAGATATATATTGAGAAAATAATTTAGAAGACTTACAAAGGCAGACATGACTTTTATTTTTTGAAAGCAAAGCATGTTTATTTGGTAATTTCATGCAAATTTGACATTAAACTTTGCAAACAAAAACATTGCTTCAAGTCCAGATTCTAATGCCCACTCGAGAAGTTAATGAGGAAAACAATTTAGCAAAGGATCCTGTTTCCATTTCCTTGTAAACTAAATGCAACGTGGTGCATTTTGATATCGATCATTATGTACTGAAGTACTATGTGACTGGAAAGAAAATGGAGTACAGCAGGTTCTCCTATAAAGAGTGTCCTGGCAACGCAAATTGGCTGTAACGTGATTGATGAATAGGGGAAGAGTATTTCTAAAACACGAACTTGTGTTGGCTATAACACAATTACGTCAAGTATGGATTGTATGTCATAAACCTCAAATATTCTATCACACGAAGAACAATGGTCTTATTAGGAAAATATGTGAAGTCTTAGTTTGAAGAGTTTATGCTGAACGTATTAAATGCATCAGCATTGTTTAAAAATGCGGCCCATTTAAAGAGAAGAATGGACTCCAATGCTAAATTGATGAAATAAGTAAAAAATTACTGTTTAACATAATATGAGTGCTGTTAAAACATGTACCTTTGTGTATAGTATCTTTGCCTAGATTTTGTTACATATTTAATATGTAAGAATTTTTGAACTTGCTCATTTATACAGTACCAAAAGTTGTCTGTGTAACAACCCACTCTTTTCCAGCACTATTTTGAATACCATGTTAGTCAGGTTTATGAAGCATTTTAATCCTACAATTAACTTCAATGCCAATGGGCTACATCAAGAAGAAAGGTCAGATTCCTCTGCTTCACTTACCTGAAAATCTATCCAGAAGTCTGTGCCAATGGAATGTCAGGTCAGATCAGCATTTAAGTGGGGACGGGAATTTTACTAAAAATTGTCCACATGTCAATTTCAGTGGAGTTTCATGGAGGGTTGCTGGTCGTGAGCTCTTATCTCTCGCAATTTTGCACTGTTCACCTTTTTTGGATCATGCCACTCCAATAACTTTCCCCTTATTTCAGGCAGGTGTTAAAGATTATATCTGAAATTGCTGACATGTCAATTTCAGGGGATTTCATGGAGTGTTGCTGGCTGGGAGCTCTATCTCTCACAATTCTGCACTGCTTACTTCTTTTGGATCATGCTCACTCTATCATGCAGTACTGACCATTGCTGGGATTTCCAGTGACAAAACTCTATTTAAAGCCCAGCTGTCACTTCATTGCAAATACAAGGTCAGATTCGTAAATGTATTGCCTGTTTGCAGCATCACCCGTCTAATAAACTGTGTTATAACTGCAGCTACAAGAATGAAACTACACAGGTGAGGAAGAATTTTGGAAAATATAATTGTTATGTGTCCTTTGTGCCCCTAACCCCATTTTTCCCAGAGGCCCCGTTATTTATATAGCGTGATTTTCTATAATGCGGTGTTGCATTGGAACACAACTGTCACGTTATAGCAGAACCCCTGCACTGTGTCCAGTTCTGGTCTCCCAGTTATAGGAAGGATATTTCAAGCTGGAGAAGGTTCAGAAGAGAATTACCAGGATATTGCTGGGTATGGAGGGTTTGAGTTATAAGGAGGGGCTGGATAGAGTCGGAGCATAGGAGGTTGAGAGGTGACCTTACGGAGGTTTATGTAATAATGAGGGGTCTAGATAAGGCAAGTGACAAGTTTCTTTTCCCTAGGGCGGCGATTTAAAGACCAGAGGGTATATTTTTAAGGTGAGAGGAGAAAAGTTTTAAAAAAGACATGAGGGGCATTTTTGTTTTAAACTGAGTGGATCGTGAGTGGAATGAACTTCCAGAGGAAGTGGTGGATGTCGGTACAGTTACAACATCTAAAAGACATTTAGATAAGTACATGAATAAGAAATATTTGGAAGGATATGAGCCAAGCGCAGACAGGTGGGATTAGTTTAGTTTGGGATTATGAATTGGTTTGGATTGACTGTTTCCATGCTGTATGAGTCTTTGAATATTTCTGCTTTTCCCCAAAACCGAGGCCTGCCAGGCACAGTCAAATGAATGCCCCTTTATGAGCTGAATCCCTATTCTCCTGGAACTCTGCTAGTGTTTAACTTAACATGAATCATAGAGGAAAAAATGCATGTTAGCCTCAATCACATGAATAACCCTGCACATTCAGTCATGTTTAATTATTTGAGTGTCCACCCAGTCTTTAGTACACCAAAAATAACCTGCATCACGCAGTTTGATAAGTATGTCCTGTGTGCTGTCATAAGGCAGTGATTGTCTAGGGTCTGGAATGCACTGACTGAGTGTGATAGAGCTTACAATTGCAATTTAGATAATTACATGAGGAGCAAATATTTTGCAGCGTGTCAGGTAAGGGTGGGGAGTGGCACTAATTGAGTTGCAGAGAGCCAGCATGAACACAATGGGCCAAATGGCTGCTTACTGTGCTGTAACCATCCTGTGATAACGAACACTGTTCGTGTGGGATGGAGACTTGGTAAACAGATTTTAGATAATAGGGAAAAGAATTAGAGGGTTTTTTTTAACCTGCGAATTATGATCGGGAATGCACTGCCTGTGAAAGGTGGTGGAAACAGATTCAGAAGTAACTTTCAAAAGAGGAATTGCGTGAAATATAAGGGAAAGAAATATAGGGCAAAGATAGGGTGTTTGGAAAACTCTTTAAAAAACCAACACAGGAATGGTGGGCCAAATGGTCTCTTTCATTGTCTGTATGATCCTACAAGCTAGATTGTTAATCAGTAGGGGAATCATGTGTTATAGGGATAATGTGGGAAAATGGATATGAGGAATGTTGGATCAGCCACGATCCTACTGAATAGGAGAACAGGAGAGAGGAGCCAAATTGCCTACTCCTGTTCCTTATGGTCTTACTGGGCTTTCTGTTTATTGTTTGGGTAAAGAGAACTCTCTGTAACAATACGGAACTTGTGATCTTTAAAATGCAGAAGCAAGTACCATAGTTCTGGTTCATGAGGCCAGAATGTCAATTCCTGATTCAATTTAGAACTGAAACAAGTTGTTTACTGCTTCAAAAGAACTGTTGATATTAAAGAGAAGAAAAAGTACTGAGCACGTGACATTGATGACAGCTTAGAGATAAAAAGCAATTTCTTATTCTGCCTCCAAGAAGTTCAGCTTCTGGAAATAGTAGGTTAATAGCTGGATTTGTTCACTGTGACTTGAGAGAGAAGGTGCCTTTGAGACAAGCCAGCTCCTGCCCGTTTCTGGTAAGGACTCCCATAGCTTTGTAACTTCCGCTGGTCATCCAAGACGGCAGCTCTACAGGAGGGAGGTCGAAGTAAGTGTTTGGCATAGAGTACTTGCCCTAGGTACCAAACAAAAGAGAGCATTTTGGTGTGACAGTCAATTAAACAGGAAACATTTATCCATCTAATTGAAGCCACAAGTTTTTACTTTAGACATTAACTGACTGCTTTTATCATAATACTCTACTTCCTTTTCTAGCCAACATCTTCCTCTTCATACCCAAGAGAGTGCTTTATTGAAGTTCCATGTGTGTGTCCTCCTCCAAGTGCCCTTTGTTCATGTGTGCTGTATCTGAATACTGTAGTAATAATAGATTATTATAGATTAAAAAATGTAGATAAGTCTAATTTTAATTAAAGTATGCGTTCAAACTACTTCCAGTGTAATTAGAATTATCAGCTAGTCCACTCTGACTACATATGCTTGTCTATCCCTCAGCTCTTGTTAAAAGCTAGTATGAAGAAGAGCACAGATGAGTTTGTGAGTGTATTTTTCTTGTATCTGAGAGATTGGTTGCATTTAGGGAAAACACTACAATAATTGTACTGGGACCAGGGTGATTTTCATTGTTCATGACACTTTGCCAAAATCCTTTGAGAGATTTCACCAAGATGAAATATCCTTCTATGCCTCAGTACCCTTAGATCTGCATTCCTAAAATACCTCCGCAGGCAACTTCTCTAATAGGAAAACATGCTCAACCACAGCCCTATAAAGAGTTTCATTGCTGTAGGATCGACTCAGAAAGGTTTGAATTTACTCTGATAATATGGATGTTTATGTACCTTAGCTACTATACCTGTGCAATATTTCCTCCTATTCAATCTACCATCCATTTTGACAGGTAGGTGCTTGTCGTGAGTAACTATTTTAATATCCTCATCATGAATGTTCATAGGAATAATATCATTAACTGGCTTTTTTAAAAAGTCTACAACTAGTCCTTTTGCCTTGCTTTTGTTCAGTTTAAGAGAATTATTACTGCACCATTTGACAAAGTTCTCTACCAAGCCCCTTATTTACTCTGCTATTCCCAGTGACACCCACAAATACTGGACCGTTAACAAACTACAAGATTGTTATGTCATTGTATGCTGATCAACATCATTCGGATAGCAAGTGAAAAGTAAAGGTGGCAGTACACAACCCGAAGGATAGCTAATGTTTGTTAGCGTAGAGTCCAAGAAAATCTTGGAAACTAATACTAGCTGCATGTTATTTGACTGGTTGTGTTCATACCAGTCAACAAAGATCTGACTACCCTAATCTCATTTTCCACCTCATGGCCAATAGCTCTGGAGGCTTTAATAATGCATATGAATATCTAAATACCACTTAAATGTTACAAGAGTTTCTAACTCAACCACCTTTTCAGGCAGAGAGTTCCAGACTCCAACGTCCTCAGCGATAAAATGTCTCAACTCGTATCCTTCTGCGTCTTGCCTTACATTTATACCCTTTGGTTATTTACTCCATTGGAAGAAACAGCCTTCTGTCCACCTCGTCTCTCAATCTTAAACACCTCTATCTGGTTCCTTCTCAACCTTTGCTGCTCTAAGGTTAACAACCTCAGCCTGACCAATCTCTCCTCATACCTCAGACCCTCTAGACCAGACAGCATCCTGGTAAATCATTGCAATTACATCCTTCCTATAATGTGGTGACCAGAAATGCGTGCAGTAGTCCAGATGTGGCCTAACCAGCATTGTAGACAGTTCCAGCATAACTCCTTTGCTGTTATGTTCTGTGCCTCAATTAAGAAAAGTAAGTATTTATATGCCTTCTTAACTGTCTTATCTAGCTACCTTGTTAACTTTAGGGGGTTTTCTGGATATGCACACCAAGGTTCCTCTGATCTTCAGTACTTTCCAGGGTCCTACCATTCATAGTGCAATCCCTTGCCTTATTAGCCTTCCCCAACTGCGTTACTTCACACTTTTCCAGGTTGAATTCCATTTGCCATTGTTCTGCCCTCCTGACCAGTCCCTTGATATCCTCTTGCAGTTAATGGCTCTCGTCCTCAATATTTAACATCCAACTAATTTTCATGTCATCTGCAGACTTCTTTATCTTACCCAAATCATTAATGTATACAAACAAAATAGACAGGTAGGTCTCCAGTAATGTGGCATGCGGAACCCCACTGGAAACAGACTTCTGGTCACAGAAATATCTCTCCACTATTACCCTTTGTTTTGCTGTCTCTCAGCCAATTTTGGATCCAATGTGCCACATTGCTTTGGATCCCATGGGCCCTTACTTTCTTGACCAGTGTGCCATGAGGGACCTTATCTAAAGCCACTTAGACCACATCAAATTTACCCTCGTTAATACTCCTGGTTACCTCAAAAAATTTCGATCAAATTTTTCTAACATAACCCTCCCTTAACAAGTCAGTATTGAGTATTCGTAATTAATCCAAACGCAGGTATAGACTGTCGCTAAGAATTGTTTGTAATAAGTCCCCACCCAACCCACCCCAACCACCATTTGGCCAGCTGGCCTGTCATTTCCTGGTCTATCCCTTCCTCTCTTCTTTTAAGGATAAGATAACATTAGCAGTCTTCTGGCACCTCATCCGTGACCAGACAGGATCTGAAAATTACTGCCAGAGTCCCTGCTATCTCCTTCCTTGCCTCTCTCTTCTGCGAAGGTTTACAGATAAATGATCAGGTTGGAGATCCTTGCTGATTTTTCTGTATCCAGATGGAAGAGGCGATTTGTGATATCTCTAGCTCTGCCCTGGATAAAACAAGTCAACTAGACACAAATTAAACAAAGACCTTTCTAGTCACAATGTTTCAACCACTCAGCTTTCATCAGCTGAGCTGAAAAACAAACAGATTAAATTCATAGCTAATCAAATTTAAAAAAGTTCCAGACTAAACATTGCCATGAACTCAGACGTGATTTTGTCAGCAGGTTTGAAGGAAGCAATTCAATTAATATCATATTATGCAATATTTGTCACAGATGCATTGATACACTCATATAAAATTGTTACCTGTTATCTTAATGGTGTTAATTAGTTAAGAGAACAGGATTTTGTCTCTCTCAAAGAATTACTCTTGCCCTTTTTGTTTTAGGCTTGTCTTTGTGGTGGTAGACTATCCCATGTTTCACCTGATCATCCCAACACAACCTCCATTTTTGTTCATAGGATCTGGGCGTCGCTGGGTGGCCAGCATTCATCGCCTGTCCCTAGTTGTCCTCACAGCAATGTATTTACAAGTCAGGATGGTGAGTGGCTTGGAAGGGAAATTGAAGGTGATGCTTCCATAAAGCTACTATCCTTGTCCTTCTAGATGGTATCGGCCATGAACTTGGAAGGTGCAGTCTGAGGAATTGGTGAATTTCTGCTGTGCATCATGTAGATAGTACACACTGTTGTTACTGAGCATCGGCAGTGGAGGGAGTGGATCTTTGTGGATGTCGTGCCAATCAAGTGTGCTGCTTTGTCCTGGATGGTGTCAAACTTTCTTGAATGTTGTTGGAGTTGTCCATCCAGGCAAGTGGGAAGTATTCCACCACACTCCTGACGTGCACCTTGTAAATGTGAATAGGTTCTGGGGAGTCAGGTAGAAAAGTTACTCACTGCAGGATATTCCTAGCCTCTGACCTTCTCTTGTAGCTGTTTGTGATTTATGCATTTAAATGACTAGTCCAGTTCAGTTCTTGGTCAGTAGTAACCACCAAGATATTGTTAGTGGGGATTGAGTGACGGTAATTATAATGACATTGAATGCCAAGGGCCAGTGCTTAGATTGTCTCTTAGAGTGATAGCACTGTTTAGTACGGAAACAGACCCTTCGGTTCAACTCATCCATGCCAACCAGATATCCTAAATTAATCTAGTCCCATTTGCCAGCATTTGGCCCATATCCCACTAAACCCTTCCTATTCAGATATACATCAGGATGCCTTTTAAGTGCTGTAATTGTATCAGCCTCCACCACTTCTCTGGGAACTCATTCCATAAACGCGTTACCTTCTGTGTGAAAAATGTTGCCCCTTAGGTCCCTTTTAAAGATTTAAGCTGAGAGGGAAAATCTATGCCCTCTAGTTTTGGATTCCCCATTCCTGGGGAAAAGACTTTGGCTATTCACCCTATCCATGCTCCTCATGATTTTATAAGGTCACCCCTCAGCCTCTGAAGTTCCTCTTGTTGGAGATGTTGCCTGGTGCTTGTGTGGCACAAAAGTTACTTGCCACTTGTCTGCCCAAACCTGGATATTGTCAAGGTCTTGCTGCATTTGGCCATGGACTGCTTCAATATCTGAGGAATAGCGAACGTTGCTGAACACTGTACAACCATTGGCGAACATCCCCACTTCTGCCCTTACGATGGATGGAAAGTCCTTGATGAAGCAGTTGAAGATGGTTAGGCCTCGGACACTACCCTGAGGAACTCCTGCGGAGATGTCCTGCAGCTGAGATGACTGACCTCCAACAACTACAACCAACTTCCTTTATGTCAGGTATGACTCCAACCAGGGCTGTGTTTGCTGTTGTTGTTGCCAGTGCCTTAGCTGATAATACCTGTTCTGTGCGGTTTCTTTCATTTTTTTTTTTAAAGATGATTAACAATAGATACAACTGCTAGTCCATTTCAGAGGGCAGGTAAGAGTCAACCACTTTGCGGTGGGTGCCCATGTAGGACCATGCACGGTGAAGACAGCAGCTTCCTTTCCTAAAGGATATTTAGGAACCATATGGGATTTTAAAACAATTTTAATTCCAGATTTTACTGAATTTGGATTCCACCATCTGCTGTGGTGGGATTCAAACCCAGGTCCTCAGAACATTACCTGGATCTCCAGATTACTAGTTCACTAACTGTACCGTTAAGACATTGCCTCCTTTTATATATCAAGTCATATTCTTTCTTGATCTGTTTCCGTCAACTTCTCCCAGGCAGTTTGAACTGCATTAACATATCCTATATTTCTGATAATGTCTAGAATTGTTACAGTACAGAAGGCCGTTCAGTCCTTTGTAAGATGAGCTCACCTAGTCCCTGTCCCCATGAAGAGCAGAAGCAGGCCACTCGGCCCCTTGAACTTGCCTCACCATTCAATGAGATCACAGTTGATATGTTTGTGTTCTGAATTCCACATCCACAACTCCCTGTAACCCTGCTGTCTTAAAAATATTCAATGACAAAGTCTCACAACTCAGAAAAAAAAAATCCCTTCCACATCTGCCGTATCAAAATCACTCAGGATCTTATACACTTCTGTCAAGTCACCCCTCATTCTTCACCTTCTCATCAGTATACCAATCAACCGTATTCTCAATCTGCTCTGCCATCTCCAATGATGTGTGAATATATACCATCAGCTCTCTTTACTCCTGCACTCCTTTTGAATCATATCTTTACATTTCCTGTCCTCATTCCTCCTTCTGATTCACACTACTCTGTACTATATTCCATTGGCCTATCCTTCTCGCAATTCACAATATTCTCCAAATTTTGTGTCATCCGCAAATATTGAAATTGTGCTAGAAATATCAACATCTAGCTCATTCATATAGATTAGGAAAAACAGTGGTCCTGGTACAGACCCTCGGAGAATTGTATTATATTCGCCACCACTTGCTGTTTTCTGTCACTCAGGTAACATCACGCTCATGTTACCAGTGTCTTTGTAACTCCACAGGCTTCAATATTGCTGAAACTCTGATAAGTGGCACTTTATCAAAAACTCCTTGTGAACCACATCAATTGCATTGCCCTCATTCACTTCTTGCCTCGTTTAAAAACTCAGTCAGATTTGTTAAACACAATTTACCCTTAACATCTGTGCTGGGTGTCCTTATTTAATTCACAGTTGCGCATGTAACTGGTATTGTTTTCAAGATGAGTGTTTTTTAGAAGCTTCGCTTTGTCAAGGTTAGACTCAACGACCTGTATTTGTTGGATTTACCCTTGCATTCCTTTTGGAGCAAGAGAGTAACGTTTGCAATTATCCTCTAGCACCACCCTTGTGTATGGAAAGGGTTGCAAGATTATTGCCAGTGCCTCCCCAAATTCCATTCGCACTACCCATTGTAGTCCCCAGATACATCAGATTTGGTTTTGGTGATTTATCAACTTTAAATGTAGCCATCGTTTCCAATCCCAAATCCCTCAAATTGTGTCAAGGATCACAACTCCTGTATATGTAGTGCTCCTGCCAGCAGTTGTATTACTGCCTACTTTGTTTAGACCCTTACCGCTTTGAAAGGACAGTGACATGGGAGTCCATATGTATATAGTGGCTCCGGGCAGTCTTGTCCAGGTGGGATCACCTCGTTCAGTAGTTGGCAGACATCGTCATAAACACAACTTCCAATTTCTTCAACACATGGAATTTTCACCCAAACACCAGCAACTTCCTTATGCAGTGTTACGCTAACCTATTAAACAACAGCAACTTGCATTTATATAGCATCCTTTAACAAGTAAAACGTTTCAATGACAGTGGTTATCAAATTTGACATCAAGCCCACGTAAGCGGTTGGTGGAAAAAAGTAGAGGATAGATGAGGAAAGAAATCTTTCATCCAGAAGGTGATGGGGTCCAGCACCTAGTGCCTCAAATGGGTAGTAAAGGCAGAAGCCCTCAACTCGTTTAAAAGCTACCTC
The DNA here is from genome assembly GCA_024137785.1 of Ginglymostoma cirratum. Lineage (NCBI taxonomy): Eukaryota > Metazoa > Chordata > Chondrichthyes > Orectolobiformes > Ginglymostomatidae > Ginglymostoma > Ginglymostoma cirratum. Next base: position 3,469,097 of record JAHRHZ010000035.1, on the reverse strand, counting down.
GATAGGCACCTCAGGTGCTGAAAAGTGGGATTAGGCAGGCTGGCTCATTTTACTGCTGGCACAAACATAATGGGCCAAATGGCCTCTTTCTTTGCTGTCATTTCATGAATTTTTGATAAGGAGATATTAGAGTGGTTGCTCAAAAGCTTACTAAGAGAGTTGTTTTCTTACAGAACATCTTTTATCTCACATGCCTTTTCTATTTTCTGATTTATTTTCTTCCCCACATCCTGACTATTGTTAGGAGCCTGTATCTAATTCCCATTGGCTTGTTTTTCCTTTGCAGTCTTTCTACTCTACCCACACAGATCCTACATCTTCCGACTCAATATTAGTTCTTATAAGGCAGCACGGTGGCTGAGTGGTTAGCGCTGCTATGTCACCAGGGACCCGGGTTTGATTCCACCCTCGGGTGACTGTGCAAACTCTACACAGACGTTCTCCCTGTGTCTGCGTGGGTTTCCTCCGGGTGCTCCGGTTTCCTCCCACAGTCCAAAGATGTGTAGTTTAGGTGGATTGACCGTGCTAAATTGCCCGTAGTGTTCAGGGGTGTGCAGGCCAGGTGGGTTAGCCATGGGAAATGCAGGGTTATAGGGGTAGGTTGGTCTGGGTGGGATGCTGCTCGGAATGTCTGTGTGGACTTGATGGCCTGCTTTCACACTGTAGAGTTTCTACAACGATTATCTGAAAAGCTTAGAAAGAGGGTTCCAACGTTAAAGATCTAGGTAACTGAAGCAATAAAAAACAAGGATGGAAAACAGATCAAATTTGGAGGAGTATAGATATCTCAGAGAAGTGTAAGGCTGGGTAGGTAGACATGGGGCCAGGGATGTCAAGGGCATGGAAGGCTTTGAAAAATGAAGGTAAAACTGTGAATGCTGGAAATCTGAAACAAAAAACAGAAACTCAGCAGGTCCGGCAGCACCTGTGGAGAGAAAGCAGAGCTAATGTTTCTGAAGAAGAGTCACCGGACCTGAAATGTCAACTCTGCTTTATCTCCACAGATGCTGCCGGAGCTGTTGACTTTCTCCAGAAATTTCTATTTTTGTGCGTGAAGAAATGAAGGTATTGGTGGATTAGGAGCTGATGTATTTCAGCAATCTGTGGGCTGATTGGGAGACAGGACTCGGTCCAAATTAAAATACGGGCAGCAGAGGTTTGAATCAGGTTTATCAAAGTTGCAAGGTGGCAGGAGAACATTGAAATTATCGAGGGTCAAAGGCAAGAAAGCCATCGATGAGGGTACTGCTGAGGAAACAGGAAGCTGTTGTGAGACGTAGGATTGATTCTTACCGTTAAAGGTGCTGTAAGATTAACAGCAGTGAAACCTGCAGCACTGGCCTGTAGGTCACCGGGAATAGAGATTGGATCTGGTTGGATTGAAAGACTCTTGAGGACAGCAGGTTCCTTCTCACCCCCACAATTAGCCCAAGAAAAAGTACCTTGACTTAGAACCTGAAAAAGAGGGCATAGTGTAAGTCTGCGAGAAGAGAAAAGATATCTGTCACCTTTGAACGCAATCACTGCAAAGGATAACAAAAGGCATTTTCAGTCATTTTTTTAATCTTAATCACTATATCCAAATCATCAGCATTACTCTGGACTTCAATGCCAGAGCTCTCAGTCATGAGAAGGGTTATTGTCTCTCTGACAATTCTCATTCCCTCAGTGCCATCCCTCTGATTATGGTGCATGCTCAGCACTGGTCCTTCCTAATTTCAAAGTACTGACCTTCCGACGGCACAGGGCTCCCTAGGTGTTGACCCCGATGGTACAGAGATCCATTAATACTTTAGAGAATTCATAGAATCCCTACAGTGTGGAAACAGGCTCTTCGGCCCAACAAGTCCACACCGAACCTCGGAGCATCCCACCCAGACCCAGACCCAGACCCAGACCCAGACCCAGACCCAACCCCCTTTAGTGCTATAACTAATCTACACCTCCCTGAACACTACAGGCAATTTAGCACGGCCAATCCACCTAACCTGCACATCTTTGGACTGTGGGAGGAAACCCACGCAGACACGGGGAGAATGTGCAAACTCCACACAGACAGTCGCCCGAGGCTGGAATCGAACCCGAGTCCCTGGCGCTGTGAGGCAGCAGTGCTAACCACTGAGCCACCATGCCGCCCAAATACTTTCTCCGACAGTGCAGTGATCTGTCAAGTTTTGGCTGTGACAGTGCCAGGCTCCCTCAGTGCTGACCCTTTAACAGTTCAGGACTCCCTCGGCACCACCCTTCTCTCAGTGCAGGGCTCCTTCAGCATTACATGACTTCCAGATCAGTGCTGGCTGGTGGATAATGCAAAATCCCATTCACATATCTCCATTGTGCTCGCTGACTTAAATTGGCTCCTAGTCTGGCAGTGGCTCAATGTTAAAATCCTTATCCCAGTTTTTGAAATCCTCCATGGCCTTATCCCTTCCCATCTCTGTAACCTCGTGCAACATTCCTAGGTATCTCTGCTCCTCTAAATCTGGCCTCTTGAGCCTTCCGACTTTAATCACTCCACCACTGCCTTAAATGCCATAATTCTCTTCCTAAACCTATTTGTCCATTCTCCACCTTTCAGGTGTTCCTGAAATCTTGTATCTTTAACTAAGCTTTCAGTCACCTGCCCTGATATCTAATATGGCTCAGTGTAAAGTTGCATCTGATAAATCTCCTCAGAGGGGTCTTGGGACATCTTATGATATACATACAGGTGCTACACAAATGTAAGTTGTCCTAAAACAGCAACCTGCAGCAACTGTACTTAATCACAGAAACATGAAAGGGACCTACCAGCTTCAGCTTTTTATTGTGTAACGTCCGAATGTAGAACGTATCCCCATTATCCACTTGATATGCAGAGACAGATCCTAAATAAGCGAGGAATACAAAAATAACCTTCATCGCACCAATCCCTGTATAAAGATTCCAGGGGAAGAAATGTAGAAAGAAAAAGTGGAATGCTATCACCGAAGGTGAAAGAAAAGCCAGGAATACGCCTGCAGACACTGTGTAAGCAAGTCTGTGCAAACACTGATATTAAAAGCTGAATAAAACATTCAGACTGCCTGCCGACTCAAGTCAGGAGACAGTTGCAAATAACCACAAACAAGGATTGTAAAGGGAGTGCAGGATGCATTCCTTCGGTGTCAAGTTCTAGTTCAGATACACTCTCTTGCCCTCTGTGGGCTGGAGGGCTACACTTCAAAAATGGGCAAAGCACTGGCTTGAGCATTCTGTGCAAGCGTAGCCACTGTACGGTAGAACTATCAGCACAGAAGGAAGGCATTTGATCCAACAAATCTGTACTGGCTTTCGTGAAGGGCATGCCGATTTAGTTCCATTGCCCTGCTTGTTCCCCTATATCCTTGCAACATTTGTCCCGTTTTATATTCATTCATGGGATGTGGGTGTCAGTAGCTTGCCCAGCATTTTTTTGCCCATTCCTATTTGGGAAGAGTCAACCACATTACAGTGGGTCTGCAGTCACATGTAGGCCAGACCAGGTAAGGGCAGCGGATTTCCTTCGCTAAAGGGCATTAGTGAGCCAGATAACTCCACAGAGTCAGGTATCCTGTCACCAAGTCACCTTTCATTTACACCATGCATAGTACATTACACTGGTCCAAGTTCCTCAAAGCTAGCTCTTAGAATGAACCAAATCCCTGACACTCCTGTTTATATCTGTCAGCCAGGGCTCCCTTATTGGACCAGGTTAACAGCCCCAATCAGGGAACTCATTTTCTATGATGTCCATCTGGCTGGCTTCATTACAGTCACTACAATTATCCTTAGACTCTTATTTCCAGATTGTTATTGAATTCAAATTCCACTATCTGTCGTGGACGGATTCAAATCCAGGTGCCCAAAACATTCAGAGATAAAAGGTACTGCAGATGCTGGAGAATCCGAGATAACAAGCATGGGGCTGGATGAACACAGCAGGTCAAGCAGCA
>JAHRHZ010000035.1:3445342-3464744 GCA_024137785.1 Ginglymostoma cirratum | reverse complement strand
TGCTGCTTGACCTGCTGTGTTCATCCAGCCCCATGCTTGTTATCTCGTTGCCCAAAACATTCGCTGGGTCTCTAGATTAATAGTCTAGCGATAATACCACTAGGCCATCGTCTACCCAATTCCCTTTTAAGGACCTTCCTAAATCTATACCTAACATCCTATTAGGCAGTGCCTTCCAAATCCTAATCACTCAGGAGATAATAGAATGGTCACTGCACAGAAGGAGACCATTCAGCTGGTTGTGTCTGTGTTGGCTCTCTGAAAGAACAATTCACCTCAACATACATAGACCACGGATTTCTCCCGGAATTTTTGCATGTTTTTCCTTTGTAGGTAATAATCCAGGATACCTTTTGAATGGACCGTTTGTACCTGCTTCCACCACACTATCAAACAGTGCATACCAAATCATAACCACTCACTGTGACAATGTTTTTCTTCAGGTCAACATTGCCTCTTTTATTCATTTTCTTGAATGTATGCCCTCTGGTACTTCATCCTTCCATCACTGGGAAAAATTTCTCCCTATCTAATATATCCATATGCTAAATCTTTTTGACTGCTTCTATCAGATCGCCTCTCAAAATTTTCTACTCTTACGGGAACAGTCCTAGTTTCTCTCCTCTGTCTATGTAACTGAAGTTCCTCATCCCTGAAATTATCCTCATGAATCATTTCTGCACAATCTCCAGCATGTTAGCGTAATTTATGAAGTGTGGTGCCCAGAACTGGGTAATTCTACAATTGAGGAGACAGTGGTAAGGGGATATTATCACTGGGCCAATAATCTGCAGGTCCAGGTAGTGTTCTGCAAACACAATCAAATTGTACCATGGTAGTTGATATTTATTTAGTGAATTTAAATTCTATGATAAAATAAAGTCAGTCTGAGCAATGGCGACCGTGATAATCATCGTCAGTTGTTGCAAAATCCCATCTGGTCTAACATCCTTCAGGGAAGGAAATAGAACATAGAACATTCTACTGTCCTTACCTGGTCTGGTCTCCATGTGATTCCTGATCAATAGCAATGTGGCTGACTCTGAACTGCCGACCACAATGGCCTAGCAAGCCACTCAGTTCAAAGTCAATTTGAAATGGCAACAAATACTGGCCCTGTCTGCAATGCCCATATCCCACGAAAGAATTACAAAAAAAGCTGAGGCCGAGCCTATGTTTTATGAAAGTTTAACATTGCTTTTGCACTCTGTGCCTCTGTTACTAAGGCCTGGGATATTGTTTGGTATATTAATCAATCTCTCAATTTTTTTTAATCTAACTGCTAAAATAAAGATGGAAGAGATCGGAAGCGCACACAACAGAAATTGTTGGAGAATCTGAGCAGGTATGGCAGCATCCGTGGAAAGAAAGCAGAGTTGATGTTTTGAGTCCAAATGAAGAAGGGTTACAGATGCCTCCAGACCTGCCAAGTTTCTCCAGCATTTTGTGCTTTGCGTGTTTCTCAACCTTGCTTTAAAGAATTTTGCACATATACACCCTCACCCCTCTCCTCCTGCATGTCTCTTTAGAATTGTGTTCTTTGTTCGATAATGTCTATCTGACCGACACCAATCACTTTATACTTCTCTGTTTCAAACTGCAATTACCAGTTGTTTAACCATTTCACCAATCTGTCTGTCCTTATGAAGTTCTACACTAAACTTCTCACTGTTCAGAATACTTCTAAGTTTTGTATCATTGGCAACATTTGAAATTGTTTCATGTACAAAACACAATCTGTCTTTAATGTAAATCAGTACTCTCCCTAAAGTCTTTTCATCCTTCCTAACTATGTCAAGACTTCGCAGAGTGTGCAAAAGAGATTTACAACAGTGGTACGTTAGTTATGAGGACAAACTGGAAAGGTTGACACATTTCTCCTTAAAACAAAGAAATAATTTTATGGAAGTAAACATGATTGTGAAGAGTTTTCGCACAGCAGTTAGGGAGAGACTGTTTCCACAGGCAGGAGACTTGGTAACCAGCGGACTCTACCTTAGGGAGACACTGTCTTACACAGTGCATTACTGTGGTTTACAATGCATTTCCTAAAAGTGCAGTGGAAATGCAAGTAATAATAAGTTAAAAATAATTTTCAAAGCAAATTGGAAAGTGTTGAAAAGGAAAATGTCATAGTTATAGAGGGAGAGAACAGTGTATTGGCATGGATTGGATTGCTTTTTCAGAGAACCAGTATGGGATGACGGACTGAATGGCCTCTAGCTGTGATGTATGATTCTCCAAAGAGTATAGAGAAACAATTGCGTGAACCAGAACTCTTTCTTTGACCTGGCTTTCCAGAATTATCACTAAACTTCTCCAAGTCTCCAGCAATTGGGGAATAATGCCCCATATACTACTGCATACAATCAAGGAGAAACACTATTAAACATTCAAAACGTTTTGTGTTTAATCGCATTTTCATAGAATCCCTACAGTGTGGAAACAGGCCATTCGGCTCAACAAGTTCACACCAACCCATCCCCGTTACCCACCTAATCTACACATCCCTGAACACTATGGGCAATTTAGCATGGCCAATCCACCTAACCTGCACATCTTTGGACTGTGAGAGGAAACCAGAGCACCCAGAGGGAACCCAGGCAGACACGGGGCGAACGTGCAAACTCCACACAGACAGTTCAACCACTGAGCCACCGTGGCGCCCCTTTTCTTTGCATGATCATATTTTGGAAAGGTTGTGGACAGGAAGGAGCAAGAGACGCTGCTTGGCTGTATGAAGCAGTTGGAATTAGTTAATAATGTGACTAAACCTCCAGGAATATGTCCAACCAAAATTGGCAACTGTCACTGTTACCCTGGGTAACTTACTGCACCATTTTTCCACTGCACATTTCCTATTTCTTAGCTGTCATTGTTATTACCATTTCTATCTTGTTGTCTGGGGATGATAGATTTTAGAACTTAGGATCATGAGTTGGCCATTCAGCCCTTCAGGTCTGCTTTACTGCTCAATGAGATTGTGACTGATTTACCTGTGATCTCAACGCTGCCTTTGTCTGTCCCCCATAACCCTTATAGTATTTGTTGTCTCCCTTCCTGTGACTAATTCTGATCTGATGATGCTTTGTCAATCTTTTTCTTGGGTGAAAATGGAATAAAACTAAACAGTAAGATTCACACAAGTGGCAGTGATGGGAAGATGGAGCTATTGACATTTACAGCTCACCATTCATTACACAATCCAGCACATTGTATCTGTTGTATGATACAAATGTCTAAATAAACATTGTTAACAATCCAAATGCGCTGCTGTTTTCTCAGAATCTTATGATCATAAGGCTGTATTTCCCTGTGCTTAAAAAAATTTATACTTTTTTTAACATTAAAAATGCAGTGCCCTGTTCCTCAAGTGTAACCTATTACAAAGCATTCTCTGTAAAAGAACAAATTCTCCTTGTCTCTTTCTTCCTCATTTGTGGCTTACTTCTGTCCAAGCATGTGCTTTTTTGCTCAATAAAGAGAGCCTGAGGATTATCTATTGAGTGTAAAACAAAGACTATTTTATGTTCAGTTAGAGACAAAAAAAACTGCAGATGCTGGAATCCAGTGTAGACAAACAGGAGGCTGGAAGAACACAGCAAGCTAGGCAGTATCTAGAGGAAAGGAGAAGTCAATGTTTCAGGTATTACCCTTCAGTCCTGAAGAAGGCTGTATAAAGACTGTATATTTGCACATTGTGAAGAATGTGACAGTAATGAAGAGGATGCAGAGCAGGAAAACCAGAATGATAATGGGCTTTGGGAGATTTATATGAGGTATTTTCTTGCATACAAGTTACATTTATATCTTCAACACAGTGAAACATCCCAAGATGTTTCCCAAAAGTGTTTCAGACAAAAAAAACCTAACGTATTAGTAGATTGTTATTTGTCAGTACAGAGCTTGAATATTGCTGAGAAAAGGTTTTATCAAAGCTTTTCATCTTGCACTTATCAGGACAATTCGCCAGATTATCGATTCCATCATTTATACTGTATGAGAGGAGAGTGCTGTTGGTTAGCAGGTAGCTGTTGATTGGCAGAGGCGTTGCCATGGAGAATGTAGCAGTTCATGGTCAACGTTCCACACGTGGTGACTGCGCCATTGTCTTCTGATTCTGGAAATCACTGCTGCACACAATCCTCAGAGGATTGCACAGCCAGAAAGAAAATGAGGGAACACTGTTCATGATGTGTCCTTTTTCAGCGTTACATTCATAAATGTTAACGTACATGAACAAACCCTTGGTAATGGGATCTTAAGGAGTGACTTAAAATGAAGAAATGAAAAAGTACAGTGCAGGAACAGGCCCTTTGGCCCTCCAAGCCTGTGCTGACCATCATGCCCTAATTAATCTAAAAACAAACCTGCCATTTTTCGATCCGTATCCCTCTATTCCCTCCCTATTCATGTACCCATCTAGGTGCCTCTTAAATGTCTTCAATGTGCCCGCTTCCACCACCTCTTCTGGTAGTGCATTCCAGGCTGCTACCATTCTCTGCGTGAAAAACTTCCCTCGCACATCTCCCTTAAACTTTCCCCCTCTGACCTTGAACCTGTGCCCCCTTGTAATTAAAACTTCAACCATGGGAAAAAGCCTGACTATCTACCCTATCTATGCCTCTTACAATTTTGTAGACCTCTATCAAGTCTTCTCTTAGCCGCCATCTTCCCAGTGAAAACAATTCTAGTCTTTTAACCTTTTCTCATAGTCAATGCCCTGGAGACCAGGCAACATCTGGTGAATCTTCTGTGTACTCTCTCCAAAGCTTTCACATCCTTCTGGTAGTGTGGTGTCCAAAACTGCACTTAATACTCCAAATGCGGCCTAACAAGGGTTTTATATAGCTGCAACATGTTTTGCCAACTCTTGTACTCCATGCCCTGGGCGATGAAGGCAAGCATGCCACATGCCTTCTTAATCACCTTGGCTACTTGTGTTGCCAATTTCAGGGAACTGTGGACTTGCACACCCAGATCCATCTGAATGTAAGTGTTCCTAAGGGTTCTGCCATTTACAATATAATTCACACCTAAATTTGATCCTCCAAAAAAGCATCACCTTGCATTTGTCTGGATGAAACTCCATCTGCCAATTTTTTGTGCCCAAGTCGCCAACCTGTCTATATCCTGTAGTATAATTTCACAATTGCTGGCACTGTCAGCAACTCCACCAATCTTTGTGTCATCAGCAAACTTCCTTATCAGACCATGCACATTTTCCTCCAGATCATTTATATATATACTACAAACAACAAAGGACCTCAGATTGACCCCTGTGGAATACCACTAGTTACCGGTCTCCATTCTGAAAAACACCCTTCCACCACTACCCTCTGTCTCCTATGACCAAGCCAGTTTTCTATCCACCTAGCCAGGCCACCCCGAATCCCTTGTGATTTTAGTTTTTGTACCAACCTGCTATGTGGGACTTTATCAAATGCCTCACAAAAGTCCATATAAACTACATCCACAGCCCTTCGCTAATCAATTATCCTCATAAAGAAGGAGAGAGAGAGAGATAGAAAAGCTTAGAGAGGGAATTCTGGAGATGAGGATCAAAGCAATTGAAAGCCTGGCTTCCAATGTGAGGAAATGAAAGTCGGAAGGGAAAAATGAAAGCTTGGTTGAGGATTGTAACATTGCTATATGGCTACACCGGAAATCATTTTTGATCAGCGGACGGGGCAAGAATAATACCATGGGTAGGATGTAAATGAATATTTTTTTTTGGGAGACAGTAAGGACTGCAGATGCTGGAAGCTAGAGTCAATAAACGCAGAGCTGGAAAAGCACAGCAGGTCAGACAGCATCTGAGGAGCAGGGAAGTCAACGTTTCAGGCTGAAAGCCTTTGTCAGGACTGAACAAACATTGACTCCCGTGCTCCTCAGATGCTGTCTCACCTGCTGTGCTTTTCCAGTTCCGCATTCCTTAACTCCATTTTTGTTTATTCCTTTTTGCTATAGGAAAGATGTTGTTAAACTTGTAAAGGTGGAGAAAAGATTACAAAGATGTTGCCTGGATTGGAGGGTTTGAGTTATATAGAGAGGCTGAATAGGCAGGGGCTATTTTTCCTGGAGCATCAGAGGTTTATAAAACCACATGGGGCATGGAAAGGGTAAATAGCCAAGGTCTTTTCTCCAGGATTAGGGGAGCCCAAAACTAGAGGGCATAGGTTTAAGGTGAGAAGGGAAAGATTTAAAAGGGACCTTGGGCAATTTTTTCATGCAGAGGGTGGTGTGTGTATGGAATGAGCTACCAGAGGAAGTGGTTGAGACTGGTACAATTACAGCATTTAAAAGGCATCTGGATGGGTATATGAATAGGAAGGGCTTAGAGGGAAATGGGCCAAATGCAGGCAAATGGGACCAGATTAATTTTGGATATCTGGTCGGCATGGACGACTTAGACCAAAGGGTCTGTTTCCAAACTGTACAACTCTATGGCTCTGTGATCAATCGAACTAATCTAACGATTGTGCTGAAAGGTCTTAGTTCTGGAAACTAACTGCTGTAATTTGGTACATGCCTTGATGTATTTTCCGTGACGATGGAAGACAAACTGAAAAGTAATTAATTTATATTTACACTTTGCTTCATGACAGAAATGCCTCCTCAGAGTGCTCAAAGCTGCTTAACAAACATTTTGGTTGAATTTAGCAGTATTTCTTTGCTGTGAGTTGTTACTCTATGTGTGAAACACATTTGCTTGTTATCCATTTTTCCTCTGTTATGACCCGCCCTCGATTTCTGTATTCCTCCACCCTGTGCACGGTCTATTGCTCTGCTTTCTGTGAGATACTAGTCACAGTAATTCCCCTGAGGTAAAAGTCTGCAAGTCTCGATGTGGGGCTGGCCCACCTGGTCTCATGTGAGCTCGGGAGAGTTGAGTAACACCCTGAATCATCAGGTTTTGCAAGGAATAATCTTTTCACTATCCTTGGGATTTTACATAAACAACCTTTCCTTGGAATACCGTATATTATTGTGTAAAAGTTGAGTTTCTAAGACTGAATTTTTCATCAGAAAGTCCGGGATTGACTTTTACATGAGTTACATGTAGGAGAGGCTGAAGTTCACATTCACTTGCTGCTCTTACACAGTTGCCAGGTCATAGACAGTTCCCACCAACTCCACCCCAAAAGTGGAGCAATAAAAACCAGAAAGGTATTCCTGTTTGCAAATGAATAATAACTTCAGTTGTAACAAACATTTAATTTTTGTGCACTAAATTCATTAAATCTATCAGATTAATCAAGATAAAAAGCCTTCAGCCAAAAATGCTATTTGTATAATTTAACTAATTCTTTTCCCAGTACAGAAAGGAGTACTGTACAGTAGTAGAACATGCACAAACATTAAAATCCATAATTATTCCGCCTCCTTCTCATCTTCAGATCCAAATAACCATTCCCAGTCTGCTTTCTGAATGGCATCAGCACATCCATATCGGTCATATCTACAATCATGTGGTTATCGGCATGGCAAGATGTCAAGACTGAGAGGGACAGAGTTTTAATCAGTTAAGGAATAAGGATACTGAAGAAATGGTTTAGGAAAGTGGGGTTGAGGATTATCAGATCAACCATGATCTTATTCAATAGTAGAACAGATTCAGTGGGCTGAATGGCCTACACCTCCTTTATCTTTCAGTCTAATATCATTCCATGAATAATCATCTCTCTGTTGCCAAGTGTATTGGATATCCCACATTTCTTGAATGGTTTCACAACAGACTCACTTCTGATTCCATTCCCAGACCTCTACAGTCCATTCACATAGGATTGCTAATGTTGGAGCCCATATGCTGTCTCCCTTGGTGAACATCTTGTCTCCACCAATCATCCAACCACTTCACTTTTTCTCAGACTGTCTTTAAAAGGACGTAGTTAGCCAGACATTGAATCGTTCAGCAAGGCTGGTTAGACCTCCAGGAGTCCTTGTACCTTCACAGTTTTGAGATCTAACATCAGCAATAAGATCGTCAGCAAAGTCTGAACACATCCCAAATGAGAAGACTCTTTTCATGACATAATCTTCCTGGTCAGAACTTACAGACTTTCTTCAACTATTTTTTCAAACCACCTTTATCCAATTACCTTTGTATCATGAACATAGACGACTGCTCCTTTTGAAAAATGCTCTTTTGGGAGGCATTTCCGTCTTGACTATCACCATTGGTCTAATGTTTGCCTCTTTGGGAATGCACAACAGCACAAGGTGCTGTTTTAAGATGAGAGGGGAAAGATTTAAAAGGGACTGAATGGCAGCTTTTTCACAGAGAGAGTGGTGCATATATGGAATGAGCTGCCAGAGGAAATGGTACAGACGAGAACAAAGATAACATGTAAAAGACATTTGGATAGGTACATGAATAGGAAAAGTTTAGAGGGATATGGGCCAAATGCAGGCAAGTGGAAATAGTTTAATTTGGAAAACTTGGTTGGCATGGATGAGTTGGGCCGAAGGGCCTGTTTCTGTACTGTGTACCTCTATGACTGTGAATCTAAACCTTATATGGCCAGTTGTCTTTCCTAGCAGTGGGAGACGATCTCGAATTACAAAAGGGACCTTGATCACTTGGGGCAATGAGCTAAGGAATGGCAGATAGAGTTTAATTTGGATAAATGTATTGCATTTTGGTAAAACAAACATGGGCAGGACTTATATAGTTCATGGTAGGCCCCTGGTTAGTGTTGTTGAACAGAGACACCTAGGGATTCAGGTACATAGAAGGTGTTTAGCTTGCTTGCCTTCATTGCTCAGACCATTCAGTGTAAGACTTGGGATGTCATGTTAATGTTGTATGGGACGTTGGTGAGGCCTCTTCTGGAGTACTGTGTACAGTTCTGGTCACCCTACTATAGGAAGGATATTATTAAATTAGAGAGGGTTCAGAAAAGATTTACCAGGATGTTACTGGGACTGAAGGGTTTGAGTTATAAGGAGAGGCTGGATAGGATGGGACTTTAATCCCTGGGTTGTAGGAGGCTGAGGGGTGACCTTATAAAGGCTTATAAAATTATGAGGGATATAGATAAGGCAAATAGCAAATGTCTTTCCCTAGGGTGGGAGATTTAAAAACTAGAGAGAAGAAAGATCTAAAAGGGACCTGAGGGGCAATTTTTTCACATAGAGGGTGGTTCCTATTTGGAATAAGCTATCAGAAGAAATGGTAGATGTAGGTACAGGTACAACATTTAAAAGACATTTGGACATGTATCTGAATAAGAAAGACTTAGAGGCATGTGGCCCACATGCTTCTCTATCTGAGGAGTCATGAATGGTGCTGAACATTGTGCAATCATCGGCGAATGTCCCCACTTCTGACCTTATGATAGAGAGAAGGTCATTGACGAAGCAGCTGAAGATGTTTGGGGCCTAGGACACTACCCTGAGGAACTCCTGCAGAGATATTCCGGATCTGAAATGATTGACCTCCAATAACCACGACCATCTTCCTATGTGTCAGGTATGACTGCTGCATTAGCAGGTTGTTTAAAGGTCTCATGAGGAGATATTAACTAAAGAAAATAATATTGAGTGAAAGCAGAAATTTTCCAAAAAAAAACCTGATAAGAGCCATGCCAACTGATCAAGAAGCTTTGGTATGGAGATAGGGTAACCCTTCACTGATATTTGTGTAGCTGTAAGGTTGTTGTTTGGTAAAAGGTTTGAATCTTTATTTCTGATATTTGTAATAACACTGCTTCAAATAGTTTTTGTATAGTGCAATATAGTTTGTGTTTTTATTTTGTGTGTAATAAAGGTTTATGTTCTTCTGTTGAAGTACATTGGCAGCCTCTTTTGAATGTATTTAGTGACTGGATCTGGTAAAAAAAAATTGCAAAGATAAAATTTACAATTTATTAAGCCAAATTTTACTTCAGAATCTGACTTAACCAGTATTACCACTAGCTAGGATCATTACAGCTGTATCAAACTGTGCATGGAGCTTGGCTTCACAAACATCACATGTCATTACAGGTGCTGAGGTTCAGTGTAGTGAAAGATGGGTCTGATCACATTGCTTTGGAATGCTTCAGCCAGTTGGGACTGTGCCAACCCTCTTGTTTATGCAGAAAAGTATCTGTGACCCTAAGTCTGTCAAGCAATAGTCAGTATTCAACATTCTTGTAGTCCTGCAAGAAAAGGAGATGCTAGATCCTAACAGATGGTTCCTTGAGCAGACTGATAAATCATCTGGTAGAATCTCTCAATGGCAGAACTTACAAGAAAGCACTAAGGCATAGCCTGCTGGTGGTGAGAAGGGCCCTCCCCATCAGATCCATCCTCTGGAGGTGGCTGTGGTGGAGAAGAGATTGTTAGCCACCTCCATGTGTAATATGTGTCTGTTTCCAGACCTCCTTTCCAAAGACAGGAATATAGGATCATAGGAGCAGAAATAGGCCATTCAGCCTTTCAAGCCTATTTTACCATTCAATATGATCTGGTTGTGTCGAACACAGCTCCATTTTCCCATCTGTAACCTATTAATCCTCAACTCCCTCATTATTCGAAACTTAATATAACTCAGTCTTGAAAAAATGTAAGAACCCAGCCTCCATGACCTTCTGGTGAAGAGAATTTCACTCTCTAATGATCCTTTGAAAGAACATAAGGATTTCCTCATTCCCTTAAAAGGGACACCTCTTATTTTTGAACTATGTCTCCTTGTTTTGGTCTACCCAAAGTAGCAAACATCCTTTCGATATTCACCCTCTCCAGTCCTCTCAAGATCATATATGTTTCACTAAATCATGGAGATATACAGCACAGAAACTTTTGGTTCAATTCGTCCATGCCAAACGAAGTTCCCAAACTAAACTAGTCCCACTTAGAGGCATGTGGGCCACATGCTATTTGAAGCAGTGTTATTACAAATATCAGAAATAAAGATTCAAACCTTTTACCAAACAACAACCTTACAGCTACACAAATATCAGTGAAGGGTTACCCTATCTCCATACCAAAGCTTCTTGATCAGTTGGCATGGCTCTTATCAGGTTTTTTTTGGAAAATTTCTGCTTTCACTCAATGTTATTTTCTTTAGTTAATATCTCCTCATGAGACCTTTAAACAACCTGCTAATGCAGCAGTCATACCTGACACATAGGAAGATGGTCGTGGTTATTGGAGGTCAATCATTTCAGATCCAGGAATATCTCTGCAGGAGTTCCTCAGGGTAGTGTCCTAGGCCCCAAACATCTTCAGCTGCTTCGTCAATGACCTTCTCTCTATCATAAGGTCAGAAGTGGGGATATTCGCCGATGATTGCACAATGTTCAGCACCATTCATGACTCCTCAGATAGAGAAGCAATCCATGTTTAAATGCAAAAGGATCTGGACAATATCCAGGCTTGGGATGACAAGTGGCAAGTGACATTTATGCCACACAAATGCCAGGCTATGACCATCACCAATAAGAGACAATCTAACCACCACCCCTTGACATTCAATGGTGTTACCATCACTGAATTCCCCACTATCAACATCCTGGGTGTTATCATTGACCAGAGACTCAACTGGACTCACCACATAAACACAGTGGCTACAAGAGCAGGTCTGAGGCTAGGAATATTGCAGCAAATAACTCACCTCTTGACTCCCCAAATCCTGTCCACCATCTACAAGGCATAAGTCAGGAGTGTGATGGAATACTCCCCACTTGCCTGGAGGGTGCAGCCCCAGCAACACTGAAGAAGCTTGACACCATCCAGGACAAAGCAGCCCACTTGATTGGCACTACATCCACAAGCATTCACTGCCTCCACCACCGACCCTCAGTAGCAGCAGTGTGTACTATCTACATGATGCACTGCAGAAATTCACCAAAGATCTTCAGACAGCACCTTCCAAACCCACGACCACTTCCATCTAGAAGGACAAGGGCAGCAGACATTTGGGAACACCACCACCTCCGAGTTCCCCTCCAAGCCACTCACCATCCTGACCTGGAAATATATCATCGTTCATTCACCGTTGCTGGGTCAAAATCCTGAAATTCCCTCCTTAATAGCATTGTGGGTAAACCCTCAATGGAGGGAGGACACAACCACAGGAGGACTGCAGTGGTTCACAAAGGCAGCTCACCACCAACTTCTCAAGGGCAACTGGGGATAGGGCTAGAAATGCTGGCCAGCCACCGACACCCACATCCCACAAATGAATAGAAAAAAAAGCTCACTTGTTATTAACAATAAGTCCCTATACTCATGTGTTCTGCGTTCTGCTTCTAGAGCTCCTTCTAAGCAACTCAGGACTTCTGACCAGCCCTGACTGCTTTGGAGACTGCTTTTAACAGTACTTCTGTTCCTTTAAACTTGTTCTCTCTGACTGAAACATGCACAATGCCTGATAATGTCTGAATGTTTCGATCTTTCTGTGACACCGGACACCTGTCAATCGACAAGGAGAGACGGGTGACATGTACGCCAGCAATACCCACATCCCACGAGTGAGTACAAAAAGGGCGGCAGCAGCTTTCTCCCCCCTTCTATTCTTTGTTCCTAATGCACTGATTTATTCCCCTCAGGGGACTAGTCAACTCATTAAAGTGCATGCAAACACATTCTGGACATCCCACGTCACTCAGAATAAATCTAACATGAAACTACAGCACTTCGCCCCCCCCCCCCCCCAACACACATACACAATATCAAAGTACAAATTAAACTAAAAGCTACACCACTTCATCTATTCTAGAACCCAGTTCTCAAACAATAATAATATATTACAGTAACCTTTTTCACAAGGTGGCTATCAGGGCAAGGGTGATGTTGGATAAGCTTTTGCCTGGCTTACGTAAAGACCTATATAGAACATAGAACAGTACAACACAGTACAGGCCCTTTGGCCCACGACGTTGTGCCGACCTATCATCCCACTAAGGTCAATCTACCCTGCATACCCTATATTTTTCTATCCTCCATGTGTCTATCCAAGAGTCATTTAAAAGTCTCTATAGTAACTGACTCCACTACCACTCAGCAGCGCATTCCACATGCCCAACACTTTCTGTGTAAAGAACCTACCTCTTGACATCTCCCCTATACCTTCCTCCAATCACCTTAAAATTATGCCCCCTCGTAATAGTCATTTCCGCCCTGGGAAAAAGTCTCTGACTATCCACTCTATCTATGCCATAGAGGATACATAAGACCACGAGATATAGGAGCAGAAATAGGCCATTCAACCCATTCCTGCAGAAATGGCTCATTTCCAACTTCCAGTTAAATTGCAAGATGGTTTAGGTAATTGCCATGTTGCAGGAGTTGGGTCTGGGCCATCATGTACAGCAACGCAAAGGATAGGTCGCCCTGCTTCTCAGAGAACGTGATTGTGCTCTTGTCACAAATTACTTTAGCTGCAGAGGTTATTTTGAACTGCCTGGGAATGTTCAGCAGTCTACACACTGGCTGTACACACAGACAATTTACAGTGATGCCAACCATATACATGGAGACGTTGACATGAGGGACTCTGCTGCCTGTGGTTGTCACCTCCTTTATGCCATTATTGTTTTTGATGGATTCAGCGCACACGGGCTCACTCACCTAGCTTCAGATTTGATTAGCAAGCTCTCCACTCAATTCTCACTCGATGGTTAAAGCTGCACTCCTGATACTTCTGTAGAACAATTGGATCCAGCTGCAGATTCCCTCCAGAAGCTGCGTTTTGGAGAGTGCGTCCATCATGAGATTCTGTCAAAGGTGTCCTCCTGGTCCAAGCTGATGAGGCAGGTGTCCAATGCCTCTCCTGTACACACTGGTCATATCCCTGATCCGTGCAAGGTTCACAGAGATCTTGTGCCAGTCAGGTCAAGGTGAATCACCAGCTCCGTAGCAGGCAAGACTCAACTGGTGGTGATCTTGGACAAATAGTACATATTTAAGCAGTTTCTGAGGTCACCTGTCTCCCCTGTTCAGTGATAGATGACATTGTTGCCAGGCAAAAGCATACTTTGTTTTCTTCCCAGGCCCGGAAGCCTTCACTTCTGGGGGTTTTACTCTTTGTAGGTGACTTGACAGCCTTTGTTAGCTCACCTAGAGTTTACCACAGTGTGAAGATAGGACTGGAAGGCCATCATTCCCTTGGGCTTCACAATATTCAATCCTGGCAGAAAAGTATTTTCATATCAGTAGTATGAGTGACTGTGAAGATCTTACTGAGCTGGCTTCTTCATTCAGTCTGTTGATTGCATTGTTCTCTCAGTGCACCTTTAGGAGATGGCTTCCTCTCCCTGGGGCTGTGGAGCACCGTCCCCCGTCTCTCCCTGAGGCTGGGGAGCACTGGCCTGGTTCCATCTGTCCAGTATCTTTGAGCTCGGTTTCCATCTCCTCCAGCTCTTTAGCGTTTTCCCATTTCTTCTTTAGGATCATCCTTGTCCCTCCTCATCTGAAGACCAGCAGAAGGTATAGTCTGTGTCAGATGGCAATTGCCCATTATGACTGGTTTGGGAGCTGGCTTGGCCTCTTCTTGGTCTCTTCTCCATTCCAACCAGTGGTGACTCACCAGGATTTCCTGTACGGACTTCTCCTCCATTGATTGGGTCTGCTGAAGTGGACACAGCACGGGGGAGTTTTTATAGGTTTTGGCAGCTGTTACCACACCCTCTTCCTTCTCTTGTCCGTCCCTGTGTCATCCTTTATCCTGTTCTTCCCGACGGTGGGTGTGTGGGGTGCTTATTGGGTTCAGGTTGCAGGGTTGGGAGTTAACTGCATGCCTTGGGGTTGCCAACTCTTGTTGGTTATATTCCTCGAGGTTTAAATTCAGCCTGTATTTTCAGGTGATGTGACCAATGGATGGAGCAGTGCATTGTAATGAAGTGACTGAGCAGCAGTTTCCTGTCTCACAGATGACACTACCTGGGTATTCATAGGGCAGTAACAATCTCCAGAGTGTTCCCAGCAATGTAAGACTGAAGCCACTGAACTAAGTCTTATATTCTTGACTGTTTATATTCATGATTGGAGGCGAATTTTTGCAGAATAAAGAATGATTGTTTTTTTTTCTATTATCTAGTTTATGTGGAGTGTACTGCTGTAAAATCAATGATTTTTAATTCTACGCTGAACTTGAAACCTGTTACACACTCTCATGTACCATATGTTCAGTGAGCCTTTTTTTGTTTGCTATTCCACTATGATGGGATAACATGAAGCTTTTGGAAATAATTAAGAAACTTGGAATTTAAGTGATAATTTTGTAATGCTGCATTTGCCGGTCAGAAGGTCAGGGTGATAATATTATGCATGTCACAACTCTAAAGCTTCAGTATATTCATTTAAGGAATTGTTTAATTATTAAATACAAGAGTGTATTTCCTGACATAAGATGTCTTCTTCCTCTTCTATGTGTTTTCTGCTCCTGAATAATTGTGCCATTGTGATGCCTCTCATGCATGCCCAGCGGCACATTGATACACCCAGGAGTCCTATCACTGAAACTGAAGGCACTAAACTGTGCATGAATCTTGAATGGTGGCCTGCATTGGGAATTTACACTCTGTTCATTACTCAACTTCCTCCTTCTCTGCTATACTCCTGCTACCGACTAGCCATCACTTCTGACCTGCCAGTACGCCTCACATTCATTGGAAAGAAAACAAACTCTTCGTGTTTCAATTCAAAGATGCTATTGCTCCATTTATATGATCATATCAAATAAGCAAGTGTTTTCAAAGAAAGTGAAAACGCCCCCTATTTTATCCAATGCTTTCGTAACATTTCTTGATACTTTTTAGTGTCACCCAGTACTCAGATGGCAACACACTCCCCTTTCAATCACAAGGTCCCCGGTTAAAATCTTACTTGAGGATTTGTGCTCAAAGATGTAGGATGACACTCGATTACGATACTGAGGGAATGGTACACTATCAGAGATGCAGTCAAGGTTCCATCTGTCTGCCTGGATCAATGTAGAAGACAGCATAGTAGTATTTTAAAGAAGAAGTTAATTTGACCAGTATTCATATCTGCCCCAACATCACAGAAACAGATGGTCTGACCATTATCCGATTGCTGATTTTGTGAGTTTGCTGTGTGCAAGTGAGGTGTGGTGTTTTCTACATTTACAACAGAGGCCCCAGTACATCATTGGCTGTAAAGCAGCTTTGGACGTACGTCAGTGGCAAAAACCACAATACCACAAGTCTTTTTTTGCTTTTTGTGTGTTGCTTAGCCTGTTAATGATGTTATTACAAACCTCTGGAGCAGGTGGGACTTGAACTCACATCTCCTGGCAGCAAGGAAGGGACACTACCACAGCGAGTTGGTGCCCCTTCTGGGTCTGCTTTATTTTATTTTTAAATCGGCCTGTTCAGAGACGTTATTTCATACCTCTGGAGCAATTGAGACTTGAACCCCGGCCTGTGCAGCCCAGAGGTAAGGTCACTACTGCTGTGACACAAGGTCCTACTGGGCTGCATTTTTTTTTGTTTGGGTCTGCTTTGTACTATTTTCACCAGAAGCATTGACAACAGGCAAATTGTGGTATTCACACTGAACACCAACCTGGTGCACGAGCTGCTATTTTGTACTCTACAGATCCTGTTCTTTTGGATACTTTCTCATTAACCTGTTTAGAGATGTTATCACACAGCTGGGGAGCAGTTGGGACTTGGACCTGAGCCTCCTGTCTCAGGGGCATGGATACTACCACTGCACCACAAGAGCCCATGAAGTATTGGGATCTCTGCCTGACTTTTTATTTTAGCTCATTCACAAGATGTAGGTGTTGTTGGTTAGGCCAGCACTTTTTGCTTGAACCTGAGCCCTCAGAATGTTATCTGGGTCTCTGGTGATAATACCTTAAGGTCATCACTTTCCCTGTGGGTCTTTTTGTTGTTGTTTTTCATTGATTTTTCTCCCGTCATCAAATTACCATGACATTTTTTTTGTCGTTTTTAACTATTAACCACCGTCTTGGTCTGCTTTATTTTTATTTTTGTCATACGGGGTCTGATTTTTTAAAATCTTTTTTAAATCCAGACGTGGTATCGCCCACAACTAAACAACTTTCCTACTACTAAATGACCATGACTTTTCTTTTAAACCATTAACCGTCACCAATAAATCACCCGTGTAGCTAATTAGAAATTTACAAGCAAAGTCCATTCAGGACAATGCAAACTATCAAAGTGAAGGAAGGGTGGGGAGAACGGGAAGGGATTAAATTAAAATGGAGTTGGAGGGGGAAATAAAACACTGTATCACTCCCAGTGGCCACCTTGGTCTACTTTAACTTGTTTTACGGTCAGAAGTGCTCTTACACGCAACTGAACTGCTTTCTCACCACCAAATCACCATGACATTTTTTTTTGGTTTTTACTATTAATCACCAGATCTACTTTTTTAAAAAATATCTGGAAGCTGCCTTCTAGTCTTTGCGATTTGGGGACATTCACACCACTGTTTGGAGAGAAGGGGTTGGGGGAGGGGGCGTTCCAAGATTTTGATCCAGTAACTGTAAATGGATGGCAGTGACTCCACGTGAGGATGGTCTGTGGCTTTGAGTGGAATTTACAGGAAGTGATTTCCCTTGCATCTACAGCCCTTGGCCTTTGGGACGGTATAGTTTGTGGGTATGCAAAGTGAGACTTGATGAGGTGCTGCGATGCATCTTATGGATGGTACACATTGCTGCCATATTCTGTCAATAACGGAGGAATGTTTGTTGAAGGTGGGTTGCTGGACAAGCGGGCTGCTTTGATCTGGATGTTGTTAAGCGTCTTGAAATGTTGTTTGGGCTGCAATCTTCCAGGCAAGTGGGGAGTGTTCCATCACGCTCCTGACTTGTGCCTGCTGACAGCAGGAAGCAAATTACTTGCCACGGAATTCCATGCTTCTAACCTGTTCTCGTAGCCACGGTATTTGTGTGATTAGTCCTACTCTGTTTCTGTTTGGAGACAGGGGGTTGTTGAGGGGAGAAGTGGGTTCTGCGGTGGCTGAATAGCCCAATCCGAGAGCTGCAGACTCTGCCGCAGTTGGACGAGGTGGTGTTTGATGACGCGGTTGGGTGGCATTCTCTTTGGAGGAGCATGCTTTTGCCACATTCTTTCAGGCTGCTTGTGTCTGGCCTCCACGTGCTCCACTCGGTGATGTTTGAAGTGCTTGGTGCCTTGCCGAATGCTTTTCCTTCAGTTTGTGTGTTCTAGGGCAAGTAATTCCCATGTCGTTGGGGATGATGCATTTATTTAAGGAGACTTTCAGGGTATCCTTGTGGTGTTTCTTCTGCCTAGTGTGGCATGGTGGCTCAGTGGTTTGCACTGCTGCCTCACAGCGCCAGGGACTCAGGTTCGATTCCACCCTCGGGTGACTGTCTGTGTGGAGTTTGCACATTCTCCCTGTGTCTGTGTGGGTTTTCTCCAGGTGCTCCGGTTTCCTCCCACAGTCCAAAGATGTGCAGGTTAGGTGGATTGGCCATGCTAAATTGCCTGTAGTGTGCAGGGATATGCAGGCTAGGTGAATTACCCACAGGAAATGCAAGGTTGGGGAGGGGAGGGTTTGGGTGGATTGCTCTTCAGAGGAGTCGACTAGCTGGGCCAAATGGCCTGCTTCCACACTGCAGGGATTCTGTGATGAGTCTTGATGCCTAATGTGGTGAACAATGCTAATAATAGAGCTGGGTTTGGTTTGGAGCCAGGCAAATCCATTAATTCCCTCTTTTAACTCCTGACCAAAATATTTCCAGTATAGAACATTTAACTTGGCTCACCAAACAGCTTACATTATCCAGCGTGAATCAAATTTAGTTCAAGTTATTCGTTCCTTAGTTAAGTTACCCTCAAGCTGCCAAGTGAATGATTAACTTTTATCAAATCATCAAGAAAGAAGACAGGTCACAATTATTCAGCAAATACTTTTTGTCTGTCCCACAACACAATTTAAAATTCATGCTGGCACACAGATGCCCTAATAGACGTGTGTAAGTATAGTCAGAGTTAGACATTGAACAGCAAAACAGTTAAGGACAGAGTTTCTTAGAAAAATCATGCAACCAAGACTAAGCAGGAATTCACTGTGTTTATGAATTAACCAACATGATGAACAGGATCTGCAGTTATGAATTGGTGACATTACTTTAAAAGTAATTCTTTATGTAGCTGACATGTTAAATGGCATACTCTTGTGTTTTTGTAAGTTAACAATTTTGAATAATCAGTAAGTAGCTTACCCACCCGCAATCTTATGAGCAAAATGCATAGGTCAATCATCTTTCAAATCCCTGGGACACAAACATTAACTTCTGGAATGCTGAACTGTGAACTTCTTAGACCCAGGATGATCTGTCCCTTAAGGTATCAGGACATATAGATAAAGTGGTTAAGAAGGCATATGGTATACTTTATTAGCTAAGGCAAAGAGTTTAAGAGCAGGGAGGTTATGCTGGAACTGT
>JAHRHZ010000035.1:3424756-3440342 GCA_024137785.1 Ginglymostoma cirratum | reverse complement strand
GGTGAGTGTAGGTAGGGGGGTAGGGAGGAGATAGGTCAGTCCAGGGACGACGGACAGGTCAAGGGGGCGGGATGATGTTAGTAGATAGGAGATGGGGGTGTGGCTTGAGGTGAGAGGAAAAACCGGTTAGGGAGGTGGAGATGAGAATTGATTTCTGATGAAGGGTTTAGGCCCGAAACGTCGAGTTTTCCTGCTCCTATGATGCTGCTTGACCTGCTGTGTTCATCCAGCCCCATGCTTGTTATCTCGGATTCTCCAGCATCTGCAGTACCTTTTATCTCTGGAGATGAGCTGGGCTGGTTTTGGGATGCGGTTGGGGGAGGGGAGATTTTGAAGCTTGTGAAATCCAAGTTTAGACATTCAAGTCTAAATCATTTCTATAAATCACAAACAGCAAGGGTCCTAACAGGGACAGCCTTAGTTCAGACTTAACTTACAGATGTGTTTGCCCTGGATCAGCTTGGTATCCTGCAGCTCACACACACTGCAGCATCAACACATCACCTGACCTGCTGTCTCTATCATTTTATTTATTGAATAATACTGCTTTTTACATTTTATTATCACTATTTCTTTTAAACATCCCACTTTGAAACAAATTCCCAGACACTCACTTGGTGTCTGTCTCACTCAGGTGAAGGCTCCTTCACACTGACAGTGCCCCTTCATGATTATAATGTTTAAATATCCCATTGTTATGTGGAGTTGCCACAAGTCACTTTTAATGATAGTAATCTGCACCTCATTCAGAGAGGGGATGTCAGTCAGTTGATTGATAACTTCCACTATTAAGCCTTTGTTTCATTGGCCTGAAATAGAATGCATGGGGTGGCTCTTGTGACAGTATGGTAGTGTCCCTTCCTGTCAACCAGGAGGCTGGGTTCAAATCCCACCTACTCTAGAGGTGTGATATAACATCTGTGAATAGATTGATGAGAAAATATCTAGAATGCAAGGGCATGTTTCAGCTTTTTGGGCCCTGAGTACACATCTGGGGAAATGTGAGCAGTCATAGACACAGTCTAGGAAGGATGGGTTGGTCTTGAAGGGGAGTGCAGTATAAATTTTGCAGGATTTTACCTGGATTCCAAAGGTTATATTTCAAGGAGTGATTGTGCAAACGAGGAAGGTATTACCTGGAATTAAGGAGATTATGATTATGTCAAAGTTTTCAAGATATTAGGGGAATAGATAGAGGTAAAATCCGAGGATCTTGTTGTACAGTGGCTGTGTCCCTACCTCTGGGCCAGAAGGTCAAGCTTCAAGTCCCACGTGCCACATATCTGTGTCATAAGAACAATGTGTGTTTTTAAGAGGTTAAAATACTTCTGCTGGTTGTGGAGTTTAGCAAAAGGAGTTAAAATTTAGAGCCAGTGCCCTTGGGAAGCAAGGTGGTAGAATCATTGAATCCCTACAGTGTGAAAGCAGGCCAATCAGCCCAAGTCCACACTGACCCTCTGAAGAGCATCCCAACCAAATCTAACTCCCTAGCCTGTCCCTGTAACCTTGCATTTCCCATGGCTAACCCACATAGCCTGTACATCCATCAACACTATTAGCCAATTTAGCATGGTCAATCCATTTAACTTGCATATCTGGCACTGTGAGGCAGCAGTGATAACCACTGAGCCTCTTTTCTGCCTGTAGAAGCTTGGAACTCACTTCTGGAAATGGCAATTGGTGCAAGAATATTCATTTGAAATCTAGTCTGATGGATTTTAGTTAGCAGAAAATATTAAAGGATATGGGGTAAAAACAGGTACATGCAATTAGTTACAGATCAGCTATGGTGTACTGAATGGTAAACAGGGACAAGGGTTTGTAAATGACCTACTCCAGTTTCCATGTTCCCTGCTAAAGACATTCTGCAATGATAAGGGTATTTTTGTACCTTTTTTAATAAAAGCTCTGAAAGAAAGAGAACGTAGATGAATTATGAGAGACAGAGGCTAAGAACAGTTATGAGCAGAATCTTGTGGTGGTCATATGGGTCTGCACTGCCAGATGGAAAGCCAATGAGAACCCTACATTGCCTCATTTTGGCTGATGAAATGCCAATTGGCAGCCTTCACCCAGTGTTCAGGAAAGCCCAAGCAGCTGCCAGTCAGGGCTGGCAATGCTATTGAAGACAATGCCACCTAAAGTGATGGCTTCTGCTGGTACAACATGTCCTGGCACCCAGGATAGTTGCTTTCCAAAGCCAGAGGTATCTGGAGTGGAGTGGGGTGGGGTGGGGAGGGGATTTGGTTCGGCAGCGCACATAGGGAGTGGCTGTAAGTGAGCCTTTCCTTTCCCAATGTTCGGTGCTTAGAGCTGAGGGCCTTTGTATGTGACACCTCTTCCCCGCCCCCATTCTGACTGCCCACACCTTTCCTTGTGACCCTGCACATGTTTGCTTGTCACACTGACCACATCGAGGCCATTTAAGGGTCTTGACTGGCAGTGGGGTTAGATATCTGTCCATGGGCCTTCCCACCATGCACTTCATCAGGTTAGAGGGGGAAATACTGCAGAGCCCCCACCTGGCACCAGAGTGAAAAATACATGGAGATGGTGGATAGGTTTACCCCCTGAGTCCCCAAATCACCTGAATCATAGGCAACTAACCAATCAGAGACAAGGTGCCCCTGTACATGTAAGCACCAGAATAGCTGAGGAGTTCTTGCTCCTATCAGAGGCCGGGTCTGTCCTGTGCCTGCTGCTGGTAGGCTCATCTTGGTCTGTCAGCAGCAAATGCAGGAAAGGAGCAGCCTGTGATTGGAGCAGCACAGAGAGAGGGCTATTGTGTCAGTAAACAGTACTGTAGGAAGTGAGGCTAGAGACCACAGGAAGTGTAGTGAGAGTGAAGAGAGAGAGCAGGAAGTGGGGGAAGCTGAGCAGCTGGGCTAGAGGCAGTGAGATTGGGTTCAGGGGAACAAGGTTTGGGTTTGGTGAGCAAGGGTATGATAGGAGATGGCCTTCAAAGTGGGAAGGGGTGCTCCAAATGGGGGAGAGGACTTGCAAAGTGGTGAAGGAATGCACCTGCAAAGGTTTGTGCTTTGCAAAATGGGATTGTGGCTGCAAAGGAGATAGAGCAGTTTTTAAATTTCAACAAAGGAATACTTAGAATTTAGAACCAGGATAACTTGAAGTCACTGAGTTATAATGGATTCCTTGCAACTGAATGTGGCATCTCTAAGTTAAGTTAGCAGGACTTCAGGAGTTGCTGCTTATGGGAAAATGTAATGGATGCTATTGTATTGAGCAATCTGCCATTTGCCAGCATATAGCCCTTATCCCTCTAAACTCTTCCTATTCATGTACCCGTCAAAATGCCTTTTAAATGTAATTGTACCAGCCTCCACCACTTCCTGAAGTTCAGTTCCTCAGAACTCAGGGTAACTGGACCCGAAATGTTAACTCTGACGTTTTGTTCACAGATGCTGCCAGACCTGCTGAGCTTTTCCAGCAACTTCTGTTTTTGTTCCTGATTTACAGCATCCGCAGTTCTTTCAGTTTTTATAGGAATTGGAATGTTATTGTTAAGGTTGTACGTGACATTGATGAGGCCTCTCCTGAAGTACTGTGTCCAGTTCTAGTCGCCCTGTTATAGGAAGGATATTATGAAACTGGAGAGGGTTCAAAAGAGATTTACCAGAATATTGCCGGGAATGGAAGTTTTGAGTTATAACGAGAGGCTGGGGAGGCTGAGACTTTTTTCACTAGAGCGTAGTAGGTTGACATGTGATCTTTGTAGAGGTTTATAAAATCATCAGGGGTATAGATAAGGGGAATGGCAAGTGTCTTTTCCCTAGGGTGGGGGATTTCAAGACCAGGGGACATATTTTTAAGGTGAGAGGAGAAAGATTTTTCAAGAAATGAGGGGCAACTTTTTTTTTACACGGAGTCGTTCATGTGTGGAATGAACTTCCAGAGGATGTGGTCGATACGGATACAGTTACAACGTTTAAAAGATATTTAGATAAGTACGTGCATAAGAAATATTTGGAGGGATATGGGCACTTAGGATAATGACTCTATGCCTTAATTACTTAAAAAGTTCACATTCAATGGAGACATGAATTAAGCATTACTTCCTGCTCAGTGAATAAATAAGTCACCAGGTGTGAAAGTGCTGATCTAAAGAAGTGAGCAATTAAATAACTATTCTGGCAGAATACATTATCAAAGACACAACTTAGTCTTTAACACCAAGAATGGATAAGAGGCATAAACAGAGAACATGAGGGAAATCTCGAAGGAAATTTAAAAAGCAGCAACAAAGTTCTTTAAGTGTATTAGGAGGAAGGGAAGGGAGCAGATTGTTGTTGGGCTGTTTACTAGCAACAGTGGTGTCACAGAACAAGGAAAGTGTAGAATTCCTTAACTACTTTGTTACTCATTTTACCACTGAAAGTTAGGGTTAAATTTTTGAGTTGACAGTATGGGAGAAGAGAATAAGTGGAAAACCTGCAGCGTCCCAAGGTAAAGCAAATCAGAAAGGTTAACACAAAGTTTAAGTAAACAAGCTGTACGAAGCTTTTGGGTTTGGCTGAAGAGATTGAATCATTCATATTGCCCTTCTGTACCTGATGTCGAAGTGTTCCGTGGGATAATATTAGAGCCGTTTTACGCTGCATCTAACTAATCAAGTGCCCAAGGTGTCTGCTCAGAGATTTGATGTGGCAGAGTAGAACATCAATCGCCAGTTTCCTGTTAAATGTATTCACTGCAAAAATACCGGACATCCTTCCAAGGACTGTCACACCACAATGTACACAAGGTCATAACCCAGTGTGATTATTTGATTTGTGGCAATTTCCGGCACTGCATTTTTTTTTACATGTGGGAGTCTCAAGTAATATGGGACCAGTTTGGTGTGGGAAACATGGTCGGCATGGACAAACTGGACCGAAGGCTCTGTTTCTGTGCTATATGTCTCTAATACGTTTAAGGCCTATCTCTCACTTACTGTTTAACCAATCCACATGTCACCAGTGAGCTTCACTCTCATTCCCTGTATCATGCATTGCCGAGAGATGTTTTACAAAACCCCTTTCATGTGTCTCAGTGACAACCCGTCAAATGCACATTTTTTTTTGGTTATGAGGGTTTCTAGTGTGTCCAGAAGTTGTGAAAGGCAAGTTTCTTTAAAATTTGGAGTTCAGGCTCCACTCTGGTGAGGCTGGTACTCCTGTGTATGACTGTAAGATTGCTGCAGTGTCATTAAGTGCCATCTTTCAGATAAAAGTGTTAATAGAGATCTTGGTTGTTATCTTGCGTGAACGTAAAAGATATCATGTTTCAGTTTTGAAGAATAGTTGATTTTCCCCCCAGCCAATATTTATTATTCCACCAACATTGTTTGAAGCATAAATAAAGACAAAAATGCTCTGCAGCTCTAGCAGCATCAGAGAGGGAGAGAGAAATGAGTCAATGTCTTAGCTTGATGACCTTTTACCAAAGCTGGTCATTCTCTTTAAAAACAATCATCATCATGTTACTGGCCAGGCAGCATCAGAGGAGCAGGAAAGTTGATGTTTCAGATCAGGACCCTTCCAACCCGACCCGAAACATCAACTTTCCTGGTCTTCTGATGTTGCCTGGCCTGCTGTGCTCCTCCAGCTCTACACAGTGTTATCTCTGACTCGAGCATTGGCACTTCTTACTATCTCTGAGATCATTATGTTGCTATTTTGTGGGAGTTTGCTGCATGTAAATTGACTGTCATTTCTTACACTGCAACAGCGACAGCACTTCAGAGTATTACAAATGTAAGATATTGCCAAAAATCTAAAATAACGCCAGAAAATGCTGGGAATACCCAACTGGTTTGGCAGTATCTGTGAAAAGGCAGATAGAGTTTACATTTCAGAACAGGGTTCTTTCATCAACATTCAAATGTTAAAGATTTATCAGGTTTCAATTACAGAGGGAATGGAGGAAAGGACAAAGAGGAGGTCTGTGACAAGGTGGAAAGCAGGAATCGGAAATAGATAACACAGTATGGAGCTAGAAGAACACAGGAGGCCAGGCAGCATCTGAGGAGCAGGAAACCTGATATTTCGGGTCAGGGCCCTTCTTCAGAAATGGGGGAGGGGAAGGGGATCTGAAACAAATAGAGGTGGGGTTGCTGGGCTGGGGAAGGTAGGTGGGATGGTGATAGTAGATAGGCAGTGGTGGGGATTGGTCAGTGAGGTGGGAGGAGCGGATAGGTAGGAGAGAAGACAGACAGGTTGTGTCAGGTCAAGGAGGCGGGGATGAGAGGGAGGGTTGGTCAGGCGATCAGGGCTAGGGTGGGGAGATTTTGAAACTAGTAAAGTCCACATTCAGACCATTGGGTTGTAGGCTTCCAAATCGGAATATGAGGTGCTGCTTCTCCAGTTTTCGGGTGGCATCATTGTGACACTGGAGGCCCAGGATGGACATGTCGCCCAGGGAGTGGGAGGGGGGAGTTGGAGCAGTTCATGACTGGGAGGTGTTGTCGTTTGTTGCGAACCGAGTGTAGGTGCTCGACAAAGCGGTCTCCGAGTCCCCACTTGGTCTCCCCGATGTAGAGGAGGCCACACCAGGAACAACGGATACCATAGACCAGTGGATGGTTAGTGGATGTGCAGGTGAATGTCAGTTTAATGTGGAAGGTTTTTTTGGGGCCTGGAATGGAGGTGAGGGGGGAGGTGTAGGGACAGGTGTAGCACCTCCTGCGGTTGTCGGGAAAGGTGCCAGGGGTGGTGGGGTAGTGGGGAGTGTGGAGCGGATGAGGGAGTCGCGGAGAGAGTGGTCCCTCCAGAAGGCAGATAAGGGTGGGGAGAGAAATGTATCCTTCGTAGTGGGGTCAGCTTGCAAGTGGCAGAGAATGATGCATTGAATCCAGAGGTTAATGGGGTGATACGTGAGGACAAGGGGAATTCTGTCTTTGTTATTGCAGGGAGGGGGTATTCGGGCTGAGGTGCGGGAAACACAAGAGATTCAGTCAAGGGCGTTTTTGACCACTGAAGGGGGGAGATTGTGGCCCTTGAAAAACGAGGGATGTCTGGGAGTGGAACGCCTCATCTTGGGAGCAGATGTGGTGGAGGCAGAGGAATTGGGAATAGGGGATGGTATTCTTGCAGGAAGGTGGGTGAGAGGTGTAGTCTAGGTAGCTGTGGGAGTCGGTGGGCTTGAAATAGATATCAGTTTCGAGGTGGCCACCAGAGATGGAGACAGAGAGGTCCAGGAAGGACAGAGAGGTATCAGAGACGGTCCAGATGAACTTGAGGTTGGGGTGGAAGGTGTTAGTAAAGAATAGAATCCCTACAGTGCACACAGAGGCCATTTGGCCCATCAGGTCTACACTAACCATCCAAAGAGCAATCCTCCCAGACGCGTAACCCCACATTTACCATGCCTACATGTCCCTGGACACTACGGGAGACTTACCCTGGCTGATCCACCCACCTGCACACCTTTGGACTGTGGGAGGAAACCCACACAGACAGTCGCTCTGAGGGTGGGATCAAACCCAGTTCCATGGTACTGTGAAGCAGCAGTGCTAACCACTGAGCCACCATGTCTCCCTAAATTAGAAACAAATAAATGACAAAAGCAATAATGGTAAAATCAAAAGGGATGGTAATGAGACAAATGGTGACACAAAAGATAGATCAAGGACAGGTATAACTGGGATATAGAGTTACTACTTGCAGTGTCGTTTGAAAAGCACAAGCTGTGCCTATAAGCTGAATTTATTGAATTCGATGTTGATTCCAAAAGGTTTTAAAGCACCTAATCAAAAGATGAGGCTCCCACTGTCCCTCGAGCTTCTATTCAGCTTCATTAGAACAGTGCAGGAGGCAGTGAAAAGACAGGTCAGAGTTGGGGGTTGGGGGTTGGGGGTTGGGGGAGGTGGTTAGAGATTAAAAGATAACCAAGACTTCAAACGTATCAGCTGTAAAGCACTTCCAGATGCCATGGGGTCATGAAAAGTACCGTAAAAACACAAGGTGTATCTTTTCAAATAGGCAGTGAGGTTGCAGTGTCAACTGTTTCATTAAGATTTACAATCATGGTCCTTTGTTTGGACAGACTTATTCAAGGTTTTGAAAGTAACAACAGCACAACTTTTATTTGAAGAGAAACTGTAAAGGATTCAGGAAAAGGTCAGGGAAATGGGATTGGATAAAGATCTCTGGTTAAAAGGACAATGCCAGCACTGACATGATAATGTATTCAGAAAATGAAGAAGGGTCCCGACTCAAAATGTCAGCTTTTCTGTTCCTCTGATGCTGCCTGGCTTGCTGTGTACCTCCATCTCCACACTGTGTTATCTCTGTCTCCAGTATCGGCAGTTCTTACTATCTCTGTGTAAAAATGTTGCCCTCAGGTGCCTTTTAAATCTTTTTCTTCTTACCTTAAAACTATGCTCTCTAGTTTTGAATTCTCTCACCCTAGGGAAAGACCTTTGCTATTCACCTTATCTATATCCCTCATGATTTTATAAACCTCTATAAGGCCGCTCCTCAACCTTCTATGCTACAGGGGAAAAAAAAAATCCCAGCCTATCCAGCCTCTCCTTATAACTCAAACTCTCCAATCCCGGCAACATCCTGGTAAATCTTTTCTGAACCCTCTCCAATTTAATAATATCCTTGATAAATCCAGTTTTTCTCCTGTAATTAGAACACAGATTTACTAAGTTTTCAGGGCAATGATAGACCACAGCGATGATCTGTAAAAGAATAGATTGAACAAATGACCCTTTCAAAGATTTCTGCCTCACTTTACCTTTAACCTAGTTTTATCTTAGCAAGCCCCATTCATGGGTTAGATTTCAGGCAGCAGAGCCACTCCCAAACTGTTATTCATACTGATCCGAAACCAATTGTGAGATCCCTTACATAGAAATTATTCAGAAAATACAAGACTAAGTCTCAGAGTGCACACTCTTGTTTCTTGCAAAAACTTGTCAAGGAACAGAGGACAGCTCCCTCTCTATTGTGAGTTAAGACCTGATTACGTATGAGATTCTGAGGGGGCTTGACAGGGTAGATGTTAAGAAGATGTTTCCACTAGTAAAGGAATCTCAAAATAAGGGGCATAGTTACAGAGTAAGAGGATACACATTTAAAACTGAGATGTGAAGAAATTTCTTAACCCAAAGGTTAGTAAATGTATGAAATTCACTACTCCAGACAACTGTAGAGGCTAGATTTAAAAAGAAGGTAGTGGGAATTTTGAAGCATTGGGGAGTTGAGGGTTATGTGGGGCTGGCACAAAAGGAGAGCTGAGGCTTGGGACAGATTAGCAGTGATATTGTTAAATGGTGGGGCAGTCTTGAGGGGCCACACGGCCTGCTTCTGTTCCCATTTCTTATGGTTTTAAATGGGAGCTATTCTCAGTGGTGTTCTACGTGGTGCAAGAATGTGATACATGTCAGACATACTCTTGCACCAAGGTGGTCACCCAAGCCGCAATCTGCTTTATCTACAGATGAGAAATAGACTGTCCCGGCAGAGGCACAATGTACAGAACACTAGGTAGATGATGGAAAGCAAATCCGAAGTCTGTCTCATCGTGATGACCACCTTTGTGAGTGGCTCTATCGAGCTGTGCATAAACGCTTGGTGTGTCACCAGGTGTCAAAGTTCAGTCTATGCTGATGTTGGGAAGAATGGGTCCAGCCAAATCACCATGGAAGGCACCAAGCAGCTGGGCCGCGCTGTAGCACCTGTCCCTTGTATGGAGGTTTATGCAGTAAAAACAACTTTGACCAGAGCTCCATCAGGCATTGATCAGCATGTAATGTCCTAGTGGCCCTGCAGGGAAAGGAGATGATGGATTCTGTTGGATGGTTCCCTAAGCAGACTGTCATTTGATAGAATGTGTCCTTGCCAGAACTTTGAAACAAGCACCACACCCAGCTTGGCTGTTGGTGAAAAGTACCCTTCTTCCTTTTATGCTTGGAGTTTCACTCTGCTGATAAAGAGATGCAATGATCCATTCTGAGCAGCTCTGTATTAAAGTGCCTGTGCTCTGCGGGCTGCTGTTATACCTCATGCAAGATAAACATTTACTGCTGCTGAATGGCCATCAACTCTATGAAAGATATTTTAAAAGCTCAAGGCTATGAGCATTAATTCACGTTTTTTTTTTAACTTAAGTCCAGAAGTTTATGACCAGTGAAGGTTCCTTTCTGTTGGCTGATCTTACAGAATCACTTCTAATGGTGGTTTAGAGCTGTAGCTGTGTTCTGGGTCCATTTTTGTCAGGTGAAAGTAGGATTGCTTCCAGAAACCGGGTTTCAGAGAGTTTGGGACAAAAGGTAGGCCTATCTGAGCCTGGTGTTCTATCAAGAATCTTGCAGGCAATGATGTTAACAGTACACTAGATTTTGCTAGAGTATAACAATCCAGAAATGTTGAACTGTTCATAGGCTGGGAGATTTTGTTCATGTGACAGGATGCCTAGAATGTTACTTTAGCTAATGAGGTAGTTTCTATGTGCCTGACCATGACAACTATTGGCTTATATGAGATAAATATTGCCCTTAGCTCAATAGCACCCCCACTAGTTTTGTTCAGAACTAACAAGAGGCATCTAAATTCCTGGTCTTTTTGTGGTCCACACAATGCAAGGCTATGACATTCCAGGAGAGTAATGTAAACCGTGTCAGAGATAAAAGGTACTGCAGATGCTGGAGAATCTGAGATAACAAGCATGGGGCTGGATGAACACAGCAGGCCAAGCAGCATCATAGGAGCAGGAAAACTTGACGTTTCGGGCCTAAACCCTTCATCAGAAATGGGGGAGGGGAAGAGGGTTCTGAAATAAATAGGGAGAGAGGGGGAGGCGGATAGAGGATTTCACAAGCTTCAAAATCTCCCCTCCCCCAACCGCATCCCAAAACCAGCCCAGCTCATCTCCACCTCCCTAACCTGTTTTTCCTCTCACCTCAAGCCACACCCCCATCTCCTATCTACTAACATCATCCCGCCCCCTTGACCTGTCCTAACCCTAACCCTAACCCTAACCCTAACCTCCCTGGACTGACCTATCTCCTCCCTACCCCCTACCTACACTCACCTTTACTGGCTCCATCCCCGCCTCTTCGACTTGTCTGCCTCCTCTCCACCTATCCTCTTCTCTATCCATCCTCTATCCGCCTCCCCCTCTCTCCCTATTTATTTCAGAACCCTCTTCCCCTCCCCCATTTCTGATGAAGGGTTTAGGCCTGAAACGTCAAGTTTTCCTGTTCCTATGATGCTGCTTGACCTGCTGTGTTCATCCAGCCCCATGCTTGTTATAATGTAAACCGTGTCCTGGTTACCACTGATTGGAATTTTCCAGAAATTG
The DNA here is from genome assembly GCA_024137785.1 of Ginglymostoma cirratum. Lineage (NCBI taxonomy): Eukaryota > Metazoa > Chordata > Chondrichthyes > Orectolobiformes > Ginglymostomatidae > Ginglymostoma > Ginglymostoma cirratum. Next base: position 3,429,032 of record JAHRHZ010000035.1, on the reverse strand, counting down.
TGGTCAACTGGTATCACTTTATTTGCAGCGGCTACGTTGTAGACCAGCAAAATTCATTTTAAAATGTAAGCAAGGAATTATAGCTTTTGAGAACTTTTTAGGATCTGTCTCTGTGCTGTATGACCATCTCTTTTCATGACTTTGCTTTTGGGGCTGAGTTCCTGGTGAGCAGCCACATATGTGAGTTGCCAAAGTCCTCGATGTCTTTTCTTTAAAAGTATACTTGATTCATAATATTGTAACTGTAAAAAGTATATAGCATAATAGTTCAAATTTCACATCAAAAGCTCAATGTAGTTTATTGTAGTGATTCTGTAAGATCAGCCAACGGAAAAGAACCTTCACTAGCCATGGACATCTAGACTTAAGTTAAAATAAAATCGTGAAGTAATGCTCATAACTTTGAATTTTAAAATTATTACTAATTGTAACCTTTCTTTCCTTTCTGTCTTTTTCTTCCTTGTATGCTTGAGTGTGTGTGTATTGTGGCAACCAATCCCTGAATCTGAATGCATGAATAAACTATACTTTTGACCCTGAAGAGTTTGCACCGTCATTCAAAATTTCGATTTCACAGACAGGGTTTTGGAGAGAACACACCACAGTTTATTTCAAAAGGGAAAGGAAATAAAAAAAAAGCACACACACACCTATGATCACGGACGAAGAGAATAACACAAGTAATTAAATTCATCTCTTCCTCTTGTCCCACCCCTGACCCGCCGAAGTACGTCTTAAACTAGCATCCCCAGCTTCCGGGTGTCATTTTCCTAGGCCAGGCATTTGAGAAAGATGCTTCAGATACCAAACATTTAATGAGATGGTTAAGTTACCACTGTAGCTGTTGTGGTGATATGAGGAGGCAGAGAGTGAATGACTGGATGTTTGTGCTATTCGTGGCTGTTTACAAACAACATGCAAAACTTTACATTGTGGGACATGCTGAACGGCGCTATAGAAATGCAATTGCTTCATGGTCTACCAACAAATGCAGCGTTTCAATTGTCCGCGAAATGTTCGTGTACAAGACTGGCTGTCCTCTACCAGAGTAAAAGTTGACATGCTTCGTTGCTTTAAGAACATGTGGCGCATATTCCCTATTAGTTTGTCCCCCTCTGTGTGTTGCAGTTTGCAAATGTTGTTTCTAAGACATTTAAGAAAAATAAACGTTTTTTGACGAATACATTCAGAAGGCTGGGTTTGGTGACTACAGTTGCTCCTCCATCTCCTGTATTTCCTGCACTGCTACTTTTAGCTGCTCTTCCTACACCCCCGCTGACCTTTGAATGGATCTGTATTTCCGCATTCACCTGGAACCGGCCGCTAGGCTCCTCTCTGTCCATGTCCCAGATGGAGAGCAGGGACTCTGAGCCCGCACAGCCGGCCCCAGCCTGCCCGAGCTGCTGCCGGGGGGAGGAAGGGGAGGCGAGCCGGTCCCCATGCACCTGCCGGCGGCCTGACAGCCAGCTCCCCACCTCCTCGGCGCCTGACTCCGGGGAGTGCCCTGTGCACCGCGGTCAGCCCGGATGGTACTGCCTGACTGAGGGCAGGGCAGTGTGTGCTGGCTGTGCCATCCCGGGACCCTGCAGTAACCACCTGGGAGCCAGCATCGTGGAGGCGGCGGACCGCATGCGGGTGAGTGAGAGAGGGGGTGGGAGGTGGGTGAGAGATCCGGGCTGGCGCAGGGTCAATGAGGGCATCAGGCGAGGAGTTCAACATCAAGGGAACCCTCTCACCCAGCAGGCACGGGGATCAACATCAGATGTACAGGGGTGGCAGGGCAACAGCTGAGGGGGTATCAGTGCAACTGGGAGATGAGGACATGAGGGTAAGTGGGAGCTGAGGGGCATTTGGGGTTAATGGTACTCAGGCCATCATTCAGGGCATTCGAGGTAAATTGAGGCTGTACCAGGATGTGGTTTAGGCTGAGCCTGCCCGGGGACCCTCAGTAGGATGAGGCTGTAGTGGAGGGATCTGGAGAGTGGTACTGAATCGTCAGGAGGTTCCATTGATATTGTTAACATCTTGGTGGCTGCGGGGGTGTGGAACATCATGAAGGCTGCCCTCTCCCTGGTGCTGGGATAATATTCCAATCCCTAAACCAATGGGTGAGAATGCCTCCTGCACACTTGTCCCGACAAGCAAGAATGATGCCTGGCATTTGCAGATCCAGGCTATTCAGTCCATCAGACCCTACTATTATTTATATTCCATAAAATTTAGCAGCAATTGGCTAATATTGTAATTCCTAGTCCTGGTGTCCCACCGCCAAGAAGAAACCTTTTATACCAAATTAAAACTTCATAATATTAGAGGTCTGTCAGGTCATCCCCCAATCCTTGATGTCAGCCTGGCTCTTGTAGTTCTTTTGCATTTGAGTTACAAGCAAAAAAAGTCAAGGCTGATGCTCTTGAGCAGTAATGAAGGAGAGCTGCACTGTCAGAGATGCCATCTGTTAGATGAGGTGTTAAACCAAGACCCCCATACGCCTATTTGGGTGAATGTAAACATTCCCATGGCACTGTTTCAGAGAAAAGGAGGGGACTGGTTCCCAGAGTCTTGGCTAATATCTATCCCTCAGACAACATCACAAAGATGGATTATTTTGTCCTTATCATATTGCTGTTTATGGGAGCTTGCTGTGCACAAATTGACTGCTGCACTTCCTACATTACAACAGTGACCACACTTTAAAGAGCTCTTGATTGGCTGTAAAAAGTTTTGACATATCCAGTAGTTGTGAAGAGCACTAGATAAATAGAGTCATAAAGCACATACAGATCCTTCTGTCCAACTCACTGATGCCACCCAAGTTTCCCAAACTAAACTAGACACATTTGGCTGCATTTGGCCCATATCCCTCTAAAAACCTTTCCTATTCATGTACCTATCCAAATGTCATTTAAATGTTGTAACTGCACCTGCATCCACCACTTCCTCTGGCAGTTCATTCCACATATGAACCACTTTATGTGTTAAAAGTTGCCCCTCAGGTTCCTTTTAAATCTTTCTCATCTTACCTTAAAAATATGTCCCCGAGTTTTGAACTCCCCCAGCTTAGGGAAGAGACTTTGCTAGTCACTTTATCTATGCCCCTCATGATTTTACAAACTTCTATAAGGTTACCACTCAACTTCCTATACTCCAGCATAACCAGCCTTTCCTTATAACTCAAACCCTCCAGTTCTAGTAACATCATTGTAAATCTTTTCTGCACCCTTTCCAATTTAATAATATCCTTCCTAGAGCAGCATGACCAGAACTGTACATATTACTCCAAAAGGGACTTCACCAATGTCCTGTACATCCTCAACATGATCTCCCAGCTCCTATACTCAATGGTCTGAGCAATGAAGGTAAGTGTGCCAAATGCCTTCACTACCCTGTCTTCCTGTGATGCCACTTTCGAGGAATTATGTATCTGAACCGTTAGGTCTCTTTATTCGACAGCACTCCTCAGGGCCCTACCTTTAACTGTGTAAGTCCCATCCTTATTCGTCTTACCAAAATGCAACACCTCTCAGTTATCTAAACTCCATCTGCCACACTTCAGCCCATTGCCTAGCTGATCAAAATCTCATTGTAATCTTAGATAACCTTCTTCACTGTCCGTTATAACGCCAATTTTGGTGTCATCCACAAACTTACTAACCATACTTCCTATATTCTCATCCAAATTGTTTATGTAAATGACAAATAAAAGTGGACCCAACACCGAACCCTGTGGAACACCACTGGCCACAGGCCTCCAGTCCAAAAAACAGCCCTCTGTCTCCTACCATCAAGTCAATTAGGTGTCCAATTGGCAAGCTCTCCCTGGATCTCATGTGATCTAACTTTACTAGCCACTCTACAATGCAGAACCTTTTCAAAGGCCTTGCCAAAGTCTATTTAGACAATGTCTGCCCTCCGATATTTTGGTCACATCCTCAAAAAACTCAATCAAGTTTGTGAGACATGATTTCCCACGCACAAAGCCATGCTGACTGTCCCTAATCAGCCCTTTCTTCTCCAAATGCATGTAAATCCTATCTCTCAGAATCCCCTCCGATAACTTACTCACCACAAATGCAAGGCTCACCGTGGAAGTATTTTTCCTTATTCTTTTTCTGGAAAAGAATGTCATGATAGTTATAAGAGATAAAAGGTACTGCAGATGCTGGAGAATCCGAGATAACAAGCATGGGGCTGGATGAACACAGCAGGCCAAGCAGCATCACAGGAGCAGGAAAACTTGACGTTTCGGGCCTAAACCCTTCATCAGAAAATGATGAAG
>JAHRHZ010000035.1:3380012-3424356 GCA_024137785.1 Ginglymostoma cirratum | reverse complement strand
CTTCATCATTTTCTGATGAAGGGTTTAGGCCCGAAACGTCAAGTTTTCCTGCTCCTGTGATGCTGCTTGGCCTGCTGTGTTCATCCAGCCCCATGCTTGTTATCTCATGATAGTTATAATACCTTCATTGTGATATCATCTTGTAATTGCTTTTTGCAGTTTCTCAAGTGTTTCTGGACACTGATGGGAAATCCAATCAAGATTTCCTCATTCCCTCCTCCTTGCCTCCTATTTTGTTTCTGCTTTCCTCTCCTTTTTGCTGGAATACAGTGGATTCCTTCCGTGTTTGCATTTGGGTCTTCGCTGGGATCTGATTTCCCACATTCCTGGCCTTTCGCTCCATAGCAAATTGAGACAGTCAGTTGTGGGCTATTGAACTGTGGAAATATTGCAGCTGGACCCGATCTGATAGCCATTCAAGACCACTACTGGACAGGATCATCAAGCAGGAATGACCAGCAAGAGCCCTGCCCAGTTCCTGTTTTCTTTTGACAGGGCCACTGACCCCTATTGCAGTTTAAGGAGGAGGAAAATGTTCCAATGTAGCCTTGAGGGAATAGAGTGAAGCCTGTCTCAGGTGCTCACCATAGAAAGTCACTGAGCCATCACGATAGCTGTGTTCCTACTTCTAAGGTTGAATCTTCAAATAGATCACATCACTGATCAATACGAGCGGTTGATATCCCAACAATATAGGGACTTCATGTGGGCAAGTATTGATTCTTTGTGGCAGTGTGCCGCCAAATTCATTTATGCAAATAATTTAGATGAGAATATAGAAGGCATGGCATGGTTAGTAAGTTTGCGGATGACACCAAAGTTGGTGGTAAAGTGGATAGTGAAGAAGATTATCCAAGATTACAAAGAGACCTTGATTATTTGGGTCAATGGGCTTTCAGTGGGCTTAGGAGTGGCAGATAGAGTTTAATTTGGAATAATGCAAGGTATTGCATTTTGGTAAAACAAACAAGGGCAGGGTTAATACAATTAAAAGTAGGGACTTGGGTAGTGTTATAGAACAGACAGTCCATGGGATTCTGGGACATAATTCTTTGTAGGCTGTGCCACAGGTCCACAGGGTGGTTAAGAAGGCATTTAGCATGCTTGCCTTCATTGTTCAGAACTTTGAGTATAAGAGTAGGGACGTCATGTTGAGGTTGCAGTTCTGGTCCCCCTATTGTAGGAAGGATATTATTAATCTGGAGGGGGTCCAGAAAAGATTTACTAGATGCTACCAGGACTGGAGGATTTGAGTTATAAGGAGATGCTGGATATGCTGGGACTTTTTTCACTGGAGCATAGGAAGAAAATCATGAGGGGATAGACAAGGATAATGGTAGGTGTCCTTTCCCCAGGGTGGGGATTTCAAGACTCGAGGGCATGTTTTTAAGGTGAAAGGAGACAGATTTGAAAAAGTCATGAGGGGCATTTTTTTCACACGGAGAGTGGTTCATGTGTGCGATGAACTTGCACAGAAAGTGATGGATTCAGATACAGTTACAATATTTATAAGACATTTGGATAAAAACATGAATAAGAAATATTTGGAGGGATATGGTCCAAATGCGGGCAGGTGAGACTAGTTTAATTTGGAATTATGGTCAGCATGGACTGGTTGGACTGAAGGGTCTGTTTCCATGCTGTATTACTCTATAAATGTCTCAGAGACCGTTAATGTTCCATTAACAGGATCAGGAAGGTGAGGGGTACTTGCCTGTGGGTTTCCAATCTAGTAAGGGATCAGTAATGTAACACACAACTCCTATCCAATTGGAGTCATTGGGCGTATGAGTAACAGTCCATGGAGCCCTTGCTTGCTGATGCTATGCTTCTTTCTCTCCTGTTATCCTCCTTCAGCCTGGCCTCAGGTCTCTGCATGATGCTGGTGGTATGCAATACACTAGATGGAGAGGGTCACTGCCCCTTTCTGAACAACACGTTCGTTCAAATCACACCTTGCACAGAGTTGTTAATGACTGTACCTTCATTATCAAACTTAAGTTTATTGTATGGTTCCTCTACTAAAGAAAAAGAACAAGAATTTGCAGTTATATGGAAGTGGTGGACCTTCTCCTGAACTACTCCGTATATTTGAGTCAGAGATAGTAGGAACTGCAGATGCTGGAGAATCTGAGATAACAAGGTGTGGAGCTGGATGAACACAGCAGGCCAAGCAGCATCAGAGGAGCAGGAAGGCCAACGCTTTGGGTCTAGGCGTACCTTTAATGGGTTAACCATCTACCACCGATGGGAAATAGAGTTTATCTTGTCCAGGCTAAACAAAATGAACTAGCTAAAGCAAATGCTCAGAATAATGATCTCATTGATGTTTTTGCAATCTTACTGGGTTCATGTCCAGGGAATGTGAAGGAGCAGGGGTATATTTCCCAGCCAGAAGTCAGGACAGTGTGTGACTTGTCTGCTTCTTGTTTCTGTCTAAGTGGTAGAGGTTGCATGTTTCTTAATGTATTGTCAGAGGAAACTCGGCGAGTTGCTGCATTACATCTTGAAATGGTGCAGACTGCTGCCACTGTGTGTGGGTGGTGGAGGGAGTGAAGGTTTAAAAAGGTGATGGGGTGCAAATCAAGATGGCTGCTTCATCCTGGATGGTGCTATTGTCTTGAGTGTTATTCTTGAGCTGCCAACCATCCAGATGAGTAGTGAGTATTCCATCTCACTCTTGATGTGCATCTTGTAGATAGTGGAGAGGCTTTGAGGAGTTAGGAAGTGAATTACTCACAGCAGAATTTTCTCCCTCTGATCTGCGCTTATACCCACAGTGTATGGCTAGTCCTGTTAAATTTCTGGTCAGTGGTAACCCTAGACTGTTGATTATGGGGTATTCAGTGCTATTGAATGACAGAGAAAGTGGTTAGGTTTATTTTTGTTGTTGGAGACGCTTATTGACTGGAACTTATGTGGTGTGAACATAACTTGCCACTTATTAACTCAAGCCTGAATATTTTCCATGCCTTTATGCATGATGGCACCGTCTACGTCATCTGAGTAGTTACAACTGCTCCTCAAGTCTATGCAATTATTATTTCAAAATTCGCAATATTCTAGAATGATCCCTGCAGGTTGGAAATTAGCAAGGGAGAGAAGGAGAAAATGGGAAACTACTGTCAGGCCAGTTAATCAGACATCAGCCATTACAAAGCCACTGGTATCTATTATTAAGGAAGTTTGTGGTGGCACAGTGGCTCAGTGATTAGCACTGCTGCCTAACAACACCAGGGACCTGGATTTGATTCCAGCCTTAGGTAACTGTCTGTGTGGTGTTTGCATGTTCTCCCACTGTCTGTGTGGGTTTCCTCCAGGCACTCCAAAGATGTGCAGCTTGGGTGAATTGGTCATGCTAAAATTGCCCATAGCATCCAGGGGTACGCAGGTTAGGTGGGTTAGCCATGGGCATTGCAGGGTTATAGGGTGGTGAAGTGGGGTGATCTTCGGAGGGTTGGTGTGGACTTGATGGGCCAAATGGCCTGTTAACACACTGTAGGGATTCTAAGTTTTAACAATACAGTGAGAAAATCATAACATGATCCAAAAGAGTCAACACAGTTTGACAAATTTCTTATGGATTTTTTTAGATAACTTATAGGTAGATAAAGGGCAGGCAATAGGTGTAGAACACCTAGATTTCTAAAATGCGTTTGTTGTCACTAGAAATGGTTAATTAGCAAATGCTTGATCTCGTGGAGGTGGGGTAATATATTAATAATAATAAATTATTAAACAATTGGTTAATGACAGGAACCAGAGAGTAAGATAAAGGCATTTTCCAAATTGGTAGGCTGTGATCAGTGAAATGCCATAAGGATCAGCGCTGAGATGATTTTCATTCATTCATGAGATGAGGGTATTGCTGCCTGAAACAGTATTTGTCGTCCATTCCTAGCTGTCCTTCAGAAAATTGTGGTAAGCTGCCTTCATGAACTACTGCAGTCCATAACTTCAATTATTTCCAATTTTTGTTAATAATTTAGACAGATGTAGACAGTAATGTATCTCAATTCGCTGCTGATATAAAACTAAGTAGAAATGTAAGCAATGCGGAGGGCACAGAGATATCTAAAGAGATATACCTAAGTTTAGTGAGTAGGCAACAAGGTGGCATTGGAGTTTCATGTGGTGAAGTGGATTCGCTTTGGAGTCCAAGAGCAAGAAAAACAAAATTTTTTTAAAAAGATGCAAAACTTTTAAATGTTGATATTCAGAAGGACTTTGGTGTATTTGTGTAAGAAACACAAAAAATGTGGCTGCAGGTACAGCAAACAGTTAGAAAGGTAAGTGCTTTCCTGGCCTTTATTGCAAGGGGATTGGCATTCAAGAAGGATTTTTAAAAAGAAATTCATGGGATATGGGCATTGCTAGCTAGGCCAGCGTTTGTTGCCCATCCCCTCTTGCTCTTAAGAGCTGCCTTCTTGAACTTCTGAAGTCCATGTGCTATAGGTAGACCCACAGTGCCTTTGGGGAGGGACTTCCAGCATTTTGACCTAGCGACACTGAAGGAACGGTGATATAAGTGAGGATGGTGAGTGGGTCGGAGGGGAACTTGCAAGCGGGTGGCATTCCCCTGTATCTGCTGCCCTTGTCCTTCTACATGGAAGTGGTGGTGGGTTTGGATGATGCTGTCTGAGGAACCTTGGTGAAATACTGCAGTACATCTTGTAAATAGTACACGCTGCTGCTACAGAGTGTTGGTGGTGGAGGGAGTGAATGTTGATGGTGATGGATGGGGTGTCAATCAAGAAGGTCGCTTTGTCCCTTATGATGTCAAGTTTCCTGAGTATTGATGGAGCTGCACTCATCCAGGCATGTGGGGAACTGATTGTGGACAGGCTTTGTGGAATCACAAGATGAATTATTTACTGCTGAATTCCCAGCTTGTGTTCTGCTTTTGTAGCCACAGTATTTACATGGTTGGTTCAATTAAATGTTTAGTCAATGGGAGCCTCAGAGTGTTGCTACTATTGTACAGGGCTCTGTTGATACTCTACCAGGAGTACTGTGCTTTGATCTCTATATCTAAGGAAGGATATACTTGCCCTGAACATAGAACTGTACAGCACAGGAGTGGGCCCTTCGGCCCACAATGTTGTGCCAAACATGATGCCAAATCAAACTAATCCCTTCTGTTGGGCCATGGTCCATATCACTCCAGTCCTTGCGTATTCATGTGCTTATCTAAAAACCCCTTAAACATCCTTATCGTATTTACCTCCACCACTACCCCTGGCAGTGTGTTCTAGGCACCCACTACTCTGTGTAAAAATCGTGCCCCACACATTTCCTTTGAACTTCTCCCCCTAACCTTAAATACATGCCCCCTAGTATTAGACATTTCAGCTCTGGAGAAAAGATTCCTACTGTCAACCATATGTATGCCTCTCATAATTTTACAAACTTCTATCAGGTCTCCTGCTTCAGCGTCTGCTACTCCAGAGAAAACAAAACAAGTTTTTCTAGGCTCCCCTTATAGCTCATACCTCCTAACCCAGGCAGCACCTGGTAAACCTCTTCCGCACCCTCTCCAAAGCCTCCACGTGCTTCCTATAATATGGTGACCAGAATTGAATGCAATACTCTTAAGTGTGGCCTAACCAAAGTCTTATTAAGCTGCAACATCCCATCCTGACCCTTGTACTCAATGCCACGACCAATAAAGGCAAGCATGCCATATGCCTTTACCACCCTATCTACTTGTGTGGCTACTTTCAGGGAGCGATGGACTAGGACCCCTTGGTCTTAGTTGATACAGAGACTGTTCAGTAGCTTGGTCCCTGGGATGAGAGGTTTGTGCAATTTTGGGAGACGGGAGAATCAAAACCATAGTGGCACAGCCACAGGATTTGTGACTAAGGTGAGGAGAAGGTTCCTCTTAGAAGACTGTAGAGCTTTGGAATCATCTATCTTGAAGGGTGGTGGATGTTTTACTATGATTGATAGATTTTAGATTGACATTAAAACATCAGATATAGGAGCAGGAGTGGGCCACTCACACCTGCTTCACCACTCAATAAAATCTTGGTTGATTGAATAAAGTCCTCAATTCCACGTTCCTGCCAACATTACCCGAAACCGACACACACTTCACTCCCATTACCCTTGACTCCCTTGTGGATCAAATACAGTCAAATTGCAGTCTGGAACATATTCAATAACCTAGCTTCCTGTGCTCACTGAGCTAGAGAATTCCAAAATGGTCAACCCTCTGAGGGAAGAAATGCTTCCTCATTTCTGTCTTAAATGGGAGACCTCTTTTGATCCATGCTTCCTAGATTTCCCTAGGTAGGGCAACATCCTTTCAGCATCTAGCCCCTCTCAGAATCTTACATGTTTTAATAGGAACACCTAAACTCTAATGAGTATAGGCCTAACCTTCTGAACCTTTCCTCAAAAGACAATCCCTTCATTCCCAGAATCAACTTAATGAGTCTTCTCTGAACTGCCTCTGATGGTAGTGGATTCCCCCCTTAAATACAGCAAGGCTATAATGAGAAATTGAGGTGTGTTTTCATCAATGCCCTGTACAGTTCTAGCAAGACTTCAATACTTGTATACTCCAATCTCTTGAAGTCAAAATTTTCAGTGAATCAAAGGATGCAGTTAGGTAAGTGGAGTTCAGGCAGATGATCAACTGTGATCATATTGAACGGAGGAACAGTCTCAACAGCTAAATGACCAGACTTGCTCCTATTTATTATCTTCTTGGTGCACATCGGCCATGATCGAATTAAATAGTAGACCAGACTTGAGGGGCTGAATGACATGCTCCTGTTTCTGATGTTCTCAAGGTGACATTGGACTTTCTGTAGAGATGTTTTTAAATTATGAATGTGTTGCTAGATCCCATTACATAGCATTAACAATTAACCATACACAACAGTGGAGTCGTATTGAGACCAGACTGGGTAATGGTGGGTTTTGTTTCCTGAAATTTCCTTCCATTCACTGATCAGGCAATACAAGGTTAACCCAGAAGTACAGCAATGCATCTACTAAATGGGAAAATCTTAAAGATTCCTATGTAACCCTGCTGTTTGAAGGTGAACTGATGTATGCCTAAAGCTATGAGCCTACAAGTCCCGATGAATTGAGTCTTTTAACACACTGAACATGCTGGAATTCTTCACTCACAGAAGTGATGCTGTGGTTCACTGGAACATGGGTGTTGTCCCAGTCGAAGTCGTGGTTCTCCTTGTCTATGTGGATTGAGATGAGTGAGAATTGGTCGTGTTGAGATGAGTCAGTATTGGTCATGTCTCAACTCAATCACAATCCACATGGACAAGGAGAACCACAGCTTCGACTGGGACACCACCAAAATCCTGGGACAGGCTAGGCAGAGACAGGCACGAGAATTCCTTGAAGCATGACATTCCACGAAGCATGCTATTAATAAACACATTGAACTCGACCCCATATACATTCCACTACGAAGGAAAACCGGAAGTGAGGCAATCCATCTCAACGGACCCCAGAGTTTAAAAACCAGGTGGAAAAACACACCAACGCTTCATCGGAGGCTGCACTGAGGATGTTACCAAGCACAGTAACGAAACGTCTGCGAAACAAGAAACCAGCTTGGCGAGCCAACCAACCTTAACACCCACAACCCAAGCTACAGATCTACTCCAAATCCTTAGTTCATTGTGTGCCAGTACACTTATTCAGTTTAGACACATGCTGAGGTAAAACCTGAGAAAAGCAAACTGTAGATTGATCTAGTTAATCAGTAGCTTGAGTAGAATCTTCAGTACCCTGCCTCCCACTCACATCCATGTGAATGAGACAATGTTATCCTCAACACTGGGTCTAGCAGTGTATACTCAGGCTCCCCTGGTACAATACATTGTCGCCATAGAATCATTTTCTTACCACACATCTTGGCTCAAAGTACTCAAAACAATGGAAGGAAGGTCAGACTTCTGTTTATGTATTGGGTTATCACATCTGGCAAAGTTGTTCGTAAAAAGTGAGCTATTTTGAAGTGTAATCAATGTTATGTTTGCAAACCCATTGGAGTAAACCTTGACTCTGTGCCTTAGCATGACACAGATGATAATGAGCAGATGGCCCCTTTTGCAGTGTGACATTGACTTCAATGTGAATAAAAATGAGGAGAGATATAAAATGATTTTTTTTATTTGACACAATTGCACAAGGTCAAGCTCTCTACCGCACCCTACACTTAAACTGTAAAGATATTTACATCCAAAACACGTGCTCAGGAACATAAAACATATAGAAAGAATATATACAAATCATTGAACTAACTCCTCTTGTACTGCTTGTAATTCAATGACTCCCTCTCTTTGGAATATCTTTTCTGTTTCTTTCATATTTTTCCTAAAAGAATAATCTTTATTGAATAGTTTTTAAAAATACATTTCATGATCGTTCAATTCTGACTCTACAATAAAATGCAGGGCTGTGGGGTTTCTTTTTGTGCAGGTGTCTCACTAGATTTGACATTGAAAATAATTCTGCTTCAGTTGTTAACTCTTGCTGTTCCCCTCACTTCTACCTGCATGTCCAGTGTCTTCGATTTACTGCAATTTCCCAATTACCTTCTCTTTGTAACCCTGCCCAGAGTCTACTCTGTGTTATCAGAAGAGTTTTTTTCCTTTTGAAGCTAGAAACATTTTTGTTCTCTCCCCATGGCTACTGGCCATCATTGAATATAGGTGGCTTCTGCTGGTTGGTCAGTCAGCTGTAGCTGTAGTCTGACTTTACTCCCTGCACAAGGCATTGAGACTAATTCCCACTATCGTCTGAGATTATCAAACAGTATAGAATGACATAGAAGTGTGGTCGTTTGTTCTGTTGTTTCGAAAGAACATTTCAAGACAGGGATGTGGTATGAATATAATCCACCACAGAATGTGTATTAAAGGCCTGATTATAATCAGGAATGCTGTTAGTTGCAGCACTGAATAATACTGTCTCTTTCACAACAAAGTGTTTTTATATTTAGGGCAGCGTGATCGCTTAGTGGTTAGCACTGGTGCCTCACAGCACCAGAGACCTGGGTTTGATTCCACCATTGGGCGACTGTCTGTGTGGTGTTTGCATATTCTCCCTGTGTCTGCATGGGTTTCCTCCGGGTTCTCCGGTTCCTCCCACAGTCCGAAGATGTGAGGGTTGGATAGATTGGCCATGCTAAAATGCCCATAGTGACTAGGGATATGTAGGTTAGGCAGATTAGCCATGATAAATCTGGGGTTATGGCGATAGGGCAAGGGACTGGGTCTGGGTGGGATGCTGTTTGGAGGGTTGGTGCAGGCTCAATGGGACAAAAGACCTCTTTCCACACTGTAGGGATTCTATAATATAGCACCTTGAACAAGTAAAACAAACCAAGGTACTTCACTGCAGCGATATCAAACAAAATTTGGCGCTGGGCCATTTAGGAAGACACTAGGAACGGCAATGAAGGGTTTGGTGAAAAGAACTAGGTTTTAAGGAATGCCTTAAAAATAATCAAGGATTAGGGAGGGAATTCCAGAATTTAGGGGCAAGGCAGCTGAAGGCATGGCTGCTAATAATTAATTGATTAAAGTTGAGAATGTGCAAGAGGCCAGAACTGGAAGAACGTAGCTATCTCAGTGTGTTGTAGGACTGGAGGTTGTGACAGAGATCAGGAGAAAGATGAGCCTTGGACAAATTTGAGCCATATGTTTTTCCTCTGTTTCGTTTAATCTTGCGTCATTTCTCTGCCTCTCTCACAAACAAAGAAATGTTATGATTTTCTTCTGTACCCAGATATGCATCGTGGAGCTGAATGTTTAGGTTCCAGAGCAATTTCAAGAGTTGACCCTGTCCTCCCTCACCTTTCACCTTCTGGCTTGCTTGAAACAAGTCTGCTCAATTTCTCCATGAATGGGCTCCATGGCATAGGGGGTAATCTGCCCATTTATCAACAGGCAATGTGACCATGAAGGAGGCTCCCTGTGTTGTATGTTACCTCACTATCTTGTCCAGTTAACTTCACTAGGGAAACAAACAGGATGATGTGTAAAACCCATGGTCATTTGTGATCATCTGCCAGAAACCAAAGTTAAAATTAAACTTGAATACAAAAACAAGATATTGTGGAAGCTGGAAATCTGAACCAAGGATAAAAAAAAAAGAGTTGGAAAAGTTCAGCTGGTCAGGGAGCATCTGTGAAAGGAAACAGAACTTTCATGTCAGTTTCATCACTATTCAGTTCACCAGCTGCGTTTTTGCTGCTTTTTTGTCATTATTTAACATTATAAATAATGTTTTTAGTGGGCTGAAAAGTTATGAATGTACACAATACACAATAAGTTCAACTGATAACCAGAGTGTTCTCACTCATCATTTCCTTCCTTCTCTCAGCCAAGGACCTATCTGTGCTGCTTTCTGTGGCCTTCCTGCAAAATTCATTGATTCCACCTGGACACACTGTAGAGTTGTACTCCCAGGCTGCTGGTTTCTCAAGGCCCAGTGTTTACCTGCCTGCAGACTAAGCTCAATAAGTGGGAGTTAGGCAAGTATCAGGCAGCCAAGACAGCTATGCTCTATCCAGTATTACTTCGGGTTGGCACTTTATGGCTCAGACCACTGCCACAATCTCTGCTGTACAACACGAAATAGGCCAGAAACCAGAAGGAGAAAAGAGGAGGCTGAGAGGTGACCTGTTTGAGACCTTTAACTTTAACAGAGGGGTTCGATAGAGTCGATTGTAGGGAAGACATTATCCACTTGTTGGGGGAGATCAACACTAGGAGCCATGAACATAAGACAGTCGCTAGTAAATCCAGTGGGGAATTCAAGAGAAAGTTCCTTACCCAGAGAGTGTTGAGAATGTAAAACCTGCCACCAGGCAGAAAATAAGTTGTAAATAACACATAAAGACATTACCAAAAGATATGGATATGTCAAGTGAGTGGGCAAAGATGCAGTAAATGGACAATGCTGTGAGAAAATATGAAATTGTCCATTTTGGCGAGAACAGTAACAAGGGAGGGATCTCAGTGTTGTGAATGACTGACAGAAAGCTCATATGCAGGTACAGCAAGTAAGTAGGAGAGCTCATAGAATGTTATCATCTATTGCAAGGGGATTTGAATCCGAAAGTAGTGAGGTTATGCTTCAGTTGTATAGGGCACTGATGACATTATATCTTGAGAACTAAATAGAGCAGTGATCAACTTATTTAAGGAAGGATGTAATTGTATTGAAGACAGTTCAGAGGTTTACTAGACTCCATTGGGCCAAAGATGTGGTATTGACTTTTCCATTAAATGAGAGCTATTAGCATCTTTGATCAGACAGGAATTCATCGGCTTCATCAATGTAGGAACTCATGGCGATCAGTTTGGTGTATCACACTCTGCTTTGCAAAGCCGTGGTAGCACCCTGTATTCCTGTAACAAAATGTTATTTTTTGCCATCCCTGATTATGGTAGCTGAATTTTAATTAGTGTAATCAACTCAGGTGGTCATGATGATCATTTTGGTGTCTCTCACTCCACAACAGTAAGCTCCAACAGGGTTGCACAAAAAAAAAAACAGACAGACACATACCCACACACAGAGACACATACACACACACACAGGCACAGACAGACGCAGACACAGACACGTGCACACACACATGCACACACACACACACACACAGATAAACGTGCATGTGCACACAATTTGTCTATGTATAAAAGATAATGCCTTGGAATCTTTTATGTCCACCTGAGAAGGCAGACAGGACCACGGGTTAACATTTCACCTGTAAATGTCAGCACCTTTGACAGTGTAGCGCTCACTAGTGCATCTTTGGAAAAGGACTTGAATTCACAACCTCTTGACTCAGGTGAGAATGCTCCCACTGAGCCATGGCTTAAACTATTTTAATAAAATGGGTACATAAACTGGCTAAACTTGGGCTATTTAAAACTGGGTTAATTGGAGAAGTATCACTTCACACTGTTAAATAAAGACTGCACATTTTGTGATCTCTCAAGTTACAAATTCCTTTGCTGTACCTAGAATAAATATACTTACTACTTGTGTTATTGATGCCCTTGGTTTTTGTTGCCCTTACAGTATAATTCATTGGTGTGAAGGGTAACTGGGTCTCTCTTTTCTCTCCCCAGAATAAACTGGTTGATGACTGTGAGAAATTACAGCTGAGATTGGCTGCAGTGGAGAGATTCACGGATGGGACTCTGAACATCAAAAATCGCAATGTTAAGGCAAGTTCCCTCATTTAACACCCATCCCAGTTTCTGGCTGAAGAATGTGCTCCTTTTTCTGGAGGGATTTACTTCCAGTAGGCATTATGTTCAAGGACTGGTTTTCACAGGACATATACTTGAAGAGGAACAAAATGCAGGGCATTGGGAAAGGAGCAGGTGGAACAGATTTTGTTTTATTTTGTGTCATGTGAATCTCACTGGCCAGGCCAACATTTATTGCCCATCCCTAGTTGCTGTGGAGGAGAAGCCTTGTTAGATTGCTGCAGTGCATGCGCGCAGGGACACGCACATTGTTGTTAGGGAGTTTCAGGAACTTGACCCAGTGACTTACATGCTGGAACAGTGATATATAGTTTGAGGTCATGATAGTGTGTGGCTTGGAAGGGAGCTTGCAGGTGATGGGGTTGCCTTGTCCTTCTAAATGGTAGAGGTGTTGTGGTTGGAAGGTGCTGTTAAAGGAGTCTTGGTGACTTGTTATAGCATACCTTGTCGATGGCACATATGTCGCTATTGTGCATCCGTGATGGAGGGAGTGAATGTTTACCTATTTTCAAATCAACCTGTTCCGAGATGTTACAACACACCTTTGAAACAAGTGGAACATGAAACTGGATCTCTTGGCTCAGAGGTAGGGACACTACCACAGTGACATAAAAGCCCTCCTAGAGTGAATGTTTTTTTCTTTCTGTTTGTAAAGTGCTATTATGCACAACTAAGTGACCTTCCCACCACCAAAATCACCATGAATTCTTTTTTTAGCGTTTTTTTTTAAAGAAGTTACTAACCACCACCGGTAAAAACACCCATGTAGCCAATTCAGTACTTATATGGTAAGCCTGTTAAGGGCAACGCAGACCATCAAAGGTATGGGGGAGGTAGGGAGAGAGGGGAGGGACAAAATCAGAATGGATTTGGAGGTGGAAATAAAGTACAGTATTCCCCATGGTAGGACACCTGTCTCTCGGAGTGAATGTTTACGGTGGTGGCTGAAATGTTGGTCCTCAGGTGGTGTTGAGCTTATTGATTGTAGTTGGAGCTATACTCGTCCAGGCCCTGTAGTTGGTGGACAGGTTTTGGGTAATTACTTGCCACAGAGCCCTCAGTCTCTGTACCTGCTCATGTAACCATGATATTTATATGGCTGGCCCACTGATAAACCTCTGAATATTAACATAGGGAGATTCAGTGATGGTAGTGCCATCATCTGATCTCAGTACAACTACAACCCTGCCGCAAGGACATACTGTAATGTATTGTCTTTGTTTATTTGAACTCATGATATTTGGCTGAAGGAGCAAATGCAATTAAAAGGAGTCAGAAAATGTTTGTTATTATGAACGTTATAACGGCAACGAACGTGTGTGTGATAGGGTTAGTGACAAACATTCAGTGATTAGTATCATGCTCTTTAAACAGTTGAGCTCTTGGGACAAAAGGCTTTCTGTGATGTTTTTCACAGGGAGCACAACGTACATGAACCGTGCCTGAGGTCTGAAGGAATTATTTGCATGATTGGGTCTAACTGACATTTTGTTTTGTGAGCTGTCAGCAGAGAGCACATTTCCTACCTTTTCTCTTTGGAGAGAGACATCGGCTGGGCAGTTACAGGCATGCAGAGGTACATTGTAGAAGTTACTTTTTTCTTAAACTGTGCAGCTCCCACCTCCAGTTTAATTTCTCTTATTCTTTCATGGTGTATAGATTTATACTGACAAGGCCAATGTCTGATATTATCTGGCTAGGAATAAGTAAGTGTAATTTGAAAGGAACACATGGTGAGATCCCATAAATGTACTAAGATAATAAAGCCAGAGGTTCCACTGTTTTGAACAAACAATTATAAAATGTACCATGCAAAATTAGATTATATCTATGTGTACTCAACTTCTGCCCATAATACCATTCACAGACAAACAGAAGTGTTCTCAATTGCATTGGGTATCTTACACTTTCAGCTCTATTTGTATGAAAGTGAGTTTGAAGTAATACTGATCATAAACCATTAGTACACCTGTTCGACAACTCACATTGCAAACTGGGTACTTGGAATTGTACTGAAGACTTAAACCGAAAGAAAATGAGTTCTGGACAGCAGCCAGGCAAGGTCATCCTTGCACACTATTCTTCGTCAGCAGTTGGTGTACTAGTCATGAGGAAGTGACTGTAGAACAAATCTTTCATCTCACTGTATATGACTGAGCTCAAAGTCCAAACCAGTTTCTAATTTTAAACGAAAAGAAAGGGTTGGAAGAAGACTGGTGAAATTGAATGTTTGAATTAAATCTGAGTTTATTGTTTGTATTATTTACAAAGCAGCTTGTTGCAGAAGTCTGAACATGCAAGGAAAAGGAAATGTATCTCTCATTTACCCAGAAGGAGGGGAATGCAGTGTAATATGTATGCAATGCACCAGTAAAGGGTGTCTGAAAACAAAAACAGCAAGATCATGTGCAGACCTGAATCTGATTATTTCTTACCAAGAACTTTGTACTGCCCATGCCTTTAGCTCTGGAATTCCTGGTTTAATCCTTTCTTCCTTTTAAGGCACTCTTCAAAGCCCATGGTTATGTTCAATCTTTTGTCACTACTCCTAATGCAGTTCATTGTGAAATTTTGTTTGATAACCCTCCTGTGAAGTGCCATAACAGGTCTCATTGCTGCATTAAACAACACAGAAATCTAACTTGTAATAATGCTACTTTTGCTGATCAGGGTCACCTCAGCAATTGAAGGTATTATTACACTGACTAATGCCATTGATTGCAGCTTATTCTCAGATGGCTTCTCTCCATGTTCCTGCCCCACAGACTGATGCCAGCAGTGCCAGGGAACTGGTCATCCAACGTCTCAACTTTATACGTGAGATGTGTGACAATGAGGAGCAGAGACTGCTGGAGGTGATCCATGATGAGGAAGAGCGAGTCCAGCAGAGCATCTTGACCCAGAATACCTATTGGATGGAGTCCCAGCAAAAACTAGCTGACATTAAAAACTACCTGGTAGACATACTGACAAAGATGGACGATACCGTCCTGGTGGTGAGTAGCACTTCCATTACAACTCTCTCTCATTTATGGATCATTATGGTTTACTAAGTAACTAAGTTCGTTCTCTTTCCCTGCAGAAACACCAGAAAGGAATATTCGAAAGGTACGTGCAGTCAATCATACAGAGCAGATATTGACTTTAACATTAAATTTAGAATAATCCTTTAAGGTTTTATTGCTGCAGCTTGGAATGTCAACAACAACTGAGTGTTAGCACTTCGCCTTGTTTAACTTCACAAATGTTAGCACTGTACCTTGTATTAATTTACAAGCGTTAACACAGACTTGGTTTTAAACCTTTCACCTTCCCAGCTTGACAGACCAAATATGGTCAACTGTCTGCATCTGTTTCTTATGTTCTGATGACTATATTTGTTTTTAACAGGAAGCCATTCTCAGTATTATTTGTCAAAACTTCTCCCCAAGTGTTCACGGTTAAACTGTGTTGGTCGTTGTTTAGAATAGAATATATTCTAGGTTTTATCACAGTCCCAGTGCTGCCCATGTGTAACCTGTCCAATTTGTACAGGTCCCAAAGCCCCAGGAATCTGAAACCCTCCCCATGACACTATCTTTTCAGCCATGTATTCATCCAATATATCCTGTCATATCTGCTCTGACTAGCACGTGGCACCGGTAGTAATCCTGAGATCACTACCTTCGAGGTCTGAGTTCTGAACTTTCTTGCTAGCTCCCTGTGTTCTGCTTTTAGGACTTCATCCCTTTTTTTGTACCTATATCATTAGTATCAATGTCTACCACGACCACTGGCTGTTCACTCCGTCCCTCCAGAATGTCCTGTACCCGCTCCTAGACATCCTTGACCCTAGCACCAGGAAGGCAACCAACTATCCTGGAGTCTCATTTGCAGCCACAGAAATGTCTGTCTATTCCCCTAGAACTGTCACTCTGGCACAATTTTTATCCCTCCCCTCTGCACCAGAACCAACCGTGTTGGCAACTGCTGCTGCTTTCCTCTGAGAGGTCATTCACCTCAACAGTATCCAAAAACGGTATAACTGTTTTGCAGGAGAATGGCCACAGGAGATTCCTGCACTACCTGCCTATCTCTCTTGCTGTGCCTGGTGGTCACCCATTCTCTTCCTGCCTGCAGAGTCTGAGCCTGCAGTGTGACCACCTCTCTATACATGCTATCCACGTCGCTCTCTGCCTCATGGATGCTCCACAGTGTCCCCAGCTACAGCTCCAGCTGTGAAACTCAAACTTTCAGGAGCTGCAGCTGGAGACACTTCCTGCATGCATGCTGACCTGGGGGACTAGAACTGTCCCCGGCCTGCTCTCCTGCCATGGTTTACCTCTTTAAATTAAACCTTGGAGAATACTTTATATTAGATTAAATCAAATCCAGTTACCTGGGGCCCTTCTTTTGTCGTCCGTGTACTACCCTTACAGATTAGAAGCCAAAAACAGTTCTGTAGGTGATAGAAGTTGTGAGGACTTACTTACCTTACCTGCAACTCACCAATCAGCTCTCTCCCTTGTCATCATCTGCAGTAAGGCAAGACCACTCACTTTCCCTCGCTTGTGGTCCTCACAGTGACTTTTGTTTTTGGTTGGACAAGGAGAGCAGGAGGCAAACACTGAAGTAAGTGTTTTGGGTTTAGCTGTCCCTTGGCAACAGTCCCTCCACAAACCCCTGTTTGGTTGTGGTGACTGCACCAATGCAAATTTTCACCCCGACCGCCAATGATCGTCATCGTCGTCCTCTGCTGGACCTTAAGTCTGTGTCCTGTTCTTACGAACTCACCTGACGTTTTCTTCATATTTAATCTATCAAACCCCTGTATCTTTTTAAAAACCTCAAGTCTCCTCTGAACTCTCTACTTAGAGCTCC
Source organism: Ginglymostoma cirratum (assembly GCA_024137785.1). Taxonomy (NCBI): domain Eukaryota; kingdom Metazoa; phylum Chordata; class Chondrichthyes; order Orectolobiformes; family Ginglymostomatidae; genus Ginglymostoma; species Ginglymostoma cirratum. The sequence goes on along the minus strand of JAHRHZ010000035.1, from coordinate 3,407,227 downwards.
TCCGATATGTCAACATAACTGAAGACCCTTGTACATGTCATTTCCTCTGCATTCACTCCAAAGTCATGATGGCCTTTGTAAAGCACATTGTATAGAACTGGAAACAATGTTCCAGCTGCTCTGTGTGGCTTTCTGGACTGAATGTAATTTCTTTGTTCTAGGGCAGAGGAAGCAGAGGGAATTCTTGAGCCTGAAGACTCTAATAAGCTGAACTTCAACCTTGCCTGCGTTCACAGTCATCTCCTCAATAACCTGTGGGCATCTGCAACAATGACCTGTATTCCAGGTCAGTGATAACTAACCGGCAATTGTTTCCAAGTGCAAGCAAGTATTTACAACCATTGCTTTATTTGCACCAAGTCCCGGTCCTCTACCATTCTGGGCTTGCTGATCTACATGGGCTCCATTCAAACTGCATTTTTAAATGGTGGCTCAGTGGTTAGCACTGCTGCCTCACAGCGCCAGGGACCCGAGTTCAATTCCACCCTTGGGCAACTGTCTGCGTGGAGTTTGCACATTCTCCCTGTGTCTGCGCGGGTTTCCTCCGGGTGCTCCAGTTTCCTCCCACAGTCCAAAGATGTGCAGGCTAGGTGGATTGGCCGTGCTAAATTGCCCATAGTGTTCATGTGTGTAGATTAGGTGGGTTGTAGGGGGATGGGTCTGGATGGGATGCTCTGAGGGTCGGTGTGGACTTGTTGGGCCAAAAGGCCTGTTTCCACACTGTAGGGATTCTATGATTCTAAATCACTAGTGTTTGCTGACCCACCTACAACTGTGGGCAACCGCTCATGCACACAGTTCCACACCCTTTCCATCATCATGTAAAAGGCTACACTGCACATGCACAGAGAAGGAAACATGATTTTGAAACAGGGGTCGATGGCAGCGAGGGAGGGTGGGGGAGGTTAGACAGTGAGGACATGGGACCCAGAGGTTCCCTTCCTCGGTCTACCCCTACTTTATCCCTCTACCTTCCTCTTACTCCCTCCACTCCCTCGCTGTCTCCCCACTCTGTCTTCCCTCCACTCCTCCTTACACACACATACACACACGCACACTCCCCACACCACCACCATTTCAATACACACGGCCACATGTAGCAGGGCACAGTGTGCATGCGCAGGTGTCGGTAAAGGCAGCCTTTCAGACACTCCAGTGGATTTGCCTAAATCCACCTGTAATATTCTCCAGCCCCACAGCCCACTGAGATATCAGTTTTATCAAATTCTGCCCTCTTGAGAATTAGTCACTTTCATTTTTCCTTCATTGGTGACCATGCCTTCAGCTGCCTTTGAAACTCTCTTCTTCACCGGCCCAACCTCTCTATCTCTTTTTCCTTCTTTAATACACTCTTCTAAGACCTAAGATACAGGAGCAGAATCAGGCCATCCGGCCCATCGAGTTTGCTCCATCGTTCGATTGTGGCTGATACGTTTCTCAACTCCGTTCTCCTGCCTTTTCTCTGAAGCCTTGATCTGCGAGGATCGGTTTCGCTCTGTTGGCTGGATGGTTGGTTGGCAAAGGGGTGTGATGCACATAGCGTGGGTTCAGTTCCCATCACTGGAGTTACCACAAAGAACTCTCTTCTCAGTCTCTCCCCTCGCATGAGGTATGATGGCCCTCAGGTTAAATCATCACCAGTCGTCTCTCTCTCTCTCTCTCTCTCTCTCTCTAAGAGAGCAGCCCTATTGTCTGGTGAGACTATGGTGACACAAATCCCTTTACTAATCAAGAACCTATCCATCTCGACCTTCAATATGCTCAATGACTTGGCCTCCACAGCCCTCTGCAGCAATGAGTACTACAGATTCACCACCCTTTAGCTGAAGAAATTCCTCCTTGTCTTAGTTCTAAAGGGTTTTCCCTTCCACTGTAAAGTTATGCCCTCGGGTCCCAGTTTATCCTACTAGTAGAAATACCTTCTGCACATCCAGTCTATCCAGGCCTCTCAGCTTTCTGTAAGTTTCAATCAGATCCCCTGTCATCCTTCGAGTACATACTCAGAGTCTTCAACTGCTCCTCATATGACAAGTCCTTTATTCCCAGGATCATTCTTGTAAATCTCCTCTAGACATCCTCCAATTCCAGCACATCCTTCCTTAGATACAGGGCCTAAAACTGCTCACAGTATTCCAAATGCAATCTGACCAGAGTCTTATACAGCGTCAGCAGTACATAGAGTCATATAGCACAGAAACAGACCCTTAAGTCCAACCCTTCCATGCTGAATATAATCCCAAACTATCTAATCCCACCTGCCTGCTCTTGGCCCATATCCCTTCAAGCTGTTCCTATTCATGTACTTATCCAAATGTCTTTTAAACGTTGTAATTGTACCCACATCCACCACTTCCTCAGGAAGTTCATTCCACATGTAAACCACCTTCTGTATAAAAAGTTTACCCCTCATGTCTTTTTTAAATCTCTCTCCTCTCAACTTAAAAATGTGCCCCCTAGTCTTGACATACCCCATCCTAGGGAAAAAGAAAACTACCATTAACTCTGTCTATACCCTTCAATATTCTATAAGATCACCTATCAACCTCTTACGTTCCAGTGAAAAAAGTCCCAGCTTCTCCAGCCTTTCTTTATAATTCAAACCTTCCATACCCAGGAATATCCTGGTAAATCTTCCTGAACCCTTTCCATCTTAATAATCTCTGCTCTTGTATTGTCGCGCTCTTGAAATGAAAGCTAACATTATATTTGCTTTCCTTACTACCAAATGAATCTTCAGAGAATCCTGAACTAGGACTCCTATGTTCCTTTGTGCTTCAAATTTCTGAAGCATTTCCATTTAGAAAATAGTCTATGCCTCTGTTCTTCTGACCAAAGTGCAATTCCTCACAATTTCCCACATTTTATTTCATTTGTTACTTCTTTGACCACTCTCCTAGTCTGTCCGAATCCTTGTACAGCCTTCCTACTTCCTCAACACTACTATACCTCCACCCATTTTTGTGCCATCTGCAAATTCAGTTCCTTTGTCCAGATCATTAATGTGTAATGTGAATAGTTATGGTTCCAGCACGGACACCTGTGGAACTCCACTAATCACCAGCTATCATCCTGAAAAAGACCCGTTTATCCCCACTCTCTGCCTTCTGCCAGTCAGCCAATCGTCTATCCATGCCAGTACCTTGCTCCAAACACTCCAGGCTTGTTTGGCAGCCTCTTGTATGGCAACTTGTCAAAGGCCTTCTGGAAATCCAAGTAGATCACATCCACTGGCTTTCCTTTGTCTAACTTGCTTATTATCTCCTCAAAGTATTTGAATAGATTTGACAGGCATGACAAAGCCAAGCTGACTAAGTCCTATTACTCTGCAATCTCATCCTTATAAAATGGATGGGATACCAACGACCCATGTCAAGCTAAACAGCCTATAATTTCCTGTCTTCTGCCTCCCTTCCTTCTTCAACAGGGGTGTTGCATTCACCATTTTTCCATCCTCTGGGACCTTCCCTGATTCCACTGATTCCTGAAAGATCACCACCAATGCCTCTACAATCTCTTCAGCAATCTCCTTCAGAAGTTCTGGACTGTAGTCCATCTGGTCAGAGTGATTTATCCACCTTCAGACCTTACAGCTTCCCCAGCACCTTCTTCTTAGTGATGGTCTCTACACTCACCTCTGCCCCCAACTCTCTTGAAGTTCTGGTTATGCTGCTGGTGTCTTCCACCGGGAAAACTGATGTGAAGTACCTGTTCAGTTCCTCCAACAGTTCTTCCCCATTACTACTTCTCCAGCCTACTTTTCCGGTGGTCCAATGTCCATTCTTGCCTCTCTGTTACTTTTTATATACCTTAAAAAACACTCTTGCAATCTTCTTTTACGTTACTAGCTAGCTTACCCTCATATTTCATGTTCTTTTCCCTTATTGCCTTTTTAGTTATCCCCTGCTAGTTTTTAAAGGCTTCCCAATCCTCACCACTTCACATGCTTTCTGTTTCGTTTTTATGCTGTCCCTGACTTCCCTTGTCAGCCACAGATGCCTTGTCCTCTCTTAATGTGTTTCTTCTTCCTTGAAATGAATTTCCGCAATGCCTCCTGAATTACCCCCAGAAACTCCTGCCGTTGCTGCTCCATCATCTTCCCTGCTGGGCTCCCCTTCCAATCAGCTCTGGCCAGCTCCTCCCTCATGTCTTTGTAGTTACCTTTACTCAATTGTAATACCGTTACATCTCGCAGGCATTCCGTGAATTCCTTTTCTTGAGATCTGCTGCCAATCTGATTTTCCCAGTCCACCTGCATAATGAAGTCCCCCATGATTACTGTAATAGTGCCTTTCTTACACACCTTTCTATCTCCTGATTTATTTTCTGTCCCACATCCTGACTACTGTTAGGAGCCTGATTATAACTCCCATTGGGTTGCTTTTTCTTTGTGGTTCCTCACCTCTACCTACACAGATTCTACACATTCCAACTCTATATTAGTTCTTATGGGGCAATGTGGTGGCTCAGTGGTTAGCACTGCTGCCTCACAGCGCGAGGGACCTGGGTTCGATTCCACCCTCAGAGCGACTGTCTTTTGCAAATTCTCCCCATGTCTGCGCGGGTTTCCTCTGGGTGCTCCGGTTTCCTCCCACAGACCAAAGATGTGCAGGTTAGGTGGGTTAGCCATGGGAAATGTGGGGTTAGGGGGAAAGGGTGGGGGCCTGGGTCTGGGTGGTATGCTCTTTGGAGGGTCAATATGGACTTGATGGGCCTAATGGCCTCATCTACACTGTAGAAATTCTATGAGTCTTGTTATCAGTCTTGCTATCAACATAATTTCATTTCTTAATAACAAGCCTCTTCTTTTGATAGGACATGTTATCCTTGCGTATTTAGATCCCAGCCTTGATCTGGTCACAGCCAAATCTCTGTGATGCCCACAACATACCTGCCAATTTCATTGTGCACTACAAACTCATTTACCTTGTTTTGTATCCTGTGCGTATTTAAGTACAACCCTTCGTCCTGCATTGACTGCCCCCATCTAATAATTGTCCCCTTATCTGCTGTGCCTGAAGTTGGATTCCTGACCGTTTCAATATTTTCTGTCTATTACTTGTTCTGGAAACTTAAACGTCTGCTGAGTCCTTCCCCTCTTTAACATTTTCCATAATTCTCCACGCAACGAATCCCCACGCTCCAAGTTTAAAGTCCTGTCCGCTGATCTAGTTATGTAATTCACAATGACTCTAGTCCGAGCATTATTCACTTCGAGCCCATCCCATCAGAACAGCTCTCTTCTTCCCCAGTACTGGTGCCAATGTCATTTGAATTCAAACCCGTTTCTCCCACATCATTCTCTCAGCCAAGCGTTTACCTCTTTCACCTTGTTGATCCTGTGCCAATTAGATCTTGGCTCACGTAATAATCTGGAGATTATTACCTTTTTTGGTCCTGCTTTTTATTTGAGCTGCTCATATTCCCTCAGCAGAACCTCTTTCCTCTTTCTACCTATATCGTTGGTATCTACATGGACCACGACAACTAGATCTTTTCCCCTCCCACTCTAAGTTCCTGTGCTGCCCAGATGAGATATCCTGAACCCAGGCACCAGGCAGGCAACGCAGCCTTTGGCCACAGAGAAAAGTGTCCATTCCCTGGCTATACAACTACATTTTCCTCCTCCCTCCTGAATGGCTCTCTGTCCATGGTGCTGTGGTAAGTTTTCTCTTCCTACCTACAGATCCCCTCTCACCCACACAGGGAGAAAGAATCTAAAACCTGTTAGACAAGTTAAATGGCTGGGCTCCTTCAGCACTCCCTCTTGGATCCCTCTACCTGACTCACTCGTAGTCACACCCTCCTGACCCTGACCACTGATCGAATTTAAGGGAGTTAATCTAAGGGGTGTGACTGCCTCCTGAAACACAGCATCCGAGTAACTCTCCCCCTCCCTGATGTGTCACAGTTTTTGAAGCTCAGACTCCAGCTCGTCGACTCTGAGCCAGAGTTCCTCAAGCAGCCAACACTTGCTACAGATGTGGTCACTATGAACCACAATGGGGTCCACCAATCCCCATGTCATGCAGTGACAGCAGATTGCCTAACCCGGCATCTCTACTATAATTGCTTAGTTCTTAATTTGATTTCTAAAAATTTTAAACTGGTCTTCTATTTACCTTCAATCTGAAAGTAACCTATAATAGATAGTCAAATTAGTAGTAAATTACCCACTAATGAACTTCTGGTTTACCTGTGACGTCACTGTATTGTGTTGGGTTCCTGATCCTGGGCCTCAATTTCTCCTGTTTTTTAAAAAACCTTACAAACTATGAACCAAAAAAGTAAGCAAAAACCACCTCTTCCCCTCTGCAATGAATTCCCATCCTTGCTCCAATTTCCCCGAACTATATACTCGTTTTGGCTGTGTCTCAGTTCTGATGGGATCTCTCCTTCCTGACCATGCACAGCTTACTGTTTGTACGCTCTCTTAAAAAGCCTACCTCTCTTACCAAACTTTTGAACAACCACCCTAGTGATTGCCTTGATTTCAAATTCAACTTGATGTCAAACTTTCCTTCTTGGGATGTTCATTGTTCCGTGAGAAGTGTGATGTGAATAACTGAGTTTGTGCTCCCAATCCAGGTGATAGGGCACCCTGTGAGATATGATATTGCTATGATGTGGAGGTGCTGGTGTTGGACTATGGTGGACAAGGTCAAAAATCGCGTGACACCAGGTTGCAGTACAACAGGATTATTTGAAAACACAAACTTTCGGAGCATTGCTGAGGAAGGAGCAACGCTTCAAAAGCTTTTTCAAAATAACCTGTTGGACTCTAACCTGGTGTTGTATGATTTTTGACTTATGGTATAGCTGGCCATGGGCTGAGGGGTGACCTTATAGAGATCTTTAAAATCATTAGGGGCATGGATACAGTGAATAGTCAAGGTTTTTTCCCTAGGATCAGGGAGTCCAAAACTAGAGGGCATAGGTTAAGGTGAGAGGGGAAAGATATAAAAGGGACCTAAGGGGCAACGTTTTCACACAGAGAGTGATGCATGTATGGAAATGAGCTGCCAGAGGAAGTGAAGTGGTGGGGGCTGGTACAATTACAACATTTAAAAAGCTTCTGGATGGGTACATGAATAGGAAGGGTTTAGAGGGATATGGGACAAATGCTGGATTGATTTATTTACTTAGGATATCTGGTCGGCGTGGATAAGTTGGACCGAAGGGTCTGTTTACTTGCTGTATATCTCTATGACTTTATGATGCACTTCCTCCATAACAACAATGGCATTGTATCTGCACTAGCCCTCCAAAATATTTCATGAATATTTCATTTCTTAAATTATGGGAATGTAAATAGCTCTGATTATCTGAGGTGAACGTAAAATAACTCACAATTATTTCCTTCCCTGTTCTTACCTGCATAACGATAACATAAATAATATAAATTAGCCAATTCTTCCATTGTCAGTGTGAGATCATAGTTATTGCCAGCAAGATTACAGATGCTTTGTAACTCATCAGCTATAAGAATTGGGGCTTTGCTGCAAAATTGCCCTAGAAGAGCATAGAATGTGTGAGAGAGGTCTGTGATACAATTAAAGAAATTAGCATAGACAGAGAGGAGGTGCCGATAAATCCAGTCAGGATTCAGGTGACACCCAGAGTGGTGGAACTCCTGGGGAACTTGCTCACAGCGGGTGGTAGAGGTGAATATTATCAATACAGTTAAAGGGAAGCTTGGGTAGCATATGAGGGAAATGGAATAAATACAGGACTGTGCTATAAATCGGATGAGGAATGATGCAAGATGGCTCACACGTGGAGCAGACTACACCTGCAACCACTTCAGGCCTAACAACCTCCTGAGATATCTGTGCTTCTGTGAGTGTCTCCTTCCCTTGACATTTTCCATAGCTTTGGTCTTCTCTTTATTTAATTGGAGGACATTTCTGCTCAACTTGTACTAGATGTTGGACAAACAGCATGACGAATCAAAGACAGTATAGGGGTTGAGAGAGGCAATGGTGAAATAGAGTAGGGCGTTGCCAAAGCCTGTGTGAAATCTGACATGGTGTATTGTGTGGAGCTTGTGCTGGGTTTTGTTAGAGGGTACAGGTGCACTGTATTTGCTGAAAATAAAACACAAACTTCAGGCTCGTGGCAAGGTGTGAGGAAGCCTGGAGCCCGCATTGTGAGAATGGGCTCTGACACTGATAATCAGTCACCTTACTCTGTCCAGCCATGTCTGCGTGTGCCGTTGGTCCCACTCTTGTGAGTGATATGACCAGAGTGGTACATGCCTTGCTGTCTGGGAGTGAAGCTCACACAGCAAATAAGCTGTCGTTGTAGAAACAGCCTCATTTTCTCCCAGTTGTCAGTGAAAATCAAGAAGTTCTTACAGTGGGTGGCTAATCAACAAAATGAGTTGCACAGCCAGGGGAGAGGTTCAAAATCCTGCAGAGTGCGGAATATATCACAAATCATATCCTCTACCCAGCGATATGTTAACACAGCCCCATGGTCAGTGAGTGTGCCTGATTTAATTCATTCAAATCAGCAATGAAATGTGTTCTCACTGAGATAGCACCTTCAAGGTTTGAATTCTAATTATTTAGTTGGATAAATTACTCAGATTTTCACATGTTTACTGGCAGGTTCAAGAGCTTTGCAAAATATACAGGAATTTTGTAAACACAATGGAAAATAGGAATCACAGTGGGTTCTTCAGCTCCTGACCCTGTTCACCCACTGTTCAATTACATCTTCTGTACTGTATGAAACTACCATGTCTGATCTTTATCTCAGCTTAATTTACCAGATTGAAAGGGACATAAGCAAAAAGAAATTGATTATGTTAGCATCTTTAACATATAAAATGTTTCAAGCCACTCCACAGGGTTTTAACCAAACAAAAACAGGACATTGAGCCACATATTAATGGTCAAAGAGGTAGGTTTTAGGCAGCATCTAAGAGGAGATATTTAGATCCAGAGATTCCAGAGTCTTTGGAGTGGATGGCCGCTAATAAGTTGTCACTGTCACCACCTAAAACCACTTCTTAATTTGAAATGATCTTGCAACGTTACTGAGAGAGGGGCTATCAGCCTGGATACAGTTAGCAACCTGGAACATCAAATAATGATCTTCCATCAGTTATCTGTTCCTCACCTTGAGGTGTACCCTAGAACTCTGTGGGAAGCTAGGGAAGTGATTGCTGGGCCCCTTGCTGAGATATTTGTATCATCGATAGCCACAGGTGAGGTGCGAGAACACTGGAGGTTGGTTAACATGGTGCCACTATTTAAGAAAAGTGATAAGGAAAAGCCAGGGAACCATAGACTGGTGAGCCTGACATCGGTGGTGGGCAAGTTGTTGGAGGGAACTTGAGAGACAGGATTTACGTGTGTTTGGAAAGACAAGGACTGATTAGGGATAGTCTTTGTGCATAGGAAATCATGTTTCACTAACTTAATTGAATTTTTTGAAGAAGTATTGAAGAGGATTGATGAGGGCAGAGCAGTGGATGTGACCTATATGGACTTCAGTAAGGCGTTCGACAAGGTTCCTCATGGTAGACTAATAAGCAAGCTCAGATCACATGGAATACAGGAAGAACTAGCCATTTGGATACAGAACTGGCTCGAAGGTAGAAGACAGAGGGTGGTGGTGGGGAGTTGCTTTTCAGACTGGAGGCCTGTGACCAGCAGTGTGTCACAGGATCAGTGCTGGGTCCACTGCTTTTCGTCATTTATATAAATGATTTAGATGTGAACATAGGAGGTATGTTTACAGATGACACCGAAATTGGAAGTTTAGTGGACGGTGAAAAAGGTTACCTCAAAGTACAACAGAATCTTGATCAGATGGGTCAATGGGCCGAGGAGTGGCAGATAGAGTTTAATTTAGATAATTGTGAGGTGCTGTATTTTGGAAAGGCAAATCAGGGCAGGACATATATACTTAATGGTAAGGTCCTGGGGAGTGTTGCTGAACAAAGAGACCTTGGAATGCAGGTTCATAGTTCCTTGAAAGTGGAGTTGTAGGTAGATTGGATAGTAAAGAAGGCATTTGGTATGTTTGCCTTTATTGGTCAGTGCATTGAGTATAAGAGTTGGGAGGTCATGTTGCAGCTATACAGGACATTGGTTAGGCCACTTTTGGAATACTGTGTGCAATTCTGGTCTCCCTGCCGTAGGCAAGTTGTTGTGAAACTTGAAAGGGTTCAGGAAAGATTTACAACAATGTTGCCAGGGTTGGAGGGTTTGAGCTGTGGGGTGAGGCTGAATAGGCTGGGGCTATTTTCCCAGGAGCGTTAGAGGCTGAGGGGTGACCTTATAGAGGTTTGTAAAATCATGGGTGAATAGACACAATCTTTTTCCTGGGGCAGGAGAGTCCAAAACTAGAGGGAATAGTTTTAAGGTGAGTGGGGTAAGATGTAAAAGGGACCCAAGGGGCAACTTTTTCATGCAGAGGGTGATGCATGTATGGAATGAGTCTGCCAGAGGAAGTGGTGGAGGCTGGTACAATTACAACATTTAAAAGGCATTTGGATGGGTATACGAATAGGAAGGGTTTAAAGGGATATGGGCCAAATGCTGGCAAATGGGACTAGATTAATTTAGGATATTTAGTCAGCATGGACGAGTTGGACCAAAGGGTCTGTTTCCATGCTGTACATCTCTACGGATCTATGATTGTGAGTTCAGACAGGCACCTACCCTCACCTCAGCTTTACTTCTGTGATATTTCTACAAGCGCAAACTGAGGAATGTGGTAGTGGAATGGCCCAGATCACTGGTCTTTGACTCACAGCGGGGTGGGGTTCAGAGTCAGGCTGCTCCTAATGCTCCTAATCAGAATGCCTTCTGATTCATGGTAATGATTCAGTGGAAAATGTGCTTGGGCAGTCTCAATCCATTGAGCTCAGTAAACCAGTACTTTTAACGGATAGCACCAGTGAGATGAGGGGCATTGGAATGTCAGTGGGAACAAGCAGGGAGAAAGTTTCATGATGCATTCCTTGTTGCTGACACCACTTCTTTGAGGATAACATTTTCCATTACAGGGCACCAGCACATTGGCTCAGTGGTTAGCACTGCTGCCTCACCATGGCAGAGACCCAGGTTTGATCCCATGCTCACGCAACAGTCTGTATGGGATTTCCACATTCTCCCTGTGTCTGCGTGGGTTTCTTCTGGGTGCTCCAGTTTCCTCCCACAGTCTAAAGATGTGCAGGTTAGGTGGATTGGCGACGCCAAATTGCTCGTAGTATCCAGGGATGTGCAGGCTAGGTGGGTTAGGCATGGGGAATGCAGGGTTACAGGGATTGGGTGTGGGCAGCGGTGGGTCTGGGTGGGATGCTGTTCGGAGTATTGTGAACTTGATGGGCCGAATGGTCTGCTTCCACACTGTTAGGGATTTTATGATCTCCAGTTGACACACTTGAATTTACACAGTGTCATTTATGATCTTAAGATGTCCCAAAGCGCTTCTCGGCAGTGAAGTTCTTTTTAAAGCATGGTCATTTTCAGAGGAGTAAGCTTTCACTGGGAGAATGATCAGACTGTCTGTTTTGATGCAAATATCAGCCAGGATATAGGGGGATGGGTTAGGAGTTGGATTAGGGTTAGCCTCCAGTTATTCAGAGTGAGGGCAGGCAGGCTGATGGTTTAATATCTCATTCAAAGACACCATTTGCAATATTTGTGCCAGTGCAGCGTTTCCACACTACTGCACAAGACTTTGTGCTCGAATCTCTGGAACCCATGACATTAAACATTATTTTGTTTTCAAATGGAAAGAGTAAATATCAATCCATGTCCAACTCTGGTGACCTGGATATGTAAAAATTGTAATGGGTAAGGATTATTAGTAACACAAGAATCTTGTCTTTCAGTTGCTGAAGACTTGCACATTGATGAGAAAACATTGCACTCATCTCTGATGCTGTCTGAGAATAAAAAGGGACTGACCTTTGTCAGGAAGAAAGTCCATTTGTACTCAGACTGTCCTGAGCGCTTTGAGCACTGGCCAAACGCCCTGGGCCTGGAGTCTTTCCGGAGCGGTCTTCACACCTGGAGAGTGGACGTGGGGAATAGCTGCGCCTACAAAGTGGGCCTGGCTTACAGCTGCCTTCCACGCAAGGGGACTGGCCATGAGTCCCGGCTCGGATATAACTCATCTTCTTGGGTCTTCTCCCGCTACGATGAAGAGTACACGGTCGCCCATGATGGCCAGCAGAAGACCCTGGATCTGCTGAGGCGCCCAAAGTTGATTGGTGTACTGGTGGACTATGATGGAGGTGAAATCCTGTTCTACGATGCTGATGCCTGTGCTATAATCCATAGCTACCGAACAAAACTCACTTCTCCTGTACATGCTGCATTTGCAGTGGCAGACAACAGTATCACGATAGTCCAATAATGGGCTTGATGGGAACACTGGAAATCTCCAGGTCTGCACCTAGCATTTTCCTCCAGTTCTCTCATTCCTTTCTGGGGAGATGGTGATGGTTACTTGACTAGTATTCCAAAACCCAGGTTAATGGTGTGGGTCATAGGTTCAAATCCCAGCATGGCAGGTGGTCATATTGGAATTAATTCAATAACTGTGAATTAAGAGAAAGGTCTAAACTGAAATAGGGAACTGTCAATAGTTGTAAAAAACAAGCTGGTTCATTAATATCATTTAAGGAGGAAAATCTACCATCCTCACCTTCATATTCCATACAAAACTAGGCAGAGGCCCCAGTCTAATTGAAAATGCAGCACAGAAACAGACATTTGGCTCAACTCATCCAATCCAATCAGGTTTCCTAAACTGAGCTAGACCCATTTGCCTGCACTTCACCCATATCCGTCTAAACCTCTCCTATTCATGTACCTAACCAAATATCTTTAAATGCTGTAACTGTACCCACTTCTACCACTTCCTCTGGTAGCTCGTTCCATATATGCAACACCCTCTGTGTGAAAAAGTTGACCCTCGGGTCACTTTTAAACTTTTCCTCTTAAACCTTAAACCTATGCCCTTTAGTTTTGGACTTTCCTTCCTGAGGGAAAAGACTTTTGCTATTCACCTGATCAGTGCCCCACAGATTTTATAAACCTCTATACTGCAGACACTGGAAATCTGAAAATGTTGCACAGATTCAGTGAGTCAGGCAAATCTGTCGTGAGCGGGAAAGAGAGGTAATGTTTCAGGTCAGTGACCTTCATGACCTCTCCTCTGCCTGATCTGTTGAGTATTTCCAGCACTTTCTGATTTTACCCCGGCCTAATTGTTTGAGAACTGAACACAAAGACTTACTCAGCTGCTTTGCAACATAGAGATGTTTTCATTCTTGCTGTTTGGGTTAGCACACATTATCCTTTGTTGTAGAGTCAGACAGCACGGAAACTGACTCTCTGGTCCAACTCATCCATGCCAACTGGACATCCCATTCTGACCTAGTCCCATTTGCCAGCATTTGGCTATATCCCTTTAAACCCTTCCTATTCATACACCCATCCTGATGCCTTTTAAATGTTGTAATTCCTGTGGCAGCTCATTCCATACATGCACCACCCTCTGCGTGAAAAAGTTGCTCCTCAGGCCCCTTTCAAATCTTTCCCCTCTCACCTTAAAATTATGCCCTCTGGTTTTGAACTCCCCTACCCGAGGGAAAAGACTTTTGCTATTCATCTGATCGATGGCCCTCAGATTTTATAAACCTCTAAAGGGTCACCCTTCAGACTCCAACGTTCTAGGGGAAAAAAACCCCAGCCTAATCAGCCTCTCCCTATTGGTCAAATCCTGCAGCCCCAGCAACATCTAGCGTTACTTGGATTTAAAAAGGAAAAAAAATTACTACCAGGTTTCTCCTTTCTAGTTTTTTGCTCTGCATTTTTTTTTGCTGCTGTAGATTGTAATACAGTTCACTGTCCAGGATGTGGCCAATACTGGTGTAGCCAGCTTACATTTTCCATGAGTTGGCAGCACTCCTTGAACACTGTTATTAGTTTGGTACAGCAGAGGACAGCTCAGAGTGAAGCACACTGGTGTCACCCTGGAGTTACACGTAGACCAGACAAGGTAAGGATGGCAGATCTCCTCCCTGAAAGCACATATGTGAAACAGTTGTGTTTTAATGAAAATTCAAAAACTCACTGTCATTACCACTGGTATCAGCTTTTCATTCCCAGATTTAAATAAAATGAAATCAAATTCTCAAACTGCTGTGTAGAATCTGAACTCTCGTTGTCTGGCTTCTTAGTTTAGTAGCGTAACCATTGGTTTATGCTATATCATGGTAGAATGGTTATTTCACTGTCAGTGGAGGGGCCTTACTGGACAGGGACAGTGGACAGGAACCAGGGCTGATTTCCCCTTAACCTAGGAGCACTGACCCTGATCATACCCTGTTTGTAATTCTGGTCTATTCAACATCCTTGATTTTAATCGCTCCACCAATGATGGCTGTGCCTTCAGTTACCAAGGCATCAAGCTCTGGAATTCCCTTCCTTTATCCTTCTGCCTTTAAGAAGCTCCAACAGGTTTATTCTCTGGCTAAGCTTTTGGTGATCTGACCTCACGCTGCTTTGTGTAGCTCTGTGTCATACTGTGTTTTGTAACACTGTGTCTCGGGAATGTTTACTTCATTCAAGGTGCTGCAAGTTTTCATTGTTGTTACTGTTATCCTGGTTACTTAATTTCAACCGAGGATAAAAGCTACTTTATGGAGCAGCCACAAAGTGTTTAGTGCTGACAATCTGTAAAATGGAAACTGTGAAATTCAAACTCTGTTTTTCAGTGTCTGCTAGGCCAGTGTTCTCTGGGGAATATCAAGATTTCCAGAGTCTACTAGATCCAGATCTAGATTTGTCTGAATGATACTGGATAGTAGAGGCTGGAGAGTTAAATGAGCAGATTCTCCTGCTTTTAATATTCAAACTGGAACAATGTTCCCTGGTTAGAGGGGGTTGCAATGTGAGACCTGAGAACACACACACACACACACACACACACACACACACACACACACAGTTCTTGGAATGCCACTGTCGGGGATAGAGCAAGTTTTGAGACATTCAGCTTCCAGCATTAATCTTCTGGATACTCTTATGAGTAACCCAAGAGAAAATTTTCAGAGGCTGTGAAACCATGTGTTCTGTTCATTTTCTCAGTTGAACACTTTTGCTTGTTAATTGAAAAAGTATTGAAGTTAGGGGGGAGGGTGAAAGGCTGTGTCACTGGATAGGGTAGTTGTGGTCATGTGATTAAAAGGTCCAAGGAATCCTTGCAACCAGAATTGTTAAACCGTTCGACATTGCTGACTAATTCAGTAGTGCTTTAAATGAGATTCACATGGAAGAAATGGTAGACAAACAGGAGGCTAGAAGAACACAGCAAGCCAGGCAGCATCTAGAGGAAAGGAGCAGTCAATGTTTTGGGCATTACCCTTCAGGACTGTGTTAGCAATGAAGAGGCCCTGGGCGGGTACACTCACCACCCTCTGTGTGAAAAAATTGCCCCTCTGGACCCCTTTGTATCTCTCCCCTCTCACCTTAAACCTATACCCTCTAGTTTTAGACTCACCTACCATGGGGAAAAGCTGTTGGCTATTTACCATATATATGCCTCTCCACTCCTCAGTCCACGACACTTCAGCGTAAAAGATCCCAGCCTATCCTTATAACTCAAAATTTCCAGCTGAGGTGGCATTCCTAGTAAATCTTTTCTGCACTTTTTCTAATTTAATAATATCCTTTCTGTAGTAGGGCGACCAGAACTGCATGCAATACTCCAAATGTGTCCTTACCAATGTCTTGTACAGCTGCAACAAGAAGTCCCAACTCCTATACTCAGTGCTCTGACTGATGAAAGCACGGATGCTAAAAGCCGCCTTCACCACCCTGTCTACTTGTGATTCCACTTTTAAACAGCAACCTGTACCTCTATTTGTTCTGTACCACACCTCAGGGCCCTACCATTGACTGTGTAAGTCCTGCCCTGGTTTGACTTAGCAAAATGCAAATAACCTTCTTCACTGTCCACTATTCCACCATCCTTGATGTCATCCACAAACTTACCACCATACCTCCTAAAGTCTCATCCAAATCCTTTACATAGATGACGAGTAATAGTGGAACCAGCACCAATCACTGTGGCATAGGCCTGCAGTTGAAAAATAACCCTCTACTACCACCTTCAAGCCAATTTTGTATTCAATTGGCCAGCTCTCCCGGGATCCCATGAGAACTAATTTTACTCAACAACCCACCATGCAGTTCCTTGTCGAAGGCCTAGCTAAAGTCCATCGCACTGCCCTCGTCTACTTTCTTGGTCGCCCCTTCAAAAACTCAATCATATTAATAAGACACGATTTCCCATGCACAAAGCCATGCTGACTATCCCAAATGAGTCCTTGCCTTTCCAAACCCCTCTCGATTCTGTCTCTCAGAATCCCCTCCACCAACTTAGCTCCCACAGATGTTAGGCTCTCTGGTCTGTAGTTCCCAGGCATTTCCCTGCAGTCTTTCTTAAATCATGGCATAACATTAACCATCCTCCAATCTTCTGGCACTTCACCCGTGGCTGCCGATGTTACAAATATCTCTGCTATTTCCTCCTTAGCTGCCCACAAAGTCTTGAAATACACTTCAAGCCTCGGGATTTATCTACCTTAATGCATTTTAAGACTTCTAGCAACTCCTCTTCTGTAATGTGGACTCTCTTCAAGACATCACTGTTTATTTCCCCAAGTTCTCTAGGATCCATGCCTTTCTTGACAGTAACTACTGATGAGAAATATTCATTTAGGATTTCACCCATCTCTTGTGGCTCATCACATGGATGACCTTGTTGGTCTTTAAGAGGCCCTATTCTATCCCTAGTTACTCTTTTCCCCTCATGTACTTGTAGAATCTCTTTGGATTCTCCTTTACCTTACCTGCCAAAGCCATCTTGTGTCCCTTTTTAGCATTCCAGATTTCTCTCAAGTTTACTCAGACACATTCTATACTGCTCAAGGAATTCACTCGATCCCAGCTGCTTTTACATGCCATATGCCTCCCTCATTTTCTTGACCAGGGCCTCAATAACTCTAGTCATGCAGGATTCCCTACTCCTGCCAGCCCTGTCCTTCACTCTAACAGGAACCTGCTGGCCCTGAACCCTCATTAACTCATTTTTGAAAGCTTTCCCCTTGTCAGGCATCTCTTTGCCTGCAAACAGCCTCCCCTAATCAATTTTTGAAAGTTCCTGTCTTTAATTATCAAAACTGGCTTTGTCCCAATTTGGAATTTAAACTTGTGGACCACATCTATCCTTTTCATAGCTATTTTAAAACTAATGCAATTATGGTCACTGGTCCCAAAGTGCTTCCCTCACTAACACTTCAGTCACTTGCCCTGCATTAATTCCCAAGAGGAGGTCAAGTTTTGTCCCTTCTCTAGGAGGGCCATCTGTGTGCTGCATGAGACATTCTTCCTGAACACACCTTACCAAATTTATCTCCATCCAAGCCTTTGGAGTATTAGGACACTCACAATGCTGTAATGAAAATAGTTCCAGGATTTTAACCCAGCAGTGAAGGAATAATGATGGAGTTCCAAATCACAACAGTGTTAATTATTTTCTCTTAAAAAATCTATAGAATCTGTTACTTTTTTTAATATATCGAGCTAGCTTTCTCTCATACTCCAAATTTTTCCTCATTATTATGTGTTAGCCATTGGAACCCGTGTAAACATACAAATTAGGGGCATGAGTTGCTATTCAAACCCTCCAGCCTGCTCCACTGTTCAATAAGATCACAGCTTATCTGATTGTAACTTAAATCACATTCTCGTCCATCTCTGATAACCTTTCGATACCTTGCTTAACAAGAGTCTATCTACCTCTGCCTTATGAATATCCAAGGATTTTGCTTCCACTGTCTTTTCAGGAAGAAAGTGCTAAAGACTCATGACCTTCAAAGAAAGAAAGAAAGCCTCACCTCTGTTTTAAATGTGCAGCCTCTGATTTTAAATAGTGATTGTTTGGGTCTGAATTCTCCCATAAGGAGGAACATCCCTTCTACATCTCCCATGTCAAAGCCTCACCGTGATCTTGTATGTTTCATTCAAATTACCTCTTACTCATTTAAACTCTAGCAGACACAAGCATAGCCTGTCCAACCTTTCCTCACAAGACGAACCCCCCCATTCGAGGTGTTAACCTGTAAATCTCTGAACTGCCTCCCATGCATTTACAGCCTATCTTGTATTAGGAGGCCAATAACAATAAACACTGCATCTGAATCCACATTGCATTCAGAACCAAACAGATGAACTCATAGTGCACACAGAAATAAAGAAGTATAATTTGATAAACATTGCAGACATGACTACCAGATGACATAGATTGGGACCTAAATATTGAAGAGTACATAATATTTAGGAAGGACGAAGCTAAGAAAACTTGGAGGGGTGGCTCTGTTAGTGAATGATGGGAAAGCATATAAAGAACGGTGACCCACGTTCAGGAAACTTGGACATGGAAGCATTTTAGTAGAGATGATAAAGGCATGAAGTCGTCTGTAGGTGCGGAGACCAATGCTGTGGCCAGTATTCCAGATGTGGTCTCACCATTGTCCTGTATAAATGATGCATTACAGTCAATTTTGATCTTTTAAAATTTTCTGCCCAGTCTTCTGCACTGCCACCTGTTTACTCAATCGCACACTTTTTCTTTAAATTTGATATCATCTTGATTCTTTTAAAATTTATGGAGAGTTGGGTTGTCCTCTCCTTGGAATTTTTCTTTCTCACCAAAATGTATCTATTCTCTGCATTTTGAAATATCCATTGCATGCCTGCTATGGGTTTCTGTTGATACATCCCCGTTCTTTTGTACACTGCTCAGTTTTTTAAAAAGTCACACTGTTTTACCATTTGCTGGTTCCACTGCTGATGGCTTAGAGCCAAATTAACTGCATGTTGAGTGAAAGTTAACCTCAAATTGCTGATCAATGTTGGAGGCAGGAGAATGGGTCTCCGGAGGATGGTTGGGAGTCTTTATTGAAGTAGAAGGCATGCAGGTGGAAGACATAATGGATGGACAATGCCAAACTGTTATGGAATAGATATGTTGTAGAGATGGAGATGAGGGTGGCAGGAGGATCACTGAACTCTAAATTCCACTTACAAGAAGAGGAAGGGAGTGTGCTGCCTTGTGATGCCCAGGGTAAGTGTCACCATGTTGCACTCTTCCATTTGAAACATAAACAAGTAGTATTGTGTACCACCTTTTAGTAAGCACTCGCATCATTCACCCACCATAAACATTCCTCAATGATTGAACTGATTCTCACAGGCAAATATTCTATATTGGATCACACCCACACTATAGGACAGTGCCAGCAAGTAAAAGGACAATGTCACCATTCATAAAAACTTTAGAAACTTTTAATTTCTGGTACAGTACAATTGCTTGGTCTCAGTTATTTAGTGAAAATGTATTTCTTAATCAGTGGTGATATAATTAAACAAAAGTATTTTAAGAATTGTATTTATGTTTGTACTTCTGCTTCATGTAAATTAGCGTATTGAAAAATTTCTGTCTTTCCCAAACATTCTCATTGATCTTTCCCTGTAACACCGTCATATTAGGGCTCACTCTGAGGCAAATCTAAAAGGGAATTGGTGTGGAGGAGACAAGTTTGAAGTTAGTCAGCAACTTATGTCCTGTTCCTTCAGTAAATTTGACATTTGACCCACCTTCCTGAAATGAATCTGCCAATCAGAATCCCCAGACTTCCCTGTGACCGTCCCCTGGCAACTCAACTTCCATTCTGGGTTGTCAATCAGTTCAGTATTGTCCTACATCAGTAAGTCACTGTTTACAGAATTGAAGGTGGGGAAAGCACATACTCTGGGTAACATGTTGAAGTATACTGAGGTGTAACTTTTCTGTAAAATTTAAATTCATTCACAATTCTAACCAGTGTCCTTGGACACATTAAAAAAAGCAACTCCTGGCTGTCTGCTACTTATATGATTAAAGATAAAGAATACTTTATTTTTGAATGTGTAAATTTATTCAAGGCTAACTTAGATTTTTGATAGACAAGGGAGTCAAAGGTTATAGGGAGGCAGACAGGGAAGTGGAGCTGATATCTCTACCAGCTCAGTCATGATCACATTGATTGGAAGAGGCTCAAAAGGCTAAATGGTCTACTCCTGCCCCAGTCCTCTACTTCTTGCTGCCCTCTTTATTTATATTGTCCAGACAAGGCACCCTTTACTGGCTCTGCTGCACTTCATTATTTGTCTTTTAGATCTCAAGCACGCCCCCTTACATATCTAAGGAGAGTGAGTGTGTAAATACGTGAACACGTGTCTGATTGTGTCATTGTAAAGGGATTAACTGTGACCTTCCTTCCACCATCTTCATTTTATAAAGGTTGCAAGCTTCCAGTTATTCAATATTAATGACGAGCTCCAGAACTAGCTGTGCCCTTAGCTAAAGTGTTCCAATACTCCAGGTATTCCACAATATTGGCATGTGCCCAACAATTTGGAAAACAGGTCAAATCCAATTTGAACAAGAGTCCACTCAGCAAAGAGGTGGTGTTGACATTGTCACCAAGTAGAAGTAACTCAGCCGCGTTCAGTAAGGGGCTCCACCAGGATCACGCAGCTCCAGGCCATGGACATAGGAACTGAATTCCAGCGGTGAGGTGAGAGTCACTATCCTTGATATAAAAGCATTTGTCATCAAGAAACCCTGATGAAGCTGAAATCAAGGGGAATCTTTCCACTGGTTGGAGTCATACCTGGCACAAAAGATGATGGTTATAGCTGTTGGAGGTCAATCATCTTAGTCTGAGGACATCATTCTGGGATTTCCTCAGGACTGTCTCTTTGGCCCACTTATCTTCATCTGTTAATTGTTCTGCTATCTTCACACCCCAGCAATGTAGACCTACCCAGTCAAACCTACTGTCGGCTAAAAAACCCCAAAGAACAGAAATTTTGAATCATTAAAGGAACTTTGGTCAGCTTTACCAGCTATAGACTGCCTCATGGAAGGAAATGTTCTCTTCCCCTTGAGTTTTCAAATCAGCAAAGTTATCTCTGGGATTAATATACCTACACATACATCGTGGCAGAAACAGCTTAATTTTTCATTACTAATAATGGAATTTAGGATCCTAATTAATGAATTATTGTCTGGATTTAGGCTTGTGACAGTGCTAATAATTGCTTATGAATACTTATTGCAAGGAAGAAAACCTCTGGATTACATTATAGGAATGAATACTATAACCTAGAATGCACGACACTCAAAGAGAATCACCACTTATACAGATATTAACTACTCTAAGTAAGTATTCAATACTGTGTTTTCTTCAGCTGAATGGTAGCTATGTAGTCAAAGATAGATTTGAGTATTTTACTTTAAATTTTTATATATTGTTTATATCCACCTTAAAAACCCTTTTGGATATTAAAGCAAATAGGATTTAATGAAAAATGTACTTGCACCAATATATTTTATTGTTTGTCTCAGTCTTTGAAGGGAATTGATGATAAACTCAATCCTTTTGTGTCTTCAGATAGCTGACCAATGTTTGTGTGTGTGCTGCTTTATTAACATCTACAGTCGGACTCTATGACAGAGAGAGAGAGAGAAATATTTTCATTGACCATTGTATTAACAAAAACAATTTTCTAAATATTTTCACTGTTTAAAACTCTCTATGAATGCTTGAAGTTCACTTTTTTTTTCATCTTACAGATGTTTGGCCATTTCCCAGTAGTAAGGCTTTTAATGTTCTCGGTGCTTCTATACACTATTCACTTTGGCAGGAAGAATACAGGAACTGAATATTACTTAAATGGAGAAAGACTGCAGAAAGTGGTGACATGGCGGGATTTGGGGGTCCTCGTGTATGAATCTCAAAAAGCTAGGATACAAGATCACAAAGTAATAGGGAAGGCAATGGAGTGTTGTTCTTTATTTCAGAGGGAATGGAGTATAAAAATAGGATGGTCTTGCTAAAGCTATACGAGGTACTAGTTAGACCACATCAGGAATACTGTAGGAGCAAATTACTGCAGATGCTGGAATCTGTACTGAAAACAAAAAACGCTGGAGATCACAGCAGGTCAGGCAGCATCCATGGAGAGAGAACAAGCTAACATTTCAAGTCTAAATGACTCTTTATGTGAGGAATACTGTGACAGTTTTGGGCCCTTTAAGGAAAGATATTGGAAAGATATTAAGCACTGGAGGCAATCCAGAGAAGGTTCACTTGTTTGAAACCAGGAACAGAGGGATTTTCTTATGAGGAGAGGTTGAGCAGGTTGGGTTTGTACTCATTGGTATCTAGAAGAATGAAAGGCAACATTATTGAAACAGTTAGGAGTTTTATGGTACTGGACAGGGTGGATGCTGACAAGCTGCTTCCTCTTAGGACCCGGGGTATAATTTCAGAGTAAGGGCTCACCCACCTAAAAGAGATGAGGAGGAATTTCTTCTCTCAGAGGATGATGAACTTTGGAATTCTTTACCTCAGTGGGCTGTCAAGGCTGGGTACTTAAATATACTCAAGGCTGAGATAGACAGGTTTTTAATCAGTGAGGGAATCAAGAATTATGCGGAAAATACAGGAAAGTGGACTTGAGCGTTATCAGATCAGCCATGATCTCATTGAATGGTGGAGCAGACTGAATGGCCTAATTCTGTTCCTACGGTCTCACCAGTTTCCTGGTTATTCAAACATCCCCATAATGTATTTTATTTTCATTAGTTCCTTTTAATTTGATTAGGATTTTAATTCCTTCACTGCAAAGGTCACTTGCTTTACATATCTGTTTTATTATTAACTTCTGTCCATCATAAGTTCAGACGTAAATATATTAAGTATTTGCAACTCCTCAGATATTGAAGCAGTCCCTGCCCGCGTATAGCAACATCTGAAAGCTTGGGAAGTGACAGGTAATATTCTCCTTCCCAGCCCCCAGATGCCGTCCCCTTCTGTCACCCCAGTGGTCACTCCCCCAACCCAGCCGTGTTTTTACCATACCTCCTGACCTTCCCCTCTCTGAGGCTGAATGGACTGTCCTCAGCAAAGGATTCAGCTTCATACCTTTACACACCCACCTGAGTGAATTTCGTGCTCATCATGATGTTGAACTCTTCATCCACCACCTCTGTCTCTGCACTCATCTCTTCAGGCAGAACTCCTTCCCCCTGCAGCCCCACTGATCTCTTCACCCTGCCTCCAGTATTCGCCCTCCGCTTGGACCCCTTCCTCTGGCTTCTTACATGCCCTCAATCTCTTCATTGACTGTTGGCATGACATTGACTGTCTCAATTTCTCTGCTCCTCTCATCCACTCTAACACTTCTTCTGAAATTGCCGCACTTTGCTCTCTCAGGTCTAATCCTAACTTTGTTAACAAACCAGCCGACAAAGGTGGTGCTGTTGTAGTCTGGCGCACTGACCTTAACCTCGTGGAGGCTCCAAGCTAATTCTCAGACACTTCCTCCCATGACCCCACATCCAAACATCAAGCCATTGTTGCCAGGACTGTCACTGACCTCATTACCTCCGGAGATGTTCCCTCCTCACTGCCTCCAATTCCAACAGCCTGCTTCTACCTCCTTCCCAAAATCCACAAACTAGACTGTCCTGGTAAGCTTATCATGTTAGCCTGTTCCTGCCCATTCTAAATCATTTCCTCCTACCTTGACTCCATCCTCGCTCCCCTTGTCTAGACCCTGCCCACCTACATCCATGATGCCTCTGATGCCCTCCGCCATATTGACGATTTCCAGTTTCCTGGCCCCAAGTGCCTCCTCTTCACCGTGGATGTCCAATCTCTCTATACGCCCAGTCCCTACCAAGATGGTCTGAGAGCTTTTGGCTTCTTCCTTGACTAGAGGCCTGAACAGTCCCCATCCACCACTGCGCTCTCTGCCTGGCTGAACTTGTTCTCTCACTGAACAATTTCTCCCTTAATTCATCTCACTTCTGCCAAGTCAAAGGAGTGACTATGGGCACTGGCATGGGTCCCAATTATGCCTGCCTCTTTATGGGGTATGTGGAACAATCTTTATTCCAGGCTTGCACTGGCCCCCCTCCCACAATTGTTTTCTTGGCTCATCGATGACTGTTTCAGCACTGCCTTATGCTACTGTGTGGACCTCGAAAAATTTGTCCATTTTGTCTCCAATTTCCACATCTTTATAACTTTCACATGGTCCATTTCTGACATTTTACTTCCTTTTCTTGACCTCTCTGTCTCTATTTCAGGGAATAAACTGTCCACTGCCATCCACTACAAAGCCACTGACTCCCGTAGCTACCCTCATTACAGGTCGTCACAACCTACCTCCTGCAAGGACTCCAACCTATTCTCCCAGTTCCTTTGCCTACATCATATCTGTTCACATGATGCTACCTTCTAAAATAGTGTTGTTGAAATGGCTTCCTTCTGCCATAACTGTGGTTTCCCACCCACTGTGGTTGACAGGGCCCTCAAATGCATCCAACCTATCACCCATGCTTCTGCCCTTCCCTTCCCTTCCCATCACTCACAACGGCGTGATCGGGTTCCCCTTGTCCCCCTTTTTCATCCCATCAGCCTCCGAATTCAAAGGATCATCCTCTGCCACTTCAGATATCTCCAACATAACACCACCACCAAACACATCTTTCCTTCACTCCCCTGTCTGCATTTAGCAGGGACCATTCTCTCTGGGACACCATAGTCTATTCCTCGACCACCAACACCACACCCCTTTTTATTTTCTATTCATTTTGTGGGACATGGGCATCGCTGGCTAGGCCAGCATTTCTTGCCCAACCCTAGTTACCCTTGAGAAGATGATGGTGAGCTGCCTTCTTGCACCGCTGCAGTCCTCCTGCTGTGGATTGACCCACAATGCCATTAGGAAGGGAATTCCAGGATTTTGCCCCAGCGACAGTGAGGGAATGGCGCTATATTTCCAAGTCAGGATGGTGAGTGACTTGGAGGGGAACTTGGAGGCAATGGAGTTCCCATATATCTGCTGCCCTTGTCCTTCTAGATGGACGTGGTCGTGGGTTTGGAAGGTGCTGTCTGAGAATCTTTGGTCAATTTCTACGGCGCATCTTATGGATAGTACACACTGCTGCTACTGAGCATCAGTGGTGGAGGGTGTGAATGCTTGTGGCCAATCAAGTGGGCTGCTTTGTCCTGGATGGTGTCAAGCTTCTTGAGTGTTGTTGGGGCTGCACTCATCCAGGTAAGTGGGGAGTATTCCATCACACTCCTGACTTGTGCCGTGTAGATGGTGGACTGGCTTTCAGGAGGCAGGAGGTGAGTTATTCGCCGCAGTATTCCCAGCTTCTGGCCTGCTCTTGTAGCTACTCTGTTAATGTGGTGAGTCCAGTTGAGCTTCTGGTAACCCCCAGGATGCTGATAGTGGGAGATTCAGTGATGGTAACACCATTGAATGTCAAGGGGTGGTGGTTACATTGTTTCTTATTGGTGATGGTCATAGCCCCGCATTTGTGTGGCACAAATGTCACTTGCCACTTGTCATCCCAAGCCTGGATATTGTCCAGATCTTGTTGCATGTGAACATGGACTGCTTCTCTGTATGAGAAGTCATGAATGGTGCTGAACATTGTGCAATCATTGGCGAACATCCCCACTTCTGACCTTATGATGGGGGAAAGGTAATTGATGAAGCAGCTGAAGATGGTTGGGTCGAGGACACTACCCGGAGGAGTAGCCAGTTGTAGACAGACGGCACCTTTCCAGATAACAACAGAAGGTGCATCACCTGCCTCTTCACATCCTCCCTGCTCACCGTTTAAGGGCCTAAACAGTGTACCTCCTCCAATCTGGGCTATTGCATTCGCTGCACCCAATGTGGCCTACTCTACGTTGGAGAAACCAAACGCAGACTGGGTGACCGATTTGCAGAACACCTTCAGTCCATGTGCAAGCACAACCCCGACCTTCCTGTAGCCTGTTATTTTAATACAGCATCCAGCTCGCTTGCCCACTTGTCTGTCCTAGACGTGCTGCAATGTTCCAGCAAATCACAGTGCAAACTGGAGGAATAACATCTTCAGATTAGGTACTTTACAACCTTCTAGACTTAATGTTGAGTTCAACACCTTCAGATTGTGAATCCACTCCGATTCCTTTCTTCTTTTAGACAGAGAATGTAACATGTCTTCCCTCTTCTACCCTCACTCCAATGGGACCACCTGTACTTTCCAGTCTGGCAGTTAGACACACCCTTGTTCTGCCATTCTCACATTCCAGTCACTTAATCTGTACTATCAACATCCTTTCTTCCCCAGCCCACCATTACAGAAATGCTGCCCCCTCTACACTTCATGTCAGCTCTGATGAAGGGTCAACTAGACTCAGCGTTAGCTTGCTTTCACTCCATTGATTCTTCCTGACCCACTCTGTTTTCCAGCATTTTTTTTGTTTTAACTACCACCAGTACTGGCACAGAGGGCACAGCATTATGTGCCAGCTGCAGGACAGATGGCATGAACTCGACAGGGCTACTTCAACAGCACCTTCCAAACCCGCAGCCTCTCCTGCATAAAAGGGAACATTTTCCTCCAAGTTATACAAAATCCAGATTTGCAACCATATCACCACCTCTGTTGCTGGGGCAAACTCCTGGAATTCCCTCCATGACAAACGGGTGTACCTACTCACACGGACTGAAACTGTAAAGAAGGTGGTTCACCACCATCATCTGAATGACAATGCCAATACGAGAAGAAAACAACATTTATTGCTAGAGTCAATGAAGTTCAGATCCCCTAAAGAAATAAAAAAATGTTTTCTAATTTCCAATACTTTTATTACTGATTCAGGGAATTGTTCAAATACAGTCTTCTTCCCGGATTATTTTATTCATTTGTGGAACGTTGGTGTTGCTGGCTGAACTTCTATTTATTGTCCATCCCTTGTTGCCCTGGAACAGGTCGTACTATGCTGTCTTCTTGAATTGCTGCAGTCCAGTTAGTTTACACACGATAATATCTAGGAGATGAATTTCCAAAGACTCCAGGGCTATCCTATAGCGTGTTGGCAGCTCTGTCTCAGAGATAAAAGGCACTGCAGATGCTGGAGAATCCTCGATAACAAGGTGTGGGGCTGGAATGAACACAGCAGGCCAAGCAGCATCATAGGAGCAGGAAAGCTTGACGTTTCAGGCCTAGACCCTTCATGAGAAATGCCCGAAACGTCAAGTTTTCCTGCTCCTATG
>JAHRHZ010000035.1:3258161-3379612 GCA_024137785.1 Ginglymostoma cirratum | reverse complement strand
TGATGCTGCTTGACCTGCTGTGTTCATCCAGCCCCATGCTTGTTATCTCGGATTCTCCAGCATCTGCAGTACCTTTTATCTCTGTAACAGCTTCCACCTGTCTACAGAAGGGGATGCTCAGTGGAACAGTAGGTGGCAAAAAGGGGTTTCCGGGGGAACGGTCTCTGGGTCGGAACTGGGGAACAAGCCGGAAGTTGCCGTACGGCACGACTCCGGGTGAGCGCACATCTGGTGGTGGTGGTGGTGGAGGAGGATTGTTGCTGAGTGCGGACGGAGGTGGAATGGAACCACGGTATGTCGTGTCTGCCGGGGTAAGTGGTGAACGGTGTGCGCATTTCGTGCTGAGATGCTGCCACCTCACACTGCTGTTATGGTGCAGTGCTAGTGTCCCTACTTTTGTGCCAGGAGGCCCAGATACAAGTGCCACTTGCTCCAGGGTGTGTCATAACATCTTTGAACAGGTTTTCCAGACAATAACTGCGGCCTGCCTCTGTTCGGCCCCTGGGATGTGCCCAGTAGGGCACAGCTTCAACTTCGGGGAGCTGCCTCTCAGCCTTTATCACCAGACAAGAGGTTGTGTGAAGTCTCTTAGAATTTCCAATTAGCCGTCCATTTCTATGTTCTAAAGCTATATTAAATATGTCAGACCCCCATCCCCTGTTTTGCCATTAACACTTGGCAATTATATCTCCTCAGTCGGAATGTTATGAATTTCAACTCCAACCTAGGTTATTAAACACAATATCTATGCTGATACTTCCAGTACAGTACTGCTGGAGTGCTGCGCTGCCATCTTTCAGCAGCTCATTTAAGTCCTACCCACCTTCACAGGCAGATGTACAAGATTCGAAGGTTCCATTTTAAGAATTCTGAAGAAGTATCACTGGACCCAAACAGTAACCCTGCTTCGTCTGTAAAGATGCTGCCAGACCTGCTGAGTTTACCAGCAATTACTGTTTTTGTTTCTATTTCGAGCAATAGCAAGAGAGCTGTCTGGTGTCCTGGTCAATGTTTATCACTCATCTAAGATTACAGGAAAAATGGCCCAGATTTTTGCAGTATTTAATAACAGTGAGACTATTAGTGCTCATATATAACCGTTAAAGAATAAATCAGTTAGCAACTTCCAGCGATGGACTTCTCGAGTTGCCATGTTCCCTCATAAAGTTACTATACCGAAACAATATCCAAAGATTCACCACTGAAACATATGTAAGTGTATGAAGTTGTTCACTGAATCTGCTAAAATGTTATGGCTGGTACATTCAGGTCTGTGCTTTTTTTGTAAAATGTGTAAAAAGCAATAGTTACTACCAAACAATTTCTCTGAAACTTCAATTCAACTTTGAAGCATATTTTAAACTTTCATTAAGACTTTCACCCTCTTAATTCCATCTCTTTATTTTGCTTTCTGTACAAAATTTTACAAATAATTATATTTTCTTTTATACTTCCTGGTTTAGATTCTGCATGTCTCAGAATGGATTCTTCAATTTGACGATTGCGTTGAAGAGTCAAGGTCTTATTGGCCTACTCGTTTAACAGATCCACTGTGCAGAATGCTATGCTGTTTGAATACCTGATGATAAATTGTGATTCATAACTCAAGAAAGTTGTGGGCATCCGAGAGTGTAGTGAATGACCAAACCATTCTTTACACACAGACTTCAAAATCCTGAGCCTTTGGTCATTCTCACGTTTGCTGGTTGTAGGATTTTTCTGTGTACAAATTGGCTGTCATATTTTCTACATTACAAGAATGGCTACATTTCAAAAGAACTTTACTGATTGTAAAGCAGTGTGAGATGTCTTTCACAATCTCAGGACAGTATATAATTGTGAGTTCTTCTTTCTTTGCTCAGCATGCAGCCACGATCTTCTTTTGGTTAAAGTAAGAGTGACTGAGGATGAGGCCTCGGTTGCTGACCTGGGACGTAAAGGACACTCTGCTCCGAGTGCGTTACACAGTCGGAGAGCAATATTCCTCAGAGGCCAAGCTGCATGGTATTCGGGTGGAGGCTGAGGCACTCGACAGATCGTTCCTGGCAGCCCTCCGAACGCAGAACAAGCTATTCCCTAACTATGGTGTAGGCCAGGGTGTGAGCTCCCAGAAGTGGTGGGTGGAAACAGTCAAACAGACCTTTCGGTTTTGTGGGGTGAGTGACGAACGGGTGCTGACTCCACTGGCGGAGAACCTTTATCGTGGGTTCAGCAGCGCTAAGAACTGGGAGGTGTTTAATGATGTGAAGGACACCTTGATTCACTGTGACAGGCTGGGCATTCACATGGCAGTTATTTCCAACTTTGACCGCCGCCTGGAGCAGATTTTAACAAACTGCAACCTGCGGCAGCATTTCCAGTTTGTGCTCACGTCAGAGGATGTTGGAATAGGCAAGCCGGACCCTCGTATCTTCATTAAGGCCCTGGGCCTTGCCCAGGTACAGCCCAAACAGGCCACACACATAGGTGACGATGTGCAGAAGGATTATCTGGCAGCCAGGGCTGTGGGAATGGGGAGTTACCTGCTTTGCAGAGAGGAAGAACAACCTGCTGGGGCAGAAGGGCTAGTGCCCAAAGCTCACATTCTCCACTCTCTGCAGCAGCTCAGCGGTCTCCTGAAATAACTGCCTTGCTGTATATGTGCCCAAAATCATCATGACATTGTTAAATGTACCACAGGAAAGGGAATGTTTTCACTGAGAGATACTAAGAATTCTAATAGTTATCATGGTGTTCGGTTTTACACTCTGTTCTGGAAGAGCAAGCAGTTGTGGGCTAATGAATTTGTACAAATGATGTGATATATCATATGAGGGATTCTGTCTGCATCCCCACTACATGCCGTCTCTGTGAAGACCTGCTCACAGAAATGCTGAAGTGCTGTGCAAATGATATACTCTGTGGTAAAGTCTAGCATTTTCCAGATGCATCATATATTAAGTTATTTTCAAAGAGGAGCTCAATAATTAATGTTTCACTGTGGTGACATGAGAATATTTTATTGAGGATTCTGAAATAAAGTTTTTCTTCATATTTTGATCAGTTTGTCCTGTGTTCCATCTTGGAGAACAGTATTTTGTTCAGAAACAAAAAATTGCTGGAAAGGCATGTACGTTAATGTGGAAATGAATGGGGAGAATGAGGAAGAACTGTGGATACTGGAAGTGCTGTCCTGTCAACAGTATATGTTGTGATCGCATTGGGAATACAGAGTGAGGGGGAGGCCTGTCCAATGAGTTTGGCAGGGCTGAGAGTGAGTATATGGTGTAGAAGAAGGAAGATCCACCAGTGACTGGGTCACAAAACAACTGAAGTCAGAATGAAATACTGCTAACTGTCTTGAAAGAATTCCATCTCCCTGGTGTTGTCTCTATTTGCATGTTTGTAAGCTCCAGAACTGAGTTTTTGACCCCGTGCACTCTCCATCACTCATCTCCAAATATCTGTTATCTTCACCACTGCCTCAGCTCCTCTGTACATGAAACCCATGCCTTTATTACCTCCGTTGAAATTATTCCAAGTTTCAGTTGGCCAGTCTCCCAGCCTCCAGTCTCTGTAAATTACTGCTGATCAAGAATTATGCTAACTGTATCATAGCATATGCAAAGTCTTGTTCACCCTCTCATGTTGAACTATAACGGTTCATGAACACCCATATCTTAATTTAAAATGTCCTATTTTCAAATGTCTCTCCAAACCTTTCCAGTTCTATGACTTTGAGAATACTGCTTCCTCCCAATTTCATCTGGTAAGGCTCCTGTGAAGCAGCTTGGAATATTTCACTAAATGTTTTGAATAAATGTAAGTTGATATTGCTGCTGTGAAATTTGACTGAGAGAAATTGGGACAAGCTCATTACACAACATTGTTGCTTATTGCCCCTTGCTGTGACAAAATACAAGAAAAGCTGTTATTAAATCCAATGCCATCCTGAAAGTCTTTATCTCAATGTCAAGTGTCTGGGAAAGGTGACTGACTTTAAATACTATGGTGATTCAGAAAGTGACTACACTGAGGACTTTATTTTAAATGGCTGTAACATTGCAGCTTATTAAAGAAACTGCTCATCATGCTTTAGTTTAGCACATGGAGGCAATGGTAGGGTTGTAGTTTTGAAACATTCACCCTCATTTAACAGGTTGTTTCCTATGTGGAGGATGAGATTGATCAAACGAATCATATTTATTTCAGGAGTAGAAGGTGTTGTACAGGTAATGTCATTGGTTTATTCATCCAGAGATCTTAACTAATGCCCTGGACTATCAGTGATTACCATAAAACCTGTCTAGTTTAGTGATGTTCTTTAGGGAAGGAAATCTTCCTTCTTTACCTGGTCTGGACTATATGCGAATCCAAATTCACAGAAACATGACCGACTCAACTACACTCTGAAATGGCTGGACAAGTCTCTCGATTCAAGGGTGATAAGGGATGAGCAACAAATATTAACCTTGCCAGTGAAATAAAACCTCTTGTTTTGCACAACATCTACTTTGTGTATTGCAAGTGAGAAACATAAGAGCAAACATTAACTTGCTTTGCTGAATATCGGCACCTGAAATTACAGATTTTATATCTCAAAAAAAGGACTTTTGTGAAGTGCCACAAATAATGGAAGTTGTTGAAGAGTTTGTGTCTGTCCCTAGTGGTTTACTGAGTAACTGCAGTCAGTCCAGCCCCATGCTTGTTATCTCTGATTCTACAGGATTCCAGTGAAATAGTGCTCTTTGCTGGATTGACAGATGCAGAATGAAACAGTTGGTGAGGCTGTAAATGGCTTCCATGTGTCCCAGAAAGAGTAGTTGCAAAAAGGGGGAAAGTGAGAAACTGAGTAACGACTGACCAGTCAGCATTATGTTAGTGGCAGGTCCACATGTAGAGACCACAAATTGGAACAAAATTAATTTTCATTTTTTGAAAATCATGAATTTGTTGAAGACAAATTGTGCCTGACAGACTTGATTGAATTATTCAGTGAATGTATTTATGGAACCTGCTCCCCCCACCCCCCCAATTCAGCCTAGTATCATTCAGGTGAATCTGCAGGCATCTCTTCCAAGGCTAATATATCCTTCCTGAGGTGTTGTGACTCAAACAGCATGCAGATGTTCGATCAAAGATTTTTAAAATTAATGCTTCATTTGCCTTTTGAATTACTTCGTACCTGTGCACTGGCTTTGTGTGACTTTTGTACATGGACCCCTAAATCCCTTTGCTCCATTAGACCCCAGCTTTTCACTAAACTACTTCCTGGCAGAGAGGAATAGTCCAATGAGGAAATCATAAATAGTCTGGGCCAATTATTCTCTTGAGTTTAGAAAGATTAAAGGTGATCTCATTCACTCATGCAAAATTCTTACAAGAATTGACAACGAAATGGAGGAAGGTTATCCCCCATGGCTGGGGCAGTCTAGAACCAGGAGGCAGGATCTCAAAACAAATGACAGACCATTTAGGACTGAGACGAGGAGGAATGTCTTCAGTCAGATGATGTCAATCCATGGAATTGTCTACTTTAGAGGATGTTTGGAGTATGCTCAAGTCAGAGATAAAGAGATTTCTACTACATTAAAAACATCGAGGGATATGGGGATAATACAGGGAAATGGTGTCAAAATAGGTCAGCCATGATCTCACTGAATGGCTTACTCCTATTTCTTATGTACCTACCATTTTAAAAATACTCTGATCTCTTTATTTGGGCCAAACTGGATGGCTTTGTGTTCCTTATATTGAACTCTATCTGCCACAATTTTACGCATTCACTTTATCAATGTCCCTTTATGATTTTCTGCTCCCAGCTTCACAATGCGTAGAGTCATAGAGATGTACAGCACGAAACAGACCCATTGGTCCAACTTGTCCACACCAACCAGACATCCCAAATAAATCGAGTCCCATTGCCAGCATATGGCCCCTATTCCTCTAAACCCTTCCTATTCATACCCATTCAGATGCTTTTTAAATGTTGTAATTGTACCAGCCTCCACCACTTCCTCTGGCAGCGCAGTCCATACGTGCACCACCCACTGCGTGAAAAAGTTGCCCCGTAGGTCCTTTTTAAATCTTTCCCCACTCACCTTAAACCTATGCCCTCTAGTTTTGGACTCTCCCACCCTAGGGAAAAGACACTGTCTATTCACCCAATCCATGCCTCATGATTTTTAAAATTCGGTGAGGTCACCCCTCAGCCTCCAACGCTCCAGGGAAAATAGCCCCAGCCTAATCAGCTGCTCCCTATACCTTAAACACTCCAATCCTGGCAACCTCCTTGTAAATCTTCTCTGAACCTTTTCAAGATTCACAACATCCTTCCTATAGCAGGGAGACAAGAACTGAATGCAGTATTCCAAAAGTGGACTAACCAATGTCCTGTACAGCCACAACATGACCTCTCAACTCCTACACGCAATGTACTGACCAATAAAAGCAAGCATAACAAATGCTTTCTTCACTATCCTACCTACCTGGAACTCCTTTCAAGGAACTATGGACCTGCACTCCAAGGTCTCTTTGTTCAGCAACACTCCCCAGGGCCTTACATTAAGTGTGTAAGTCCTGCCTTGATTTGCCTTTCCAAAATGCAGCACCTCACATTAATCTAAATTAAACTCCATTTGCCACTCCTCGGCCCATCTGATCTAGATCCCACTGTACTCTGAGGTAACCTTCTTCACTGTCCACTACAACTCCAATTTTGGTGTTATCTGTAAACATACTAACCATACCTCCTATGTTCACATTCAAATCATTTATATAAATGACGAAAAGCAGTGGATCTAGCACTGAACTTTGTGGCACACCAGTGGTCACAGGCCTCCAGTCTGAAAAGTAACCCTCCATGACTGCCATCTATATTCTAGCTCTGACTGAGTTTTGTATCCAAATGGCTAGCTCTCCATGTATTCCATATGATCTAACCTTGCTAACAAGTCTACTATGAGGAATCTTGTTGAATGCCTTCCTGAAGTCCGTACATGTTATGGTCAGAGACAAAAAAAATTGCAGACGCTGGAATCCAAGGTAGACAAATAGGAGGCTGGAAGAACACAGCAAGCCAGGCAGCATCTGGAGAAAAGGAGAAGTCAACGTTTCAGGTATTACCCTTCTTCAGGGCCTGATTTCTCCTTTCCTCTTGATGCTGCCTGGCTTGCTGTTCTTCCAGCCCCCTGTTTGTCTACCTCCATATAGGTCACGTCTTCTGCTCTGCCCTCATCAATCTTCTTCTTCAAAAAAACTCAATCAAGTTAATCAAGTAAGACATGATTTCCCATGCACAAAGCCATGTTGACTATTCCTAATCAGTCCTTGCCTTTCCAAATACATGTAAATCCTGTCCCTCAGGATTCTTCCCAACAATTTGCCCACCACTGATGTCAGGCTCACCGGTCTATAGTTCTCTGGCTTTTCCTTACCATCTTTCTTAAATAGTGGCACCACATTAGCCAACCTCCGGACCTCCAGTCTTCCAACACCTCGCCCATGGCTATCAATTATACAAATATCTCAGCAAAGGACCCAGCAATCACCTCCCTAGTTTCCCAAAGTTCTAGGGTATAACTGATCAGGGATTTATTCACCTTTGTGGATAAGTTCAATGTGTTTCCTAACTTATTGCATCTCCAGAATAATTTATCATAATTATTGTTCATCTGCAACACAGCTCTTTACCTAGAGCTCTAGCTTTAATCACTACTGACTGCTTTGTGCAAGAAATTATAATGCGCATTGTGACTTCTTCCAGATTATTTAGCTTGTGATTACCTTGTTTACTTCTCTCCCCTTTTATGTATAGGCATATAACATTTGCAATCATCCAGGCCTCTTCTACATTCAAGATACTGAAATATGGTGTTCAAAATCACTGCAATTTTCCATTCTTGCAATTGAGAACTGACAACTGTTTAGGTGGTTCACCATTATCAATTTGTATTCGATCCAATTTCTTTATTATCTCCTCTTTTTAAGCAGCATCGGCCTCTTCAGTAACAAGTCATTTCGTACTTTAGCCATACCCTCTGCATCACAGCAAGGTATCATTTTAGTTTTTAATTGGACTTACCTGACTATATGTCAAATGTTTATAAAACATTTTACATCACCCTCTAATTATTCTCATGCCATATCAAAGTCAGTTATCATTCAGGCACTGTCATCTCTTAGTCTTCAGGGATTAGCTTGAACATCAAGGTTTACCCTTCAGTGCAGTACCAAGGAATGGCTGCACCAGTGTAAGTGCTGTTGTTTAGATGAAGCCGAAACTTCACCCTCAAGTGGATGTAAAAAAACTTCCATACTATTATTTTTAAAATGATCAGGGACGATCATCCAAGTATCCATTTCTTTAGCAGTTTCTTTTTAATTCATACCAAGTGTTTAGTAAATTTCAAATTAGATTTTCACGAACTCGTTTAAAGTTGCAAACTCGTGCTTTTCTTTATTCAAGATAACAAGGTGTAAAGCTGGATGAACACAGCAGGCCAAGCAGCATCAGAGGAGCAGGAAAGCTGACGTTTCGGGTCAAGACCCTTCTTCAGAAAAATTCCTACTATCTCTTTTCTTTATTCAGTACTTTTGTAAAAGTTCATTTTAAACAAATCCTTCGCAACAAGTACCTTTAATATGACATTTGCACTTTCTTATTCTATACAACTTAGAAAGATGAATTCATATAATTAGCTATGAATTCAAGATGTCAGTATTAAATTCTACTCCTGAACTCGAGAAACACATTCAGTTTCAACCAATTCACAACCGAAACGTTTTTCAAGTTTCACACAGAAGACAATCTTCATTCCTAACACGACAGCCAGACAACAATGAGTTAACAACTTTCAGCTTTGCCGAAAAGAACCATGGTATTCAAAGAAAAGCTTTTAATTGCGGAGCTTCCAACGTTAACAAAGACTCTAACAAACAACACATTTGCTTTAACTGACATTAAATTACAGTAACATCTTCTGTAATTTCCCTCAGTATGAAAGCTGACTAGCAATCCCAACGATGGATCCAAATTGAAGATTATTTTAAAAACTATTTTTCTTTTTCTTTTTAGTTACTGGTTAGACAACACTAAATGTCTGTTCTTTAACTTTGCAACTTCTTCTTTCAGGTTCTTAAATGTCTGAAATGTTTAATTCTCTCACTTTTTCTTTGAGTGTAATTGCCTTTTCTTTCAAGCTTTATTTCCTGACGTCTACTCTCCTTCGTACAAATATAACTATTTCTTTAAGGAGGACTCATTTTCCCTTCATTTAATATTCTGTTGACAATATCTGAAACTCAGTCCAATGCTTTATCCAACTTCTCTTGATGTGTTGGTAGAAAATTACTCCTCCCTGACATTTTTCAGTCTCCGTTAACCAACAGGCAAGTTCTAATGATTCATAGTATGTAAAAATTTTCCTTTCCTATGTGTGAGTGGTGGCTGGTCCAAACACAACCGGAGATCCTTAACTACCAACACCAAATATTACCTGTCTTGTCTGGTTCTTAAGAGCTACACCATTTGTAATAAGTTTTGAGATCAGGAAATAAGTTACAGACGAGGTGATATTTAATACAGTGGAATCAATAAAATTTATTTAGCAACAAAGTTATCAAATGAAGGTAATTGATACCCCAGTTTGAATGGTTGTTGTTTCCCCACCGTGGTGGGACATCAATGACTTACAGTGATACAGCACGGAATCAGACCCTTCGGTCCAACTCTCCATGCTGACTAGGTATCCCTAACTTAACTAATCTTATTTGCCTGTGTTTGGTCCATATCCCTCTAAACCTTTCCTATTCATGTACCTGCCCAAATGTCTTTTAAATGTTGTAACTGTACCTGCCTCTACAACTTCCTCTGGCAGGTGTTGAAGTTAAGATGGGGGGCAAAGAGAGGGATGGTCTAGAACTTCGGTGCTAAGCACTTAAAGGCACAGCCAGCCACAACAGTGGTGAGGGGACGAACAAGAGGCAGGAGGTGGAAGAGTACAGAAATCAGAGGATTGCAAGACTGTGGGACATTGCAGGTAGGGAAGAAAGCCAAGGGGGGGGGATCTTAAAACAAAGGTGACGTTTTAAAAAAAAAAAGGAAGTGTATGGAATTAAATTGATGTAGCAATGACAGTTGGATTTAAAATCTATTACTCCCCACAGAACACATTTCACATATTGTGGTTATGCCGAGTACAAATGTGAGATAGACAGCACGAGAAGGAATGGATTATTTATCTCAAAATTAACTGCCACGAGCACGGAAACATTTAACGCAAGAAATCTTTTCAGCCTAACAGAGGCGACATTTGTGACCCAGCATCTAATTAGATTTTAGAAGCTGCAACTGTACTGAGTGAGAACCTAAGATATGAGTGGAGTGCAGGAAACTTCCTTCAACACGCTGGAGCAGACTCTTCATGGGTTTAGCATGTTGGCAATTATTCAGGGTAGAAGGAACTTGGAAAACTAACCACTCAACACAGTTTAGTAACTATTATATCTCTTACTCTGGCTTCTGGAAGTTTAATTAAGCAGATTATAAAATTCTAGAAATATTGCATGATTAATAAGGCCACTTTATTTTCAAAGCCTGGTCTGACAAAGGATGAAGTCAAGATAGCTTAAGGGAATATAAAGGGTTTTTAAAAAAAATTATAAAATTGCAAATAATTGATGGACAATTTAAGAAATATTTTTGGTATCTGTTATCAATTTAACTTTGTTCTAAGGTTTTGGAGTAGATCTGTAGCTTGGGTTGTGGGTGTTGAGGTTGGTTGGCTCGTCAAGCTGGTTTGTTGTTCCACAGACGTTTCGTTACCGTGCTTGGTAACATCCTCAGTGCAGCCTCTGATGAAGCGTCGGTGTGTTTTCCCACCTGGTTTTTAAACTCTGGGGTTCGTTGCGATGGATTGCCTCACTTCCGGGTTTCCTCCGTAGTGGAACGTATACGGGGTCGAGTTCAATGTGTTTATTAATAGCATGCTTCGTGGAGTGCCATGCTTCCAGGAATTCTCGTGCTTGTTTCTGCATAGCCTGTCCCAGGATCTTGGTGTTGTCCTAGTCGAAGTCGTAGTTCTCCTTGTCCATGTGGATTGAGATGAGTGAGTATTGGTCGTGTCTTTTTGTAGCCAGTAGGTGTTCATGTACTCTTGCTGTTAGTTTCCTTCCTGTTTGTCCGATGTAGTCTTTCTCGCAGTCGCTGCAGGGGATCTTGTAGATGACATTGGTCCTGTCCATGGCAGGGAGTGGGTCTTTAGTTCGGGTGAGCACTTGTCATAGGATTGATGTGGGTTTGTGTGCCACTCTGATGCCCAGCGGTTGTAGAAGTCTTGTGGTGAGTTCTGACGTGTTCCTGATGTACGGTAGTTAACTTTGTTCCCTGAGTGACAGCAAAATTGACCACAGATCAAATTTTTGATCCTGATCAAGCAACAAGTGCGGACAGGAATTTTCTTCCTCTTCTCATGGTTTAACCAAACAGAAGGGTACTGAGAGGTAACACTGCCACCTTCCTACTTTCACACCTGATGAAGTGGTGTGAAGCCCATGGATGTCCTTTCCTATGTCAACATCATTCAGGTCCTTAACC
The DNA here is from genome assembly GCA_024137785.1 of Ginglymostoma cirratum. Taxonomy (NCBI): domain Eukaryota; kingdom Metazoa; phylum Chordata; class Chondrichthyes; order Orectolobiformes; family Ginglymostomatidae; genus Ginglymostoma; species Ginglymostoma cirratum. Next base: position 3,368,037 of record JAHRHZ010000035.1, on the reverse strand, counting down.
AAACAATTATAGCCTCATTAAGGGTGTTATCACACCGTTGCTGCCATCGACCCACTGGTGGGTAGTGGGCTCACCATGTGAGCATTATAGATGGTTTTAACCAACCTACTCAGAGACGGCGTTACATACCTGAAGGGCAGGTGGGACTTGAACCCAGGCCTCCCAGCTCACAGGTAAGGACACAACCACTGTGCCACAAGAGCCTTTCCAAGTCAGCATTATAAGAAAACTATGTTGGAGGTCCTTGGTAAAAGGCACTCAAGTACTTGAGAACCATGGCATAAGGGGCAAGACAGTGGGCTACTTGGAGTCACACCCTCTACCTCAGTGACCCTCATCCTATGCCACCCATTCTGTTCATTACAGCTACTAACCTCTGTTTTACCAACATCTCATGGTAAGTGGGACTTTTTGCTCCAGGGATCCTTGATTCTCGGCAAAGGCCTGTCAACGACCTGGGTGGCCCTTGACACAGCAAACATTCCCGAAAAAAAGCAACATGAGGTTCTCATGAGCTCTGCAGCTAGTTCTTCTCTTGTTGGTTAACAGAATATTGTGTTCAAGACTTACTCCAAAGACTAATTCGATCTGATACAATCAGCATAGGACAGAGGGAGCTGCTGAATGTGCTGTCTCCTGGATGAGACATCGAACCAAGGCCCTACTTGTCCTTTCAAGTAGCTGTAATAGATCCTATGGCAGTATTTTGAAGATGACTAAGGGTCTTCCTCCAGGGTTCTGACCAATATTTAATCCTCAAACAGATGATCTGGTCATTACTTTGCTTCTTGAAATCTGTGCAAATCTCTTCAAATGAGTTACTTCATTCTCTCTGGTCAAAGGTTCTCCTGTGTTCTAATGTTACCATTGTGCTTTGATCTTATTATTTCATTTGCCAGTAGTCATGAACCATGGTTACAACCAAAAGAAGATATTCTTAAACACTTAACATTTTCCTGTATTTTCAAAAAGTAATAAGTCTTATATTTATTTAGTTATAGTCCCAAACCCCATTGATTTATATATTTTAAAACATGCCCTTTGATCAGAATTGGTAACATAGCTTGGATACCTACCCCTTCTTTTCACTCAGTTCCCACCAACAATCCCTCTTATCACATGATCTCAATTTAACTCAAGTCTCACAGGCCACATGTCCTCAGTTAAGTGGACATTTAGAATTAAACCTTCATTTAACAGGAGTTTTGAAAAAATATAAAATTCATAACTCATAGTATAGAAGGTACAAAAGTGTAAAGTTGTTAACATTTTCTGCATGGCATCAGAGGTTTTGACCATCTCAAGTTTATAGCAGATGGTGGATGGAAACATCCAGTTTTATCATTCTATAGTTTGGCTACAGGAGTTCAATGGTCAAGACAATTACTTTAACTGGATAGATGCCTACCTATTGAGTGGTCTGATGGCCTCTGACATAGCTTGGCCAGTGTTCAGAAAAAGACTCACTGTGTCTGTATATAGTTTTCAAAGGTTTTTATTAATGTCCAGTTTCAAGATTCTGTGGAATTCTGGGAGGCAAGGTTTAGCCTAAAACCTTTAGGTTTTCTGAAAAATGTCAAATGCCATTTTGCACTAACCTTCTTTGTGCTTTCAAACAGTATTTTAATTTTAATGCATTCTCACTGGAAGACCAGTTATCAGCTTCCACAAGACGTCTGACTTCTCACATTTTCAGTCATTCTTAACTTCTCCTCCTGTTCTTGATCAGCCAAGATCTCAAGCATTAATTTTTGCTTTCAGCATTTAGATAGTGGCTTCTTTTCAATTTGAATGGATTCATGCTGAAGGTGTGGCTCCAGCTGAAAAGGTGTACAACCATATAGCAATCGGGGGTCAAGAGGCTGCATTCAAGCAGCAGTCCTTTCAGATATGCAGTTGTAAGGACATTTTGCAATGCAAGGAAGAGGAAACTTCATAGGACAATTTCACCATCCAAATCCACCAACTGTGTCTGCTGGGAATTAGCCTGGGCCTCTGGATTACAAATCTACTGACGTTACTATTACACTACCTTTTCCACACAAAAAGGTACCAGGACTTCACTATGAAGAGAATATAGAGGAAACACTACCACTGGCCCAAATGAAGATTCCCAAACTAGTGTCTCACCTCTTGGAAGTTTGACAGGAGAGCTCAACAGGGACACAAAATATAAACAGGAACAAAAACAAAGTTGCTGAAAAAGCTCAACAGGTCTGGCAGCATCTGTGGAGGAGAAAATTAACATTTCGGGTCCGGTGACCCTTCCTCAATTCTGCCAGACCTGCTGAGCTTTTCCAGCAACTTTGTTTTTGTTCCTGATTTACAGCATCCGCAGTTCTTTTGGTTTTTACACAAAATATAAATGTAAGGATGTTATGTTAAATCTGTATAAAACACTAGTCCAGCCTTAGCTGGGATGTTGCATCCAGTTCTAGGGACCACGCTTTAGGAAATATGCAGAAGCATTAGACAGTGTGCAGAAAAGATTAACAACAGTAGTTCCAGGCTGAACTTCAGTTACATAGAAAAAAAGTGAAGAAATTGGGACTGTTTCCCTTGGAGAAGTTAGGTTGAGAAGAAATTTTACAGAGATATGAAAAATCATGAGGGATCTAGACAGAGTAGATAGGGGAAAAATGTTCCCATTGGAGGAAGGTTTGAAACCAGCTAGCACACATTTTAAGGTAATTGGTAAAGAAAGAAATGGATGTATGAGGACAATCTTTTTAATGCAGTGAGTGGTTATGATGTGTCAATTGAGGCTTTCAAAGGGGCATTCAATTATTATTGATCAAAGGAGTGGCACTAGGTGAGTTGCTGCTTCAGAGAGCCAGCATGTAGATGATGGTCATGTTCTGTGCTGTAACCATTCTATGGATACATATTCTTCTCCAGAACTGTTACCTGCTACAGTTCTGACTCTCTGAATCACGATACTGAGGAAATGCTCAAGTGGGTAGAAGATATATTGGTGGCCTCCATTCAGTGCCTGTTCTCTCCTGCTGTGTCCTGCCTTGTCCTATTGGGAAGTTGATTGTTCAGGGTACATGTAAATACCGTGAGCAGATCTGGGCATCACACTTCAAGGGACGTATATTAGGTTTAGAGCGAGTGCAGCATAGCAAGATAGGAAACAGCAGCAGGCCTACCAAGTCTGACCCGCCATTCAACTTAATCACGGCTGATCTCTACCTCAATGCCATTTTTCCACATTATCTCCGTATCACCTTGATTTCTTTAATATCAAGCACTGTCTTGAATATAATCAAAGATTAAGCTTGCACAGCTCTCTGGAGTAGAGAATTTAGCAACCTATATAAGAGATTCCTCTTCATCTCAGTCTTAAATGACCTACCTCTTATTCTGCAACTGTGTCCCTTGCCAGAGGAAACATACTTCCAACATTTAGCCTGTCTAGTCCTGTATGTTTCATGGGATTACTGCTCGTTCTTCTAAATTTTAGAGAATTCAGGCCCAGATTCCTTAATCTCTGCTCATAGGACAATTTCGCCGTCCAAGTCGACCAACTGTGTCTGCTGGGAATTAGCCTGGGCCTCTGGATTACAAATCTATTGACATTACTATTACACTACCTTTTTCACACTAGAATGGTACCAGGACTTCTAAGACTAAATTACAATGAGTGATTATACATACTAGGGTTGGGTTCTCTTGCATTTGGAAGGATCAACATGACTTGATCAAATTTCAAGATATTAAGAGGAACAAACAGGATAAACTGGGAAAAACTATTTTGACTAGTTGATGAGTCTGGGACTAGGGGCATGATCTAAAACTCAGAGCTTAATCTAGAAGCTCAGAACTCTTCCACAAACTGAGATTGCTAATAGAGTCACATAGTCATACAACACAGAAACAGATCCAACTCGTCTGGCCCAACCCGAAATCCCAACTTAACCTAGTCCCATTTGCCAGCATTTGGGCCATATCCCTCAAGGCCCTTCCTATTCATATACACATCCAGACGTCTTTTAAATGTTGTAATTGTACCTGTCTCCTCCAAGTCCTCAGGCAGCTCGTTCCATACACGCACCATCCTTTGATTGAAAAAGTTACCCAATAGCAACCCAGGTAAAATCTGACGTCACATCTTCATATGACAAATAGGAGATGCGAGGAAAAATAGGAGATCCCAAAGACAGATTCTCAAGGGCCTCCAGGGCAATGGTGCAGAGACAAGAAGTCAAGCCACTTCAAGAGATACTTATTATTAGAATGTCAAATGACGATGCGAGTGAGGAAGATTAAAGATGACAACTGGTAGTTGCGAAAAGAAGGCCAGTGATTATCCTAGCATATTTAACTGTTGTGCAGTCTGGTGCAGGATTCAATGTTGCTTGATGTGGTCCAACTAGATCGGGTGATAAATGATTAACTTACTGCTCACCACATCTATTCAAGTCTGTGGCCCTTGGACATAATGTAGCTAAACCAAGGGCCACATCAGGGGAGTGACCAGGGTAGAAACGAAACGAAACATAAACTGTTGGCAAAACTCGGCAAGTCTGGTACCACCCATGAGAAGAAAGCAAAGCCAACACCTTGAATCTGGTGATCCATCAGAACTGTTCTGATGAACAGTCACCAGACTTGAAGCACCAAGTCTGATCCACCCCCACAGGCGCTGCCAAACCCACCACGCCCTGCCAGCAACCTCAGCCTTCGCCTCCCATCTTTGGCAACCCCAGTCCTTTGTTTTCTACACTTAAACGTTTGACAAAGAAAACAATGTGGACAGCTGCAGGACAAGCAAAACAGTCAAAGAAATAACGTGCTGAAGGTAAAAGGAAGCTTGTTCACATACTGTACTTGGGTTTTCAGAAAGTATTTGACAAGGATCCACAAAGGGTTATTGCTCAGAGCAGAAGGACATGGTGTAGGAAGTTCTAGTGCAGATAGAAAATTGGCTGGCTGGCAGGCAAAAAACAGACATATTCATTAAAGGAGATAAAAGGTACTGCAGATGCTGGAGAATCCGAGATAACAAGCATGGGGCTGGATGAACACAGCAGGTCAAGCAGCATCATAGGAGCAGGAAAACTTGACGTTTCGGGCCTAGACCCTTCATCAGATTTTCTGATGAAGGGTTTAGGCCGGAAACGTCAAGTTTTCCTGCTCCTATGATGCTGCTTGACCTGCTGTGTTCATCCAGCCCCATGCTTGTTATCTCATATTCATTAAAGGAGCTTTTTCTGATTGGCAGGATATGATGAATAGAGTCCTGTAGGGATCTGTACTGGGGTCTCAGCATTTTATAATTTATATTAATGATTTATATGTGGGAAACAGGCATGCAAGCTAAATTTGCATATAATAATAACAGAAACATGTTAAGAGGAAACAAGGAGGTTGCAGGCTGATTTTAAAAAAAGGTTGAATGAGTGGACAGAAATCTGAAAACAAAAATCTTTAAGAGATATTGACAAAAGTGAGCATACGCAGTTAGTCACAGATTAGCCATGATCCCATTGAATGGTGGAAGAAGCTAAATGGCCTCCCCTGTTACTATATTCCTAAAGAGAAAGTTAGCTTTGTTTAGAAAGTGTACCTTTCCTGGGAAAATTGTGCTAATGTTGTGCACAAGCTGTGAAGTGTGAATAAGTGGAGATTGTGTTAGTGGTATTAAAATTAAGAGATGCAGCAGTGTAAGTAAGGGAAAGAAAAGGAATGGGCTGTGATTTTAGAAGAGAGAAAGATGTAGGATAATGGTGTTCTGGAGCAATGTGACCTCAGGTAATGAAATGATACTTGCTGAGCTCAGATTCTTATCTTGACAATCTGTGGTGGTAATTGAATTTCATCCATGATATTATCTTGCCTTGGAAGCTTAGCTTCAGGCATGGAGCTCACCAGTGACTTCATTCCATTGCAGTGGAGTTGTCTCACTCTCATCCTTCCTGCTAGCCACTGAATGAGAGTGGCATTTGAAAACCTGGATGTCTGATCTGAAGCTCCTGCAATGACATCTACAAATTTAAAGTCTTTCCTGCTGCTTGTCCCCGGTCCCTCTTCAACAGCATATGGAAAAATAAATCAGTGCCAAATATTCAGCAACCAAATCTATATCTAAAATAGCCAGGAGAAGCTTTGCAGCCTTAAGCATTTCTACATTTCAGCTCCCTACAAAACTGTACTGAATATACGTGAGGAAGCAAAAGCAAAATGTCATAATGACACAGAAGTCCCAAATGTTAGTTTCTGATTCAAAGAAAGACAAACATACATGTTAACACATACAGGACACTGCAACATAAAGGAGTCAGCTGGTAGTGCCCGATGTAATAGAGGACTTCCAAGCCGATTTGTGTCGTATTCACCAAGACCGTTTTGGTGATGACTACACATTGCTTGCCGTGCCACTCCAATCAATCCCACTAGCGCTGGCTAGCTCTTCTTTATAAGTACTTTCTTTCAGGAAACTAAACTTGGCCAGATGTAACCAAATGCAAATGGAAAGGGATAATAACACATTCAGTCCCAGTGGTGCCCACTGGCCACGAAAATCTTCAAGTGTGGCAGGGGACACCACGTGCTCCCTCCTGAAGGAAGCACAGGCATGGACATAACTACAATAGAGGGGCATTCATTTGGGAATTACGATCCTCTCCATTGCTTGCTATCTGGGCCTACTGATAGCCACCTTGACTAGGCTTAGAAACAGAACATAAGAAGATCCTCCAACTTGTCTGTAACCCTCCATTACTGCTGCCCAAGGATCTAGAGCACGAGGCTAAAGTGCAACCTATGTACACACAGTCCAGGGATCCACAGCACCACAGAAAATGCAGGTGGGCTAGGAACCTATGTACCGTATGCACATTTAAGCAAAAACAGAAATTGCTGGAGAAACTCAGTAGGTCTGGCAGCATCTGTGGATAGAAAGCAAAGTTAGCATTTCAACTCCAGTGACGCTTCTTGACAATACTTTTTTTAAAAATTTAACAGCATGGAGTACAATCAGTTCAGAGAGAGATAGGTTTGAATGGGTGAGGGGAGCAGAGAAATTAAGGTCACTGATGTCAGGTCAACAGTTCTCAATGAATAGGTCAAGTGCAGTTAAGAGATCAAAGGGAGGTGTCCAGATGGAGGGACAGTGTTGAAGGCAGTGAATGGGGTGGCATGGTGGATCAGTGCTCAACACTGCTGCCTCACAACACCAGGAACCTGCGTTGAATTCCAGGTCTGGGTGACTGTGTGTGGAGTTTACACATTCTCCCTGTTTCTGTGTGGGTTTCCTCTGGGTGCTCCAGTTTCCTCCCACAGTCCAAAGATGTGCAGGTTACATGGATTGGCCACGCTAAATTGCCCATAGCATCCAGGGATGTGTAGGCTAGGTGGATTAGCCATGGGAAACACAGGGATAAGGTAGAGGGGCAAGTCTGTGTGGGAAGCTCTTTGGAGAGTCAGTGTAGACTTGATGGGCCAAATGGCCTGTTTCCGCACGGCAGGCAGGTCTGTGAGGGTCTGCAGGATGGGGGGATTCTTGCCCAAAGAAACAGACTTGGAGTAAAATGTGAAAGAAGAAGAGTTCGTCCTCATGTCATGCTGAAAATTCATTGAAGTAGGTGCTGAGGATAAAATTAAAATCTTTGCTGAGTAAAGAACATTCAGCATCAGAGAGCGGAACACAGGCCTGTGCGTCCTTTTGAGAGGAAGCACATTGTGTCCCCTGCCACACTTCAAGTTTTTCATGGCCAGTAGGCGTTGCAGGGGACTGAATGTGTTATTACCCCTGCAATAACTCACAAAGTCTGACCACTTGTGGGATACATAGGCTAGTCTCAGTACAGGACAGACTGTCGTACAGATCCGTCCCTGGTCTGCTTTTATTTGATTTAATAGATCAACCTATTCAGAGATGTTATTGCACATCACTGGAACAGGTGGGACTTGAACCCGGGCCTCCTGGCTCAAAGATAGGGATACTACCGCTGCACCACAAGTGCCCTGTGTCTGCTTTATTAAATTTTTAATTAACCTATTTTTCTAATCCACCTGTTCAGAGATATTACTACATACCTCTGGAGTAGGTGGGACTCGAACCTGGGCCTTCCGGTCAGGGATAGAGACACTATCACTGCGCCACAAGAGGGCCCACTATTATTGGTTTCACGATGCATCTGTTTGTTTGAGTTGTTGTCTAGCCTTGACTGTAACAATGAATCATAGAATCCCACATAGACACAGGAAGAGTGTGGAAACTCCATACAGACAGTCACCCAAGGCTGGAATCGAACCTGTATCTCTGGCACTGTCAGGCAGCAGTTAACCACTGTGCTACCGTGCCACCCCGGGTCTTTTTTTTTTTAAAAGAGATGGAGTTGGGAGATGGAATGGAGACAGAAGGGAGGGGAGGAATGTTCCAAAGGGGCATTAGTTGTTGAAGATTCTCTTCCTTAATGCCTGAAAGGAAGAAGTTTCTTCGTGAGAATGTCAAATAAGCTGGGGAATGCAGTGGAACTGGGGGAATAGGGCAGCTCTGAGATGGGGTGAGGCAGTGCTAACGGAGAGAGAGGTTGAGACTATGCATATGGCAGCTCACGGCACTGAGTATAGATCTCAGGATGCAGCAAAAACAGCTATTTGAGGAACATTGTACATCACTGAAATATTTGCGATCATGGGTGGATTTGAAATACAAAGGATGAAACTTCAGTTGGAACACACATGGAGTGAGTCTGAGCTGGAGGCAGTCACTGAGGCATGAGATATGGCTGTGAAAGCAAGTTTTGGCAAATACGAGGAGCAACAACAGAAGTAACGATGGTTAACAAGAAGAAAAATTAGAACAGAAATCCTATCAGTGGGAGGTGCAGAACTTCTTCAAGTTGTGTATACATGGCAGAGATGTAGCAGTAAATTAAATGCTAAAGTAAAATGGAGGACTGCAGACGCTGGAAATCTGAAACAAAAAAGAAACTGCTGGTGAAATTCAGCACATCTGGCAGCAAAGTGGAGAGAAAGCAAACTCTTCTTCCAAAAGTATTTTAAATATAAACAAATAAATAACTCTCAACAACTCTTTACTTTGTTACTTTCAACTACCAGGGCTTGGATTTTTCACTGACCAGACTGTCATTCTTACATTATAGACTATTAAATACATCCACTAACTCCTAACTAATTAACAGATTCCATACCTAACGCACATCCACCCATCCACCTATACTTCCACCCACACCACTGGACCCAAAACACATTCTGGATTCAACCTCCCGCCCCACAGCCCTTTCCCTTCATGAGGCCCAACAAAACCCCCCTGACTAGGGGGATGACGGCCTAGTGGTATTATCGTTAGACTGTTAATCCAGAGATCCACATATCATTCTGCGGACCTGGGTTCCAATCCTGCCATGGCAGATGGTGAAATGTGAATTCAATAAATATCTGGAATTGAGAACCGAATGATGACCATGAATCCACTGTTGATTGTCAAAAAACCCATCTGGTTCACTAATGTCCTTTAAGGGAAGGAAACTGTCATGCTTACCTGGCCTGGCCTACATGTGACTCCAGACCCACAGCAATGTGGCTGACTCTTAACTGCCCTCTGGGCAATTCGGGATGGGCAAATAAATACTGCCTAGCCAGCGACGCCCTCATCCTGTGAATGAATTTAAAAAAAAACTCAACATCTACGGCCCTGTGACATGAAATCTCCCCCTCGCACCTCAAACCCAGACAGATCCCCATAACCAGGTTCAACCCGATTCCCGACAAAAAGACATAATGGTAGACAATAAGAACAACGGGGAACTCCAGATTAGCATATATAGAAAGACCATACATACGGACAAATATTCAATTACACTAGCAAACAACCCAACACCCACAAACGGAGCTGCATCAGGACATTATTTAAATGAGCCACAACACATTGCAGCAACACGGAACTATGTAAAACAGAACAAGAACACTTTTAGAATCCCTACAGTGTGGAAACAGGCCCTTCGGCCCAACAAGTCCACACCAACCCTCAGAGCATCCCCCTATAACCCACCTAAATGACATCCCTGCACACTATGGGCAATTTAGCATGGCCAATCCACCTAGCCTGCACATCTTTGGGCTGTGGGAGGAAACCCATGCAGACATGGGGAGAATGTGCAAACTCCACACAGTCGCCCAAAGGTGGAATTGAACGTGGGTCCCTGGTGCTGAGAGGCAGCAGCGCTAACCACCAAGCCATCGTGCCGCCCTGATTTTGTAAAAAGTCATCAGAAGAAATGGATACCCAAAAAGCACAATCCGCTGTTACCTCCGAGACAGACCACAACAGAACACACAACACGACCAGAATCACTTATCACCCTACCATACATCAAGGACATTTTAGAGATGACTAGAAGACTACTTAGATCCCTAGGTATCAGAGTAGCCCACAAACTGACAACCACCCTATGACAGCTACTGACAAACTTAAAGGATTCCATACTCAAAACTGGCAAAACTGAGGTAATATACAAAAGACCATGCAAGGACTGAGAGAAACACGACATAGTCAATTTTCTTCCGGTTTGACCTATATGGATATGTGAACACCAACTAGCCACCAAGACACAAGACCAATTCTCACAGTCTCACTACACATGGACAATGAGGGACACGAATTTGACTGGGACAACGCATGGATAATCGCACAAGCCAAACAGAGGCATGCCAGTGAATTCCTTCAGGCCTGGTTATTCCAACCAGAACTCCATCAACAAATACACTGAATTAGACCTTGTGTATGAACGACTGAGAAACAAAACCGGAAGTAATACCAATCACCCCAGCAAACCAAGGCATATAAACAACAAGCAGGACAGAACACCGACGCTTCATCGATGGCGCACTGATGATGTTACCTAGCAGGGTGACAAAATATTTGCAACCAAACCCACCAGCTCAGTGAGCATATCTACAACCTCAGTTCTTTTGGTTTTTTTTGGTTACTGTCGAAAGGGACTTGGTGAATTTCTGCAGTGCATTTTGTAGATGGTATACAATGCTGCTACTGAGCATCAGTGGTGTACTGTGTTTCCTTGTTGGGAATGAGTTTGGTGTTTTTTGTTTGGGGGATAAATGATTAGCAATTTGGGGCAAACTTTCACTCAACATGCAGTTAATTTGGCTCTAAGCCATCAGCAGTGGAACCAGCAAATGGTAAAACAGTGTGACTTTTTAAAAAACGGAGCAGTGTACAGAAGAACTAGGATGTATCAACAGAAACCCATAGCAGGCATGCAATGGATATTTCAAAATGCAGAGAATAGATACATTTTGGTGAGAAAGAAAAATTCCAAGGAGAGGACAACCCAACTCTCCATAAATTTTAAAAGAATCAAGATGATATCAAATTTAAAGAAAAAGCGTGCGATTGAGTAAACAGGTGGCAGTCCAGAAGACTGGGCAGAAAATTTTAAAAAATCAAAATTGACTGTAATGCATCATTTATACAGGACAATGGTGAGACCACATCTGAAATACTGGCCACAGTATTGGTCTCCGCACCTACAGACGACTTCATGCCTTTATCATCTCTACTAAAATGCTTCCATGTCCAAGTTTCCTGAACGTGGGTCACCGTTCTTTATATGCTTTCCCATCATTCACTAACAGAGCCACCCCTCCAAGTTTTCTTAGCTTCATCCTTCCTAAATATTATGTACTCTTCAATATTTAGGTCCCAATCTATGTCATCTGGTAGTCATGTCTGCAATGTTTATCAAATTATACTTCTTTATTTCTGTGTGCACTATGAGTTCACCTGTTTGGTTCTGAATGCAATGTGGATTCTGATGCAGTGTTTATTGTTATTGGCCTCCTGATACAAGATAGGCTGTAAATGCATGGGAGGCAGTTCAGAGATTTACAGGTTAACACCTCGAATGGGGGGGTTTGTCTTGTGAGGAAAGGTTTGGACAGGCTATGCTTGTGTCTGCTAGAGTTTAAATGAGTAAGAGGTAATTTGAATGAAACATACAAGATCACAGTGGGGTTTTGACATGGGAGATGTAGAAGGGATGTTCCTCCTTATGGGAGAATTCAGACCCAAACAATCACTATTTAAAATCAGAGGCTGCACATTTAAAACAGAGGTGAGGCTTTCTTTCTTTCTTTGAAGGTCATGAGTCTTTAGCACTTTCTTCCTGAAAAGACAGTGGAAGCAAAATCCTTGGATATTCATAAGGCAGAGGTAGATAGACTCTTGGTAAGCAAGGTATTGAAAGGTTATCAGAGATGGACGAGAATGTGATTTAAGTTACAATCAGATAAGCTGTGATCTTATTGAACAGTGGAGCAGGCTGGAGGGTTCGAATAGCAACTCATGCCCCTAATTTGTATGTTTACACGTGTTCCAATGGCTAACACATAATAATGAGGAAAAATTTGGAGTATGAGAGAAAGCTAGCTCGAAATATTAAAAAAATTAACAGATTCTATAGATATTTTTAACAGAAAATAATTAACACTATTGTGATTTGGAACTCCATCATTATTCCTTCACTGCTGGGTTAAAATCCTGGAACTATTTTCCTTACAGCATTGTGAGTGTCCTAATACTCCAAAGGCTTGGATGGAGATAAATTTAGTAAGGTGTGTTCAGGAAGAATGTCTCATGCAGCACACAGATGGCCCTCCTAGAGAAGGGACAAAACTTGACCTCCTCTTGGGAAATAACAAAGGACAAGGGACTGAAGTGCTGGTGGGGGAAGCACTTTGGGACCAGTGACCATAATTGCATTAGTTTTAAAATAGCTATGGAAAAGATCGATGTGATCCACAAGTTTAAATTCTAAATTGGGACAAAGCCAGTTTTGATAGTCATAGATGGGAACTTTCAAAAGTTGATTAGGGGAGGCTGTTTGCAGGCAAAGAGACGCCTGGTAAGTGGAAAGCTTTCAAAAATGAGTTAATGAGGGTTCAGGGCCAGCATGCTTCTGTTAGAGTGAAGGGCAGGGCTGGCAGGAGTAGGGAATCCTGCATGACTAGAGTTATTGAGGTCCTGGTCAAGAAAATGAGGGAGGCATATGGCATGTAAAAGCAGCTGGGATCGAGTGAATTCCTTCAGCAGTATAGACGGTGCCTGAGTACACTTGAGAGAAATCTGGAAGGCTAAAAGGGGACACAAGATGGCTTTGGCAGGTAAGGTAAAGGAGAATCCAAAGAGATTCTACAAGTACATGAGGGGAAAAGAGTAACTAGGGATAGAATAGGGCCTCTTAAAGACCAACAAGGTCATCTATGCGGTGAGTCACAAGAGATGGGTGAAATCCTAAATTAATATTTCTCATCAGTAGTTACTGTCAAGAAAGGCATGGGTCCTAGGGAACTTGGGGAAATAAGCAGTGATGTCTTGAAGAGAGTCCACATTACAGAAGAGGAGATGTTAGAAATCTTAAAATGCATTAAGGTAGATAAATCCTGAGACCTGAAATGTATCCCAGGACTTTGTGGGCAGCTAGGGAGGAAATAGCGGAGATATTTGTATCATCGGCTGACTAAGACAAGATCACAGGGCTTCTGGCTGTACGGTTAATATACTTCAACTGCACACATTGTTTTAACTCTTCAACAAGTAAATACTTTGAGTACAGTCAGGCAATTTTAATTGCTCCATTACTATCGAGATGAGATCATGTGAACAGTGCAGGAGAGGGAGGACCTATTTGGAGAGGCCTGTAAAGAATCTGGAGCTCAAAATAACGGCGTTCAGGACTCTTCATCATCAACTTCTTCAACATAATACTGAGCCCCCTCATTCACTGGAACTTCCTGATAGTACTGGTACTCAGCTATCAGATCCAGCATGTCAGCTTCAGCCTCTGTGAACTCCGTCACATCCATGCCCTCACCGGTATACCAATGTAAGAAGGCTTTCCTCCGGAACATTGCAGAAAACTGCTCACCAATGCGCTTGAACAGCTCCTGGATGGCTGTTGTGTTGCCAATGAAGGTGGCTGCCATTCTGAGGCCTCTCGGTGGGATGTCACAGACAGCAGTCTTGACATTGTTGGGGATCCATTCCACGAAATAAGGGCTGTTTTTGTTCTGGACGTTTAACATCTGTTCATCCACCTCTTTCATGGACATGCGGCCTCGGAAAACAGCAGCAACAGTCAGATAGCGGCCATGCCGAGGGTCACAGGCTGCCATCATGTTCTTGGCATCAAACATTTGTTTGGTAAGCTCAGGTACTGTGAGGGCACGATATGGTTGGGTACCACGACTAGTCAGAGGAGTGAACCCTGGCACAAAAAAATGTAGGCGGGGGAAGGGGACCATGTTCACTGCTAGTTTACGCAGGTCAGCATTGAGCTGACCGGGGAAACGCAGACAGGTTGTTACACCACTCATGGTAGCTGACACAAGGTGGTTCATGTCACCATAAGTGGGAGACGTGAGTTTGAGGGTTCGGAAACAGATGTCATGCAGAGCCTCATTATCAATACAGAAGGTCTCATCTGTATTCTCTATAAGGTGGTGAATTGATAGAGTTGCATTATACGGCTCTACCACAGTGTCCGATACTTTGGGTGAAGGAATAACACTGAAAGAGAGCATCATTCTGTCGGGGTATTCTTCACGGATCTTGTTGAGGATAAGGACACCCATGCCAGCACCAGTACCACCACCCAGTGAATGGGTAAGCTGGAATCCCTGGAGGCAATCACATCCCTCAGCCTCCTTCCTCACTACATCCATGACAGAGTCAGCCAATTCAGCTCCTTCAGTGTAATGACCCTTGGCCCAGTTGTTAGAGGCACTGCTACGTCCTGAAACAAAGGATGCCAAATAAAATGCTTTAGTAAAAGACATCAATATTGAAGGTCAATGTAAGGTTACTTGCTCCCAACAAGCTTACCTCCCTCCCACTAATCTAAATGCTGCAGTTAGCGTTCTGAATACTCTTCATGACAATATCTCCAAAATCTCCTGCGGCAGGACATTACAATACACTTTTCAGAAAATAATACTGCAATACCTGCTTAAATTAACTATTCACTAATTAAAGGTCTTCTGGTTTTGCCAACTGTGAACTAATACTGCAGACTTTTTAACAACTTAACATTTTATATCTTTCGAGAAAATTGCCCTTAGACTTTCTTAGGACACTAAAACTTGGTTCCTTTAAGCTTTCTCAACCCATCCCTTTTCATGTGGAATGTTTCTTTGATACATTTTCTGCATTCCTACTTCAATATACACATTTCCTTTTTTTAACCACTTGCTTAATATCAAACTGTCAGAATGGTTAAGGTTACCACGAAGAATCCTCTTCAACATTCCACCTCGCTTGATGCATGGTAAACCACCATCAATTATCTCTGTCTAATGAGAAAACAGCCTTACAGTTCTCTGGGACTACGGCAACCCTTTAACATCACACACATCTGAACAATGAAGCAATAACTCACATTACAGCCATTGTTCTGACACTGCACTGAAGAATTCTCAAATCATTTTTAAAACTGTTTTAATAAGTCTAATTTTTTACCACCAGGTCTCCAATACCAAGTCACCCTCTACCAATTTCATTCCATATGAGTTTGAAATTTAGCTCGTAAGTTGGATAGTTCAAGATGGGTAATTTCCTGTTGAAAGTAGAGACTCCCTGCTCTCAGATGCAAACTGGAGTTGGCTACAGGGATTGCCAAGTGCTGAGCTCAGCTGTTTACAAGTTGGTAACAGTTCCCTGTGACTTTGTTCCAATTGTTGTTACATTTTAGGCTTTCTAGCAGTTACCCCACACAGTAGATCATTTCCCCCATTCAAACCAGCGCATGCCCCCATTCACCATCCTATGCCATTGTAAAGGGTGCCAAGTCATCCAATATATACCACGGGCAGACCTCAGGTTGAGATAAAATGAAATGGACAATATAAAAGAAAACTCCAAACCGCAAAATCCATCCAAAACAGTTGAATTTGCTCAAATAATTGCATACAAAAACTACTGTATTCAAAACCTTGCATTAAAAACAGCTGGTCCTGTATTAACTTCTTGGCGCTGTGAACTTACAACTCTTACTGAGATAATGACAGCTTATGCAAAGTAGCCAAGCATTAAAAATGACATATTGATAGTAGTGAGGTAATGTCAACAAACAGCTATTGTGTCTGTTAGACCAAATGTTTTTCAACTCCCTATAACACAAACCGCCTATTTTCTTTTATTGAAGAAACATGTTTAAAGGGTTAGGGAATTAAATAACTTCAAAACTTTTTACCTCTCATTGACACAGGCAAGCTAAATTTTTAATATTTAAAAGGGCTAAGAGTTTGTCAATTCCTTATCCATCACTCAAGAGCAGATGTGACTACAGTATAAGTTTGTAACTCTCACAGTGCAGCTTAAGGCACCTGGCACTGTGAAAACAGCAGCCATGTATTCAAATAGTCCTGCTGAGTTTGGATTTTCTGCATGTCAGCCTTTTCCCCTACCAGTGAAAATGAGAGGTGTCAGAAAGAGGAGTGGGATTCTGAATATGGATTGTGCCTACCATTTTAAAGGTCCACTGAGCTGAAAATCCAGACCAGGAGAGGAATTTAGATTAGTTACACAGCAGGGTAAAGAAACAGAAAATAAATCTCAAAGAAAATTTAAAGGGCAAAAAAGTGGGCATACCTAGAAGACAAATTTGATTAACACTTGATTTACAACTCAATACTTCCAGTGTATAAACTTAACAAGAAATAAAATGTGAAACTCACTATCCCAGGGTGCATTTGAAACAACAATATAGGTGCAATTGAGGGAGAAGGGAATAGACAGTTACAATAGTAGATTTAGATTAAGAAAGATGTTGGAGGCTTGAGTTGAGCATAAACATCAGCATTGACCTTATTCTGAAAGTATGCCCTCTACTTCTGGATTTCCACATGAGGTGAAACATTCTCTCAGCATCCACCATGTCATGCCCATTGAATTGAATGTATCAATAAGATCACCTCCCACTTTTCTAAATTGAGAGTATAAGTCCCATTTGCTTAGCCTTTCCTCATAAAACAAAGCTCTTCATCTCAGGAATCAACCTGGAAAATCCTCTATAAACTGCCTCCAATAGAAGAGTATCCCTTCTTAAACAATACCAAAACAATATGCAATAGTTTAGGTGTTATTTCAGCAATGTCTTGTATAAGTGCAGCAAGACTTCCTTAATTTATATTTTAACCCTTTCGCAATAAAGTCCAATGTTCCATTTGCTTTCCTAATTACTTGCTATAACTGTATGCTAATTCATGTACAAGATCATCCAGGTTCATCTATAATCACAACGTTCTGTAGTCTCTTTCATTCAAGCAATATTTTGGTTTTGAGTTCTTTTTATTGAAATGAATAACTTTATTTTTTCTCAGAAATGACATCTACTAATTTTTTTCCTCAACTTTCTCTCAGCAGCAATTTTTGCTCGATTCCTTCATCCAAGTCATTAATTTAGACAGAAACAGTTAAGACCCCAGATGATCCCTATACTACCTCAGTTTGCCAACTTAAAAAGGATCCCTTTATCACAGCTCTGTTTTTTTGTTAGTTATCTAATCCTTAATTCAAGATGTAATGGTTCAGGAACAGTAATGATCTTCACAACCACTGTAAGGTAGTTGTGCAACCATTCAAGACTGCAGCAGGCACCATAGCTTCTCTGGTGAAACAATGCAACTGTGAATTATGTCAACCAGAGGTTGCAGTGACTTGGTTCAATTCCATCGTGCTGCCGCTTGAGTCAGAAGCTTGTAGATTCAAGTCCCATCTACAGACATGAACACAAAGTCTAGGGTGACATTCCAGTGCTGTACTTGAGCAATGCTGTACTGTTGGAGGTGTCTTTTTCAGATGAGAAGTTAACTAAGGGCCCCTCAAGTGAACAGAACTGATCTCAGGGGTCTATTCAAACAGTTGGGGAGTTCCTTTTACTGCCATTGGCCATATTTATCTTGTGACCAACATCACTAAGATAGATTATCTGGTTGTTATCACAATGCAATCTGCAACGCTTACTATATTAACCATAATATTCCCTATATCACAGCAGTTCCTGCATCTTAAAAGTAGCTGGAGTACTTCTGAAGTTGCGAAATGCAATAACATACACTACTCTAGCTTTCTTTTGGACTGTTTATTTTACAGTGACAGCAAACGAGTGCTAAATGTTTCGTGCTGTGCTAAATCATCCGGCCTTTCCTCCAATCTCCATCCAAAAGAACCATATTCTCAAAGGGAAAGTCACTGTGGACTCCTTAGGATTTTGAGGAACTGTAAAAATACAGGCATCTGACAACAAAGGGCATAAAAACAGATGGTGAAACAGCAGGATAACAAAAACAGCGAAATGTTCCTACCCTAATAGTAACTGGACTATATAAAACCATTCTGCCTTTCATTTATTATCAATATTAGGTGGCTGTTTTGACATTGTAAGATGGGGTTGGGGGATCGGAGCCACTACTTCTTCTTGCACACAATGTGAGAAGATTATATATCAAACTTATCAGCTCATACAGAATGAGAGGTGGCCTTTTGACAATGGCCACTACACAACCAGTTCGTACGCAATGTGAATGTTAACAAGGCTTTTTCACAGCATCTCCTAAACAGCGACCTCTATTATCTAGATCAGGAATTCCCAAATTAAAGAGGTTGCAAGAACAGGCAGTGCTAGGGGTTCACATCTTCAAATATTTGAAGATAATAAAGTCGTTAAAGTATATGGAGTCCTTAGTTTTATTAATAGAGGCGGAGTGCGTAAAAACAATCAAGTAATACTGAACTTTTATAAAGCATTGTTAGACCTCAGCCAGGATTTGGACATTAAACCTCCGGAGGGATATCAAGAGCTTGAACATGTTAAAGAGAACATTATCTACACTGATACCTCGTATGTGACGGGAGACTATAGAATAGTCCTGTAAATGTTTTGTTTTCATGTATTTATCTAATTGCCTATTAGGAGTGACAATTATACTTGGTTTCCACCCTTATGTCAGTGTATTACAGATTACAACAACCTGCAGCACAAAATAGCACTCATTAACCCTCAACTTAAGGGTGCCAGAAACTGGGATTGTTTTATCAACAACATTGTAAGGAAAAGAAAAAGGTTCTGCTTAGACAATATGAGGAGTTGGCACCAAATTAAAGAACAGCACTTCTACGGCAGTAATCTCTGGATTAATATCTGAGTCAGATACCAGTTGGCATAGGGAACGTAAGATTAATGGCAGAAAACGCATGGCTCAGAGACCAATGTGGGATAAGTGAGTCCCAGTACCAGTTTGTGGGACATTGGCATCAGAATTTCGGACAGTTGGAACTGTACCTATAAGACTGTCCATGAACAGCACAGGGACCAGTATACTAGCAAATTAAGCATAACTAAATACAAAGATGTATACAATAATTAAGTTTTAAATATTGCAACTGTACCAGCATCCACCAACTTCTCTGGCAATTTATTCCACACAATAATCAACCTCTTATGTATAAAAAGCTGCCTCTCCTGTCCTTTTTAAATCTCTCTCCTCTCACCTTAAAAATAATCCCCCTACTTTTGCACTCCCCCACCCTAGGGAAAAGACCGCATCATTCACTTTATTGATGCCCCTCATAATTTTGTAAGCTTCAATTGGTCACCCCTCAACCTCCCAGGCTCCTGTGAAAAAAGTCCCAGCCTTTCCAGTCTATTTTTATATCTCAAACCCTCTATTCCCAGCAACATCCTAGTAATTTTTTTTTTCCCACTGAACCCTCTCCAGGTTAATAATTTCCTTCCTTTAACAGGGCAATCAGAACTGCATACAGTGCTCTGAAGAGGCCTCATCAACAACCTGCACAACTTTAATATGACGTCCCAACTTGAATACAGCCCAACCTACTCAAGCTCAAGCTCTCCTCAAAAGAAAACCCCACCACACCAGGAATCTACCTGTTCTCCATACTGCCTCCAATACCAATATCTCTCTCCTTAGACAAGGAAACCAAAATTGTTCACACTATTCCGCATTTATCTGCTGAACTAGTATGCTAGATTTTTGTGATTCATACACAAGAATTCCCAAATTCCTCTGTGCTGCAGTTTTCTGCAGCCTTTCCATCAAAATAATATTCAGCTGTTCCATTATTCCTGCCAAACTGCAAACCACACATTTTCCCATGTTTCTACCAGGTTTTTGCTAACACACTTAACCTGCCTAGATCGTTCTTTTGCCTTATAATGTTCCCCTCACTACCTGCCTTCACACCTGCTTTTGCGTCATATGTAAAATTAACAATACTACATTCATTTCCATTAGCCAAGTCATTAATATATATTATAAATAGTTGTTGCCTCAGCACTGATCCCTGTAGCACTCTGCCAATAACAGATTGCCATTTTGCAAACTTTCCCCATCTCAAATTTCTGTCTTGTATTAATTAGCAAATTCTTTATAAGGGGAGGCAATGGCCTGGTGGTATTATTACTGGACTGTTAATCCTGAGACCCAGGTAAAGTTCTGGGGACCTGGGTTCAAATCCCACCATGGCAGTTGGTGGAATTTTAATTCAATAAAATATCTGGAATTAAGAGTCCAATGATGACTTTTAAAGTTTTAAAACTGCGAGGGAGCACATAAATCTCCAAATTGAATCTACCACCAATTTATTCATCACTTGAGACAAATACAATGCCCTTGCTCTGATCTGTATGTCCATCTTCTTCCCCTGAATCTTCCATTTCATGTTTAGTTTCAAACACTCTACTATCCCATTTGGGATGGTTCTCATCCATGATGAGATGATACTTTCAATCGCATCTGAAACACACTGAATACTTCTGGGATTCATCTTCCTACTGTAAATTCTAAATTCTTTTTGCTTCTCAAAATAATCAGTGGCATTTCTATTCTCTGTTCTCTTATATTTCTCCTTCTGTGTTGTTGCATAAACAGTCTCATCAACTGTTTGTGTCCTTCATTTTTTTGAGATATTGCTGAATTCCTGCCTCACGCTACGAATGCTGCTGGAAAGGACTGCTTTCCTAGGACTTCTCAGTGATTACAATATTTGTTTTAGTAGTGTACGTTTATCAACAAATGTAAGGGCAATGCTGTGGGTCAGTAGGGTGGCACCTGTTCCTTTCTCAGGCAAACCTTTAGACTTTATTAGATGGTAGCAATAACCATAATATGCAAGAATTTTACATTCAATTTGAGGGAGAGGAGAGAGAGTCCAAGGCTATTTTTAAATTTTAAATAAAGGCACTTATGAAGCAGAGCTGGCTAAAATGAATTGTCAAATTAGGTTAAAGGATAGAGATGCAGTAGCAGATATCTAAGGAGATATTTCAGACTACACAGAATAAATACATCCCAATGAGTAAGAAAAATTCAAAAAGGTCAGATCTACCACCTGTGGTCAACTCGAAATGTTAAAAAGATAGTATTGTAGTGATTGTAATGAGTTCAGCCAGGTGGACCTCATAGAATAGGAGTTCCCGGATTAGGGCTGTTAACCAGTGTCAGGTATTATGCGCGTGTAGATAAAAAGTGACCTGGTGGAGTTAGTTCAGTAATAAGAAAATGCTATAAATGTGCAAAGACAGGTTGCAAAACAAGTGATTGCATAGAACATAAAAAGCACTAAAGAAGGACCAAAAAAAATATAAAGAGGGGAAAAATTTTGTACGAGAGAAAGCTAGCCAAAATTATAAATAAGATGAACAGTTCTGTAAATATTTAAGGTAGCAATGTTAACAAAGTGAGCATTGGTCCTATAGAATATCAGACTGGAGAATTAACAATAGAAAATAAGGAAATTACAGATGTATTGACCAGTTACTTGACATCAGTCTTCACTCTCGAATCAGAGTCACACAGCACAGAAACAACTCCTTTGGTTCATGCCGATCAGGTTTCCTAAGCTGAACTAGTCTTATTTGCCTGTGTTTGGTCCATATCCCTCTAAACCTTTCCTATGCATGTAACTGCCTAAACGTTTTTTGAATGTTGTAATTGTAACCGCCTCTACCACTTCCTCTGGCAACTCATTCCATGTACACACCAGCCCCGGGTGAAGAAGTTGCCCCTCAGTTCCCTTTTATATCTTTCCCCTCTCACCTGTGACCTCTAGTTTTAGACTCCCCTGGCCTGGATAAAAGACTTGGCAATTCACCTTAGCTATGCCCCTCAATATTTTATAAACCTCTATAAGGTCACCCCTCAGCCTCCTACACTCCAGGGAGAAAACTCCCAGCCTATCTAGCCTCTCCTTATAACTCAAACCTTCCAGTCAGCAGTAACATCCTTTTTTGCACCCTTTCCAGTTTAATAACATCCTTCCTATAGCAAAGTGACTAAAATTGAATGCAGTACTCCAAATGTGGCCTTACCCATGTCTTATACAGCTGGAGGATGCCGTCCCAACTCCTGTACTCAAATGCTCAGACTGACGAAGCCAAACGTGCGAAAACACTTTCTTCACCACCCTATCTATCTGTGACTCCACTTTCAAGAAACTATGTAGCTGCACCCCTAGGTCTCTCTGTTCGACAACACTTCCTAGAGCCCTACTATTGTATAGGTCCTGCCCTGTTTTGTCTTAGCAAAATGCAACACCACACATTTATCTGAATTAAATATCTGCCATTCTTCAGCCCACTGGCCCAGTTGATCAAGATTCCATTGTTTTCTTAGATAATCTTCTTCACTGTCCGCTATACTACCAATTTTGGCATTATCTGCAAACTTACTAACCATGCCTCCGATATTCTCCTCCAAATTATTTATGTAAATGTTGAACAACAGTAGAACTAGCACTGATCCTTGTGGTATACCACTGGTCACAGGCCTCCATTGAATAATTGGCCACTAGGACCACCCTCTGTCTCCTATCTTCAGGTTAATTTTGTATCCAATTGGCAGCTCTTCCTGGATCCCATGTGATCTAACCTAACTAACCAGTCTACCATGCGGAACCTTGTTGAAGGCCTTGCTAAAATTCATCTAGACAACCGAAAGAATTGAAGAACATTCACTGGACCCGAAACGTTAACTCTGTTTTCTATTCACAGATGCTGCCAGACCTGCTGAGTTTTTCTGGCAATCTCTGTATTTCATCCATGAAGACAATGTCTACTGCTTTGCCTTCAACTAGCTTCCTGGTCACTTCTTCAAAAATCTCAATCAAGTTTGTGAGACACAATTTCCTACACATAAAGCCATGCTGGCTATGCTTGCCTTTCCAAATGCAAGTAGATTCTGTCCCTCAGGATCCCCTCAAACAATTTACCCACCACGGACGTTACGCTCACTGGTCTGCAGCTCCCTGGCTTTTCCTTGCAGCCTTTCTTAAATAATGGCACAACATTAGCCACCCTCCAGTCTTCCAGCACCTCACCTGTGGCTTTCGATGATAGAAATATCTCCACTAGGGGCCCCACAATGTCCTGGGATACACTTGACCAGGTCCCAGGGGATTTATCTAACTTCTCTTCTGTAATATGGACTCTTTTCAAGACATCACTATTTATTTCCCCGAGTTCCTAACTTCCATGTCTTTCTCCACAGTGATACAAGTCACATCCCACAAGCTGTGATAAATCAGTAAACAGAAGAAATGGAGGAACTCCGGAAAATCACAAGTACCACAGAAGTACTGAGTAAACTGTTGGAACTGCAGGCAGGCACGTGCCTGGGCCCTGATGGACTTAGAGGAAGTGACTAGCAAGATAGTTTATGCATTGGTTTCAACTTCCTTGATTCACAGATGGTCCCATTAGATTAGTAAATAGCAAGTGTAATTCCTTTATTCCAAAAGGGAAACAAAAAGCAGAAATTATAGGCCAGTTAGCTTAAAATCTGTCAAAGGGAAAGTGTTAAGAGCTATAAAAGAAGTTACAGTATGGAAACTGGCTATGTTCAAGAAAATCAGGCATATTAAACATGGTTTTGTGAAACAAAAATCATGTTTGACCAATCTATTGGAAGTCTTTGAGGAGCTAACACTTGCTGTGGATGAAGGGGAACTGGTGGATAAACTGTGCTTAGATTTCCAGAAAGCAATTTGTTAAGGCACCACATCATAAGTTGCTGCGGAAAATAAAAATCTTGTGATGTAGGAGGTCTCATATTGGTACGGTTAGAAGACAGGTAGGCTAACATGAAACAGATTAGGCATTAGGGGTCTGTTTCAGGTTGGCAAGATGTAACAACTGATGTGCCTCTGGGATTGGTGCTGGGACTTCCAACTGTTTACAGTTTATGTAAATTACTCAGATGAAGTGATGGAAGGTCAGTTTGCCAATGTGCTGATGACACAAAGATAGATAGGAAAGTACGTTGTGAAGAGGACACAGAAGTCACAAAAAGACACAAGGTTAAATGAGTGGGCAAAAATGTAGCAAATGGAGTATAATGTGAGAAAATGTGAACTTGTTCATATTGGCAAGATGAATAAAAAGAATTATCTAAATAATGAGAGATTGTACAGCTCTGAGAAGCAGAGGAATCTAATCCTAACCCCGACCCTAACCCATCCTTATGCATGAATTTGCAAAACATCACGGTACAGCAAGTAATTAGGAAAGTGAATACAATGTTACCATTTGTCACAGGGGAATTGATTACAAAAGTACAGATGTTATGTTTCAGTTATACAGGGAACTGACGAGATCGCATCTGGAGTACTGTGCACAGTATTAATCACTTTATTTATACTTTATTGTCTTTCAAGATGGCGGCAGAGTGGTCTGGGGCTAATCTGCTCCCATCGGATTTCTTTCTTATTTTGTTTCTTTTTAGTTTTGCTCTTTTTCTTTCTTTTCTCTTAGTTTTCTTTTCTTTTGAGCCTGGAGAATGGCGGATGAAGGAGGCAGTCTCTGGCGGCAGCAACATCAGGATAAGCCGGACACGGCTTCACCCAAGCCCGGGGTGTTCCAGCAAGCGAGGAACAGCTGACTGCCTAGCCCAGACCCACAGGGTAGGCCAAGGCTCCATGTCCGCAGTTAGGCCCGGGTGCCTGACGGAGAAGAAAAGCAGTCTCAGCCTGGCGTGGCAGTCTTGTCCCAGTGTGGGGGTCTTTTGTCTTTGGCATCCAGGCATTCCAGCAGCCTGACAGGTAGTATCATCCAAGTGTAGCGGTCTCAGACCGGCATGGCCATCTTCTTTGGCTGAGGTTTCCAGCTCAGTATTCCAGTGGTGTGGTGTGGCAGTCTGGTCCTGGCTGCGTTTTCATGGTATTCCATTGTTCCTTAAATCGGCTTTTCCCAAGCCCAGGAGCCATTAACTGAACTGTGATGAACTTTGTCTTAATTCTACTTTCTTTCTATTATTATATATGACTTTTGGTATTGATGTAGGTGCCATGGTGGAGTGACTTAAATTTTTTCAGGTAAAGGTACATGTGATAACAAATTTCTATTGTGTCCTATTTAAGGATGGATGTAAATTTGTTGGCAGTTGTTCACAGAAAACTTACTAGAATGGGTCTTATGAGAAAAGGTTGGACAGACTAAGCTTGTACCTGAGGGAAGTGAAGTCTTTGTAGCTATATTTGCAGACGTAAAGACAGGTAGAAAAGTATTTTGTGAAGAGTACATAAAAATGATTCAGATTGATATTGATCGGTTGAATGAGTGACAAATAATGGAGGTAAATCTGAAGTTATTTACTTTGGCATTTAGAATCAAAAAGCAGCATTACTTAAATAGAGAAGGATGGCAGAATTCCAAGATGCAGACGGGTCTAGACGTTCTGGTGTCCAAGATGCAATAAGTTAGCATGCAGCTACAGCAAGTCATTAAGAAGGCTAATGGACCATAAAAATTAAGGATGTTATGCTTGAGTCATACAGGACACTGGTGACAACATACCTCAAACACTGTGTGCAGTTTTGGTCTCCTTATTTAAGAAAGGACATAAATGCATTGGAATCAGTTTACATGAGGTTTATCAGATTGACATCTAGAATGATTGGACTGTCTATCAGGTTTGACAGACTGGGTTTGTTTCCACAGGAGTTCAGAGGAATGAGGGATGACTTGATTGAAACGTGTAAGATCCTGAACAGTTTTGACAAGGTGGAAGTGTGAAGCATTTTTTCATCTCGAGTTGAGTCGAAAACAGGGGATCTCTTTAAAAATAGGGGACACTCCTTTAGGACAGAGATTAGGAGAATTGTTTTCTCTGATACCGTTGTATGACTTTGGAAATTTGCCTCAGAAGGCGATAGAGGTGGGGTAATTTAATATTTTTGTGGAGTCCACCCTTAGATCTCTTCTAACAAATCCCACAGATGTTGAAGTACACTTAACCATTAGAAAAAGTAAAAGCAAATCATCAATCAACAACCAACTCTGGCGAAGAAATATTTGCATACAACTCATGAGGAATTTATCTAGGTTGAATCCCATGGCTCTACCACATAAGAGTTACAAAGTACCACTAATGTTTATGTAAGACTTCACTTACCAAACATAAAATTATCTGGTCTGAAAAGGTGTCCAAAGGGTCCAGAACGAACAGAATCCATAGTACTAGGTTCCAGGTCCACAAGGACAGCACGAGGCACAAACTTACCACCTAGTCAGAAGGAGTTTTAAGACATGAGATATATACTTTTATGAAGAACATGAGCTATAAATAAATACAAGTAGTTTTATGATGCAAGTCAGCACCTGTGGCTTCATTGTAGTAGACATTGATTCTCTCCAGTTGCAGATCACTCTCTCCACGGTAGGTTCCCGTAGGGTCAATGCCATGTTCATCACTGATGACTTCCCAGAACTGAATTAAAAAAAAGGACATCAATACACATATGGCATGGTGGCACACTGGCTCACCGGTTAGCACTGCTGCCTCACAGTGTCAGGAACCTGGGTACAATTCCACCCTTGGTGGATGTCTATGTGCAGCTTGCACATTCTCCCCGAGTCTGCGTGGGTTTCCTTTGGGTGCTCCGGTTTCCTCACACAGTCCAAAGATGTGCAGATTAGGTGCATTGGCCATGGGAGATGGGGAGTTACAGGGATAGAGTGGGGCAGGGGTCTGGGTGGGATGTTCTTCACAGGGTCATTGTGGACTTGATGGGCCGAATGGCCTGATTCCACACTGTAGGGACTGTATGATTCTAGATGCAAGACACAGGTCAGCAAGATGCCGTTGCTCATTATTAGCTTAAACAAAATGTTCCTGAAGTAAACTTGAGCTGAAGTCAACTTTGGGTCATTCATATAGCATTCTTGCTTCTGAGTCAGTAGGCTCAGGTCGCATCCCAGACACTTTAACAGTGTCTTTGTTGGGACTGCAATGCAGTATTAAAGCAATTGCTGCAATTTTAGGGCTGCAGTCTCCTTGGGTAGATGTCAAACAAAAGTGAACATAAATTATAAATCTATACCGGGGAAACCAAGCGGAGGCTTGGGGACCACTTTGTGGAACACCTACGCTCGGTTCACAACAAACAACTGCACCTCCCAGTCATGAACCATTTCAATTCCCCCTCCCACTCCTCGGATGACATGTCCATCCTGAGCCTCCTGCAGTGCCACAACAAAGCCACCCGAAGTTTGCAGGAACAGCATCTCATATTTCACTCGGGAACCCTGCAGCCCAATGGTATCAACGTGGATTTCACAAGCTTCAAAATCTCCCCCCCGCCCCCGACCGCATCTCAAAACCAGCCCAGCTCATACCCGCCTCCCTAACCTGTCCTCCCACCTCAAGTCTCCTCTCCATCTATCTTCTCCTTTATCCATCTTCTATCCGCCTCTCCCTCTCTCCCTATTTATTTCAGAATCCCCTTTCCCTCCCCCATTTCTGGAGAAGGGTCTAGACCCGAAACATCAGCCTTCCTGCTCCTCTGATGCTGCTTGGCCTGCTGTGTTCATCTAGCTCCACACCTTGTTATCTCAGATTCTCCAGCATAGGCAGTTCCTACTTTCTCTGAACATAAATTATTCCATTTCATTATCTGCAGAGAAGGGGAATTTCCCCCCAATGTCCCGGACAATATTTATCCCTCAGTCAACAACTAAGAACAGATTATCTGGTCAGTCTCATGTTATTGTCGTCAGGGTCTTAACTGTACAAATTTCATCAGGTTTTCTACATTGATACAGTGACAAAACTTCAACATCGTCCTTGATTGGCTGTGATGTAGTTAACTTCCATAGATATTCTTGGAGGATATCCAGGCTGAGTTTTATAAAATTTAGTTTTATTATTTTAAAGGAAATGCAGCTCAATTTAAAGAAAGCATCTGCAATGTTTTGTGAAGTTGGGTCGAGTACCTGTGGGTTGAGAAGCAGGAAATCAGAATTGGGTGCTTGTAAAATGCTAGGGGGGAATGCAGTGCATGGTCCCTTTAAAGACTGCGTGCTTTTTCCATGCTTAGGAGATTTATAAAGAACGTCTGTGAGCAGCTTAAATGTTCGCAAGGGCACAGAGAGTACCCAAACTGAAACATTTGTATCAAAAAGCAGTTAACAGGCCAAGCAGCAGTTTTGTTTTGTCATCAAGACAGCACGTTTTGAATTTAGCCAATAAATTTGAACTAGGCACTTGGGCGCCAAAAAAAATTTAATTTAAATCTGATGGTTTTGAAAAAGAATAGGACTAATCTTAGTGTAAGAAATTGATATGTCATCAAGGATACAAAAGAAGAGGGCAGTTGGACGAAGACTAAGAGTGAACTGCCATCTGCCAGAGTTAACAGCTGTCAGCTCTAAAGAGAATTGCTGGCTTACAATCTTCTTTAAGTTTTCGAGAAAGCACTATTTAAATTAAAGGTACGTACAGCATAACTAGTTAAGATTCCTGACACAGAGGAATTGAAGGAGAAGGCATTCCTGACTGAACATTCGATGGAGAAGGCATAGGACATTCTGGAAAACATGTAACCTGGCTGTAAGTTTGAGAAACTAAAGTCTATTTTCTTTTTATTTCGTATAAGTGGGACTTGTATTTATTGGAACTGCATTTGATGTATGGTAGAACCAGAACAAAGAATAGCCCTTCAAGAAAACTTTCCAAAATCACCCGCGTCAACGAAACAGACAACACAGATTCATGAATTAAAAACATCTTGGACCAACCACTTACAGATACGGAAAAGGCCGTCCTAGCATGCGGACTGAATTATAACGCAGATACGCCGAAAAAACTGACTTCCTGGCTGCGCTAGAATCGACACTAAAGAACAACGAACTCATGGAAGAAGTACAACAGACCATCAGAGAGATGATAGTCCCAACACTGAGCAAAAAAGGAAAGTGGAACACACTCAACTCAGAAGAGAATAAAGCCCTGGAAAGACTCAAGAAAGACAGGAACATTGTAATCTTACCATCGGACAAAGGATGCATGACAGTAATCCTCAACAGAACCCAATACATCGAGAAAGCTAACGCACTACTAGTGGATACCAACACCTACCAACAGATGGCGATAGATCCAACACCACAGTTAGGGAATCGGAATACAACGACCCTGGAGAAATTACACAACTCAGGAGACATCAACAAAAACGACCTAAAATGAAGCCAGAGGGATCCAACACATCCTGTTTCTGCAGACTCCTCAAGATACACAAACAGGGGGTCCCCCTCAGACCCATTGTATCACAGTCAGGCACACCAACTGATTTCTGATGAAGGATTTAGGCCCGAAACGGCAAGTTTTCCTGCTCCTATGATGCTGCTTGACCTGCTGTGTTCATCCAGCCCCACGCTTGTTATCTCGGATTCTCCAGCATCTGCAGTACCTTTTATCTCTCACACCAACTTATAGACTTGCCAAAGAACTACACTAGAAATTGAAATCCTTAGTGGACAACACTACCCACTCCATCCACAACATCATCAAGGACACCAGGACAGAAGAGGATGAGATCATGATATCCTTCGACATATCAACACTAATAATGTCCATAAACATCAACCTAGCCAGAGAAACAACTGCCACACTGCTGGACGAATCAAGTAGGCAGGCAACCCAGGACACCAACACCATTAACGACACCACCATGAAATCACCAGATCGGTGCCTCACAATCCACTTCACCTTCAATGACATCACATACAAACAAATCAACGGAACAATGTGGCCCCCAATGATTGCAGTAGCAGTAGTGCAAAGGTTAGAATGGACAACGCTCCCCACTAAACTTTGGGTCCGATATGTGGATGACACCTTTGTGATTATTAAACGTATAAAACTAGAACAAACTCACCAACACAAACAACATCCTTACCAGGACAAAATTCATGAAAGAAGAGAACAACAACCAACTACCCTTCCTAGACATAATGGGAGAACGCAAAAACAACAGGGAACTCCAGACTAGTGTATATAGAAAGACCATACATATGGACCAGATACTCAATTACACTAGCAACCACCCCAACGCCCACAAATGGAGCTGCATCAGGACGCTATTTAAATGAGCCACAACACATTGCAGCAACCTGGAACTACACAAAGTAGAACAGCAGCACCCATACAGAGTCTTCAAATGCAATGAATACCCGAAAACAACAGTCCACCATTACTTCCAAGACAGACCACAACAGGAAGACACAACACAAACAGAATCACTTATCACCCTACCACACATCAAGGATATTTTGGAGATGACAACAAGACTACTCAGACCCCTAGGTATCAGAGTAGCCCACAAACCAACAACCACCCTACGACAGATACTGACAAACGTAAAGGATCCCATACCCAAAACTAGCAAAACTGGTGTAATATACAAAATACCATGCAAGGACTGAGAGAAACATTACATAGGCCAAACCAGAAGAAAACTGACAATATGGATACACGAACACCAACTAGGCACCAAGAGACACGACCAATTTCCAAGTCTCACTACACATGGATAACAAGTGACACAAATTCCACTGGGATAACACATCCATAATTGCACAAGCCAAACAGACACAACAGGGAATTCCTGGAGGCCTGGTATTCTAACCGGAACTCTATCAACAAACGCATTAAATTAGACTCTGTGAACAAACCACTGAGAAACAGAACCAGAAGTAATACCAACCACCCCAGCAAACCGAGGCATACAAAAGAACAAGCGAGACAGAACATGAACACTTCACCGGAGGTGCACTGACGATGTTACCTAGCAGGGTGATGAAAAGTTTGCAAACAAACCCACAAGATTGGTGAGCACGTCTACAACCTCATCCACAACCCGAGCTACAAATCTTCTCGAAAACTCAGCCACATAACTGATTGTAAGTTTCCATTAAATCATAAATGGCTTTGCAATATGATTTTATTTGTTTAATAATTGAAACTGTTTAAGGTTGAGCCAAAAGCTGTTTCCCATGTGTATAGTGTTCCAGGTCAAAGACAGGAAACCATCAAAGGAGGACAGAATATCCTTGGATGTGTTGCAAAGTAAATGTTTCTGATCCATAGATGTGAGAAATGATGCACTCTGAAAATCTACAGAGGATGATAGGGTGGACACGCAGTAACAACCATAATAGATAGGGAAAATTTAGCTACTGTCTTTACAAATACAAAAGCAGATTCTCAAGCGGAGCGTGAAGGAGTTGGAAGAGTTAATTGGACACTAAGGAAAGCAATGAAAACTCAGGTGAATCAGGATTAATAATTTGGACGATGTAACACAAAAAAGGAAACTGAAGAGAGAAACAGCATAAAGTACTCAGAACGTCAGGTACCAGAACATGATGTGAAGGTGCCGGTGTTAGACTGCGGTGGAGAAGGTCAGAAGTCACACGACACCGGGTTGTGGTCCGGCAGGTTTGTTTGGGGTCACGGGCGCTGCTCCTTCGTCAGGTGAAGTCCACTTCGTCTGACGGGGGAGCAGGGCTCCGTGGGCTTGTGATTTCGGGTAAACCTGTTGGACTATGGTTTGGTGTCATGTGACTTTTGACCAGGTACCAGAATATAGGAGGCACTGTCACTGAGCAAAATGTTCGGAATTTTGAGAAAGCCAACAGCGAAGGGACAATTAAAGGATCTGAATGTGACATACAGAATAGCCCAAAGTCAGGTTATGAAGAGGCCAATCTAAAAAGCCCTATAACATGAAAATTCATAAACTGACACCAGCATCTGCAGTAATTTGCTACGACTGGTATTATCCAGATTGGGTTGAGGAGGGAAAGGAGCCCAACTCTGGGACCCAGGAATGCTGACAAGCATGGTGAAACTGAAGCAAGGAGAAACTGAAGCATGGAAGAGACATCTCATCAATGTGTTGACACAGAACAGAGTGGCAGTATCAATATTGCAATGATGTTGAAATGAAGTATGCCATACTGGGAAGCTGTATTAGAGATTATCAGTAACCACTAAATTAGCCCGAAAGATTAGATTTTTGTAGGACAAGGACATGGCCAAAATAGCCCTTTATTACAGGTTAAGCAGACCAGACAGCTAGCTGATGAAGCACTAGATGTATTTGCAGGCAAACTGAGATCTGTATGCTTGAAGACAATGGTTAAAATTTGGTATTTGCCAACGTAATAGGCGTTCCAGGGAATCATTGGCTGAGGACCACAGTAACCAAAAGTTTGCCGTAGATCAGAGCAAGAGCTGAATCATGGCTTCATCTGAGAATGAAACAAATGCAGAGGCTGGCGTGTTACGGAAACTTACTATAGTTTTCAAATATGATGGAATCAAAGAAAATAAGAGAAGGAGAAGGTACACAAAATAAGAGGGAATGTAGATAGGAAAAGGGTATAGATGCAGGAATAGGTAGTGTGGGTAGATCCCAGGCTTGTTCCATCTGTCGGAAAACAAGGCACTGAATTATTTCTGCAATTAGCTTGTGTGTATAGAGTTGACCCAATCTCAGGGATGATGTAAATAGGTATTGTGATAACAGCATAGTGTGCACAATGAATAATGCAGACTTCCACTGGGGTGGCACAGAGACTAGCACTGCTGCCTCACAGCACCAGAGACCCAGGTTCGATTCCACTCTCCGGCGACTGCCTGTGTGGAGTTAGCACATTCTCCCCCTGTCTCTGTGGGTTTCCTCCAGGTGCTCTGGTTTCCTCCCACAGTCCAAAAATGTGCAGGCTAGGTGGGTTGGCCATACCAAATTGCCCATAGTGTTCAGTGATGTGTAGATTAGGTGGGTTATGCAGGATGGACTGGGTGGGATGCTCAGAGGTTCGGTGTGGACTTGTTGGGCTGAAGGGCCTGTTTCCACACTGTAGGGATTCTATGATATTCTGCTGGAACACATGAGGAAGTAGTAGGACGATAGCAGTTGATTTAAATTGACTTCATTGATCACAGCCCACTACAAAAACAGGCAGTGAATATTATCTGATGTTGATGGATAGCTTCCCCAAGCAGCCAGATGCCTTCCCTTGTACAGCAGGTACACATTATCCACTGCTAGGATTCTGGTGAGGGAAGTGTTCTGCAGATGGGAATTGCCCCAAAAAAAGTGGAATCAGGTCAGGGAAGTCAGTTCACTGGATAGGTTATGCAGATCACCCTTAAATTTCTAGGCATACAGGGAAAATGGCACGTGGCCCATAACTCCTAATCATCGAGTAGAGAGTATGAACTGTGTCATTAAAAAAGACTTAAGGAGGAGATAGCTAAGGCCTATTCAGAGGTCCTGCCTTAGTCTTAATTTACATCAGGGCCAGCATCTCCAAAAGGAGAAGATCTTGTCCACTCAGACTCAAGTGCTGGTACCAATTCAGAGCAAAAACTAAGCCTATGGATCACCTGGGACAGATTTGTAAAGATCTACATGAAACTCTAAGTATATTGGGTGGCAGCTAAAACGAGGGAAAACAGCACCAAAAGAATAAAATGCTACTGGACTACGAAAAGCACTGGAGTAGAAAGTAAGGGACCAGATCATGGTCAGAAATTATGCAAGAATAGGGGCATTTCAATCATTGTATAATGAATCATATGGTATAATCAGGATCAGAGAATCATACTGAATGGAACCAAGCCCCCCTTCATCCATCTCATCCATGCTGACTAGGTTTCCTGAACTAAACTAGTCCTATATTCCTGCATTTGGCCCATATCCCTCTAAACCTTTCCTCTCCATGCATCCTCTCTATCCAAATGTCTTTTAAATATTGCAATTGTACTCAAGTCTACTTAGATTTTTAATTCCACCATTTGCTGTGTTGCAATTTGAACCTGGGTCCCCAGAACATTACCAAAGTATCTGGATTACCAGTCTAGTGACAATATCCATAGGATTGTGCCTCCACAAACATTCACATCCATCACTGCTAACGCTCAGTAGCAACACTGTGTACTATCTACAATGTGCATTGCAGAAATTCACCAAGCCTCTCCAGGCAGCACCTTCCAAAACCATTACCAACAAAAGGGCAAGGACAGCAGATACACAGGAACACTATTACCATCAAGTTCCTCTCCAAGCCATTCAGCCTCCTGAGTTGGAAGAAGTATATTGTCACAGGGTCAAAATCCTGGAAAACCCTCCCCAACAGCATTGTGGTCTAACTGCAACAAATTAACTGCAGCAGTTCAAAAAGACAACTCATACCACCTTCTCAAGGGCAACTAGGGCAATAAATGCTGGCCCAGCCAGCAACACACACATCCCATAAATAGGAACAAAAAACTATCCCTGATAACCATTTACTCCCTTGCATAACAGGAATCTTTCCACTTCTGTCTTAAAATTTTCCAAAGGCTCTGCTTCCACCACCTTTTGAGAAAGGTAGATAATAAGTCAAACCAAGCCCTATGTTATATGCAATATGAATGCCAAAAACAGATAAAATGGTGCCACATTAACCAGTGTGAACTCTTTGATGTTGAAGACAAGACAGCAAAGATGGGCTAATGACCCAGAAGGTGTGTGTGGTAATAGACAATGTGACCCATAGTGCCCTCAACACTTAGTCCTATACCAACATCTTTTTGATGATCAAGAGGTCCAAACTTCAGGGAAAAGAAGAGGGAATGTGGTAATTTTAGCATTAAAGTCTGAAGCGGAAGGAAGGCCTCTCACGGAATGGTTCTATTGTCAACGAGCTTGGATACAGACCCTTTAGTCCAACCATCCATGCCGACCGTGATTCCAAACTAGTCCCACCTGCCTGCCTGCACTTGCCCATATCCCTCCAAACATTCCCTATTAATGAACTTATGTTTTAAATGTTGTAACTCTACCCGTATCCACCACTTTCTCAGGAGGTTCATTCCACACACAAACTATTCTGTGTAAAATCGTTGCCTCTCATATCCTTTTTAAACCTTTCTCCTCTCACCTTAAAAATATACCCCCTAGTTTTGAACTCCCCAACCTAGGGAAAAGACCCCTGTCATTCACCTTATCTATAATGCTCACTAATTTATAAACCTCAATAAGGCCACCCCTCAACCTTCTACGCTCCAGTGAAAGAAGTCCCAGTCTTTCCAGTCCATTTTTATATCTCAAACCCTTCATTCCCACTAAATCTTTTCTTAACAATCTCCAGTTTAATAATGTTCTTCATATAACAGGGTGACCAGAACTGCACAACAGTAATCCAAAAGAGGCCTAACCAATGCTCTGTATGACCTCAACATAAAGTCCCAACTCCTATTTTCTTTTGTAGAAGTTGGATCATGAATACAGATGAAATGCACACTGTGCTGGACTTGTTGATGATCCAGATTGCAGCAAGACAGGGAGACTGAGATGTCCTTTATTTACAGATGTTTGGAGGAAGTCTGGTGCACTGTAACACAAGGGGATACAACACAAGATGATGCTGGGTTTGTTACATATTTCCATGAGGCCTGAATTGCTTTGAGTCAACTTCCCCCAAGTATTCCAATCATACTGGTGATAAACTTGAGGAAGTATCAGGGCCCTGTCCAAAATCAAAAATCAAGACCAGTTAGGTGCAGGTGAAAGAGAGCAGTGAGGATTATTTAGAATGTCAAGGGAGTACCAGGCATTTTTTCATTGCAGCGTAGGAGGTTGAGAAGATAAATTCATGAGGGGTATAGATACAGTTAATGGTAGGTGTGTTTTCCCTACGATGGGAATTTCAAGACTAAGAGGCATATTTTAAGGTGAGAAGAGACAGATTTTAAAAAGATATGAGGGGCAAATTTTTTTACAGAGGGCTGTTCCTGTGTGGAATGAGCTTCCCGAGGAAAATATGTAAAACACACTTAGATAAACACATGACTAGAAAAGGTTTGGAGGGATGTGAACCAGGAGCAGGCAGGTGGAACTGGTTTAGTTTAAGATTATGTTGGGCATGGACTAGTTGCAGCGAAGAGTCTATTTCCGTGCTGTATGACTGTACGGTGCTGTGATTTAATAAATAAAGAATAAAGCTGATGCATCTATGGATTGGGAATACAGTAATTAAGAAATGACTTGCACAAGTGCACTACAGGAACTAAGGAGGGATTGAAACTGTGATGGGCAACTGTGGAAGGAGGAGAAAGGTGTTTGTGTCTGTGGGTGTGTTGGGGCTAAGTGCAAACAGAAATCATTTATTTTATTTTAAACAATGGCAAGATTGTAGATCTGGGACAGACTGGTTTCAAATTTTAGATTTGTGCTCCCAGCTCCTGCAAATGCAGGATGGCACCAAACTTGTAAAGCACTAAAGTAAGTCAAAATCAATAATCCCACAACTCAGAACAAAGAATTCATATTAAAGTTAATGACACCTGGATCTAGGAATAGGTAATGTTGAGTCCAGCAAGGATAGTGTTGTATCATGATTGGAATTAAGAGGTCATTCTTAATTTAACTGAATTACATCTGACCAGATGGTGCCCACCACAAACAAATGAATTTCAAGAAAGTGTGAAAAGCCATGAATCTAAACACCACAAGATTCACCTCAGTTCCAATTCACATTCAGACCAGGCTCAAGCAAGGTTTTATAATCACACCGGTGCTCTTCTCAATCTTCCTTGCTACAACGACCTACTTCATCCTCAGCGTGCTGCCTGCTGAAGCAGAAGGTGCTTTGTCATTAAACTAAAGCACAAAGATGACACTTGCGCATGCGCATACTCAGAAGACCTTCAGAGGCATATGATGGTCTAACATTAAACATTTGTACAACAAATATTCACTACCAAACTGCTTCCACCACACTGCGCCCCATGCCACCTTACCAAAATCATTGGACACTGTCAACAAGTTTCAACACACTGTGCCAGTTCAGTCTTTAGTTACCTAAGGAAGGGAGTGTTTAAAGACAGTTACCTCAATCCTGGCATCAAACACGTAGTCTACAGAGCAATACTCTGCAGAAATATGTAAGGTGGCACGGTGGTTAGCACTGCTGCCTCACAGTGCCAGGGACCTGGGTTTGATTCCACCCTCTGGCGACTGTCTGTGTGGAGTTTGCCCATTCTCCCCATGTCTATGTGGGTTTCCTCCGGGTGCTCCAGTTTCCTCTCGCAGTCCAAAGATGTGCAGGTTAGGTGGATTGGCCATGCTAAATTGCCCGTAGTGTTCAGGGAGATGTAGATTAGGTGGGTTATAGAGGGATGGGTCTGGGCGGGATGCTCTGAGGTTCGGTGTGGACTTGTTGGGCCAAAGGGCCTGTTTCCACACTGTAGGGATTCTATGATATCTGCACACCCCAATGGATCAGAGATATGGACTGCAGGAACCTCAAATTGGGTGACAATCGATAAAATGGGTGGAACTAGCATGTAGGTGCAGACAAGGAGTTCTTTTCTGGCTTTCAGATGTATCTGTTCCCTTAGTGCCTACTGATTATGCCTTGTTGCTATTTTGAAATAAACCTTGTTACTTGAGACGTTCCATTTTTGCACTTGGATGACAGCACTTAAGAGTGCAATGCTCCAATGTGAAGTACATTTATTTATTGTACTTGACCTGGTTTATAGTATACTTAATAGTAATTAAGTATGAATTTTTTTTGCAAACAAAAGGGATCTGTATTGTGGTTGTTCTTTTTTGAACCATGAATTCAAGGTTAATCAAGACCTACGGGTCATATATATTCTGTTCTTGTAAGAATCATTTCTTAGTTCACATATAATTCACGTAAATATTTTCTGTACCTTGTCTAACACCTACCACAAAGGCACCTTAGAAAATGCAAGCCAAACATATGCACGTAGACTGCATGAATTCAGGTCAAGTTTAAAGTCTTGAGGCAAGCTCATGCTCAGCTGTCTTCATCAGAAAAACTACAACTGCAACAAAGGTGAGATCACACGAACAACAACTAAAAAAAAAGCTTTCTGATGGGGAAGCAGAAGCTGATGCCATCATATCGAGTTTTTTTTTCCTGTAAACATACAATCTGTAATTTGTATTACTGGCCCGAACTATATTTGATTGACCTGAAGTTAACAATCCATCCTAAAATTCACTTGGCATATTTACATGATTTCAGAAGAACTCGGTCAGTTACATTACTGCATCATACATCTCAATCATGATCTATTGTATAATGTTATGCATGAAACTGGTTCTGGTTTTATTGAACATTTCAGAGTCAATGTTGGGAGCAACATCCCCATAGGTCACAGACATCATGTGATAAAAGGAATCCCTTTCTTTCTTGGCTTCCATTTAAGCTTTTGTGTTAGTTCAGCTACTTTTAGCAGTGATCTTTTCCCCAAGGCGATGGCTGGTATCTTTGCTACAATTGCTCCTGGATTAAATAGGTAGTTTTCCTCAATCACTTCATCTCCTTTTCTGCTTCAAAAGCAGCCTGTTCAGAAAACACCATTGCAAAAACAGACTCCATACAAAAGGTTGAATGGGGGATGAATTTATGTCTTAAAATTTGCATTATGATGAACAGATATACACAATGACAGCTCAAGAAAAGCAGGTACAACCTGTAATTAGAGTAAAATGAGTATTTTAAAATTACTGTGAACCTCGCTTGGAAGACATACTGTGAGTCTTTGTATTTAATTACTTCTCGTCAGATTTAAACTCCATACGCATAGATCAAGTTAAGTTTGCAATGCGAACAATCAAAGTAGATGGCTAATTTAATTCAACAAAATTTAGATCAAGGTAAGATAAACAATGAAATATACAAAAGGCCCCTAATTACTTTCTTGGGGAGTCTATACAGTTACTGAATGCCTTAAAAAATGTAGAAGAAATGCAACAAACAGGAAAAATAAACAAACCTGGGAACTAGTAGAAATACTCAATGGCTGCAATTCACCCTCCAAACCATATATAATTCTGACTTGGAACTGTGTCACCACTACTTCAAAATCCTAATAGCACTGGGTGCACCTGCATTCCATGGACTGTAGCAGTCAGGGAGGCAGCTCACCACCACCTTCATAAAGGCAATTAGTGACAGGCAATAACTAGTCAAGGATATTGCACGGGGCATGAAGAATACGCTCTGCTCTTCTTCATACAGACCGCTGACATCTACTTGAGGAACAAAGTAAGCCTCAAGATCAAGCATCCCAAACTTTGAGGCGGACAGTGTAGAACTTTTAAAAACATTGAAAAGTTTGCAAACAGATAGGTGGCAGATGTTCAATGCACTTAATATAGACTGGTAGAAAGAACTTGGAGAAACAGTATAAAACAAAACATGTAGCTCAAAAGGGATGTGTGGAAGCAGACTGATCTGTATATATGTGTATATACACCATTCAACGTAGCAAAACAGGTGGAATATGCGGAGAGAGCACACAGCATCCTCGGCTGTATTAATAGTGATACTGAGTACAAAAGAGAGAGATTACACTTACATTGTACAAGACACTGGTTAGCTCTCAGCTAGAACACTGTGCACAGTTTCGGGGCAATAGATTAAAGGAACGATATGAATATACTGGAGAGGGTGCAAAGAAAGTTTACAAGAATGATTCTAAGGATAAGAAACTTCACTTATAAAGACTGATTGGAGAAACTGGGACTATGATCCTTAAAGAGGAAGAGGCTAAGAGGAGATTTGATTAAGTTTTCAAAATCATGAGGGGTCTAGACAGAGGAGACGGGGAGAAACTCTTCCTGCTCGCAAATGGATCAAGAATGAAAGGGCACAGATTTTGAAGTGAATTGTAAAAGTAGTAAATGTGATACATTCAGCTCGGTCTGGAAATTTGGTAAAGGCAGGTTTAATTACGATTCATTAGATGATCGTTTAAATATAAATAGTGTGCACAGTCACAGGGTAAGGGCAGGAGGATTGCACCAAATAATGATGTTTATTTGCACAGCCAACACAGACAGTGGGCCAAAAGGCCTTCTTCTGCACTGCAACAATGCTGTGATCTTAGTACACACAACCAAGGTAATTAAAGATGTGGTTTGACATGTTTCCCATCTTCATTTGTCTGTTTAAAGGTTTGTATGTTCTCCCCACTGACTCTTCATCTAGTTGGTTACTAAATCACTCCAGGCTCAGTCTTTTCCATTGCTCCATCAGGAGTTCATTCACTGAGACAAACATCCTATCATTAGTCTGAAATTTGTCTTTTACCGGTCTGAACTTGCTTCCCTTTACTGAACTTTCACGATCAGTTCATATACTTTCTTTCCAAGATAAATTGTCTAAATGTATCCAGTTGTTAAGAACTCTTGCAGTGGTAGTGTGAGCCAGGAGATCTGGGCTGAAGTTCCATCTGCTGAAGATGTGTGTCATAGCACATCGTAATGGGCATGTTTTTTAAAAAAGGTCATTCCTCATAATGCATACATTTTAGGTATGAGCCTCAGTGATCTTCTGTGAACCGCACTTCATCACCTGAATGTTTTGTTTTACTACAAGCAGAACCATATACGATCTTCAGCATGCAACCTGATCACACTACTGTAAAATATAATCACTACTTTGACTTGTAATTGGTTTAAATAACCTTTTACCAAAATGGAAAAACAGAAAAAAATTACAGCTCTCTTGAAGACTTTAAACAATTCTGATGCCTGGATTAGCACACCAAGTGAGTGATCAGATTTATCATCCTGCTAGAAATTAACCAAGCATCAATTACTATGTCTTCAGTTGACATCTGCTCTTTGCTGTCATTCATATCAACTTGGTTTATAAACAACAAAAGGCACCTTGCTAAGGCAAGAACTGATTAATAATAAAGTTGAAATATTATTTGTAGTCAGTGAAAATATAAACTTGTGTATTAAATATTTGCCTAATTTACAAGATTACATTTGATGCTCATTCCTGAATAGCATCCATTTCCCCATCTTAAGATGTTGGGCACTTCCCTTGATTAATTATCTCAGTTGTACGGACAGAGACAAGGGTTCAAATTGTTTGGAATAATTTATATCAAGCAATTATACTACATTTAGTAAAATGTGTAAAGAATCACTGGTTACAGCAATACCAGCATCTTTCTTAACAAGAGACCAGCAGCTTGTCAAGATTCCATCTTCCCAGAAGTTCACTGACCTGTCTTTGACCCTTGTGAATGCTACTACAGCAGCAATGACTTCTGGAGAACAGAAGCCTTAATATCTAGATCCAAATCTGTCTAAATATTTGAACAATGCCACGATATTTTAGCTTCAGCATGAGCACAGTACCAAAGGTCAGCCCTTCTACAGAGAAGAGCTGAAGGAAATAGTGCTTAGTCTGGTATTTACTGTTTCAGATACTGCAAGACACCCACAAAATTTAGACTTAGCAAAATGTCTTTTTTTTAAAAAAAAATCTAAAATATTTTAGAGACTAAGAAATATTAATAAACTGTTTATTGATTACAGAAACCAATGTCAATACCAGCACAAAACTGAGCTATCCTTCCCAAATGGAAGGACTTGGATTGAAGAAAAGATTCATAATTATAAGTCATTACAAAAGTGCAAGCAAGCTGGTGGATTGGCCCATTCTAGAATATTTAATTCTGAAGTTGCTTTCAATAGTTGAAAGCCCTAAGCTCTGAAACTCCTTCCCAAAACATCTCAGAACACCAGGAATCTATCCACTTCTGTCTTAAAGTTCTCAAAGATTATGCTTCCACCACCATTTGAGAAAGACAGAATTCCAAAGAATCATGTCCCTCAAAAAAAATTCCCCTCGTGGACAACCAACCCCTTATTTTTAAGCAGTCACCCCCTAGTTCTAGTTTCTCCCGCAAGAGAAAACATCCTTTCCACATTCACCATCATGCCCCCTCAGATTCTTATGTGTTCAAACGTTACTATTCTAAACATTAGTGAATACAAACCTAGCTGATCCAACCTCTCCTCATTTTTAATCAAAACTGGTGAACAAAAGCTAACTAGGAACCAGAGAAATTTGAAATCACCTTGAGAATCAAT
This sequence comes from Ginglymostoma cirratum, assembly GCA_024137785.1. Lineage (NCBI taxonomy): Eukaryota > Metazoa > Chordata > Chondrichthyes > Orectolobiformes > Ginglymostomatidae > Ginglymostoma > Ginglymostoma cirratum. The sequence goes on along the minus strand of JAHRHZ010000035.1, from coordinate 3,325,769 downwards.
TCCTTGGTTCCTATAGCTTATATAGTCAGGAGCAATTATGTGGGTAAAAAATGTGCAAGCACAAAAATGTAAGTCCAGAAGTAGGTCATTCAGCCTCGAGTCTGCTGTGTCATTCATTAAGACCATGGCTCAATCTGATTGTGACTTCAAAAATCCAAACTTCCACCTATTCTGGGTAATCTTTCAACCATTGATGAACACGGTACTATCTACCTTGGCATTAAAAATATTCAAACACTGAACTTTCATTAACCTTTCAGGAACAGTCACAAAGGCTCACGACCCTGGGAGAGAAAATTTTGCCTCATCTGCTTTAAATTGGAAGCCCCTGATTTTTAAAATAGTGACCCTGGGTTCTAGGGTCTCCCAGAGGAAATATTCTTGTCACATCTAACTTATAAAGACTCCTTGGGATCTAACATGTTTTAATCAAATGACTTCTTACTCCAACCTCCAGCAGATACCAACCTAGTCTGTCCATCCTTTAGTCAGAAGACAACTCATCCGTTCCAGTAACAACTTAGTAAACCGTCTCCTAAATACTTCCAGTTCATTCACACTCTTCCTTAAATAAGGCCAAAATAGTACACAGAATTCCGTACTTCACTAATTGCTTGCTGTACCTGTAATGATTAACTCTGGGTTCCTCGTTGGAAAACAAAAATCAATCCTCAGTGGTTAGCACTGCTATCTCTCAGCGCCAGGGACCCAGGTTCAATTCCACGATCAACGACTGTGTGTGGAGTTTGCACGTTCTCCCCATGTCTGTGTCGGTTTTCTCCGAGTGCTCTGATTTCCTCCCACAATCCAAAGGTGTGCAGGTCAAGAGGACTGGCCATGCTAAATTGCCCATAGTGTCCAGGGATGTTTAGGTTAGGTGGGTTAGGCAATGGTAAATGCAGTGATAGGGGAATGGGTCTGGGTGCGATGCTCTTCGGAGGGACGGTGTGGAGTTGTTGGGCCGAAGGGCCTGTTTGCACACTGTAGGGATTCTGTGATTCTACGAATCCAAGCATTTGCAAGTTTCACGCGATTGACCAAAAGCACTGCTCACCTATTCCTACTAACATCATTTTTTTTCATCTATCAATCCCTACGTCACTGAAAAAAAAAGATTGTGGATGCTGGAAATCAGAAACAAAAACAGAAATTGCTGGAAAACCTCTGCAGGTCTGGCAACATCTGTGGAGAAAAATCCGAGTTAACGTTTCGGGGCCGGTGATTTTTGTCAGCTCTGTCGGATCTGACCAATTGTTTTTCTCTCTCTCTGGTCTCCATCTCCAACTACCATTAACTCCCCGCCCCACCACACCACATACCATCATCTGCAATACATACCATTCCTTTTCCTACCTACAATCGGTTCTGAAGAACCGTGAACTCTGCTTTCCCTTAACAACAAGTCTTTGTTATTACAGTAACATTTGTCACGGATAGGTTGACGGAACGATTTCAAGTTTAAGCTGGCAGGTGATAAAGCGTTGACATCGGCCAACGTCTCCCGCCTGAATCGCCATTACGTCACTCCCTGCGCCTGAGCGCGAAACCCAACACCTCACCGCTGTAGTTGGCGCCGCGCGCGCGCGCTGACACGTGCGGCTGCCATTTTGTGACAGCCGCGGCGACGCGTGGTACCCCTTGGTCTACCGTCACTCCCGGGCTTCGCCGGCGGTAAGGGCTCACCCCGCTCCCCTCGTGCACCTACAAACCTTCGCCCCGATCTGGTTTCCACACAGCCCGGCCTGGATGTGCACGATCTCCCGCATTCCGACAGTCGGATTTAAAGTACAAGAAACGAGCAGAAAGCCAGGCCCCTCATCTCCTTGGCCGCGACTCTGCTTTTGGACAGATTAATCAGATTCCCCTCTCTCCATTTGCTGTCTGCATGTCAATCAGCAGCCACGGCGCGGGGCTACTCCTCCAATTGGTCCACTTCAATAGACCGGCTGCCGTTGCCTGGCAACGACTTTAACCCCGCCCATTTTCTATCTGGCGGTACCTTGTCACAATCTTCTGGGACAAGTGATGACGTTTTGGTCATGTTACAGCATCTTACCTGTGGCTTGTCACATGTCACGTTTAAACCTTTATAAACAAAGGCAAGTTGTGGAAAAACAAATGTAGTAAGTTATGTTAAATCTTTGTAGCATATTAATTTGGAGCCAGCTGGAATAGTATGTCCAGATTTGGGCACTACATTTGATGAAGAATGTGAAGACTAAGTAGCGAGGGTGAAAGAGACTTAGTTGAATGGATAAAGGATTTCTTTTAGCTCATATTTAGGGAAACTGGTGTTCGTCTCATTAGTACAGAGAGGAGACCTGGTAAGGATGTTTGAAGTCATGAAAGGTTCAGATAGAAGAATTGAAGATAAACTTTCTAATAGCTGAAAGGGTTGATAACCAACTTGACAAAAGGACAAATGGTGAATTAGACAGCAAGTGGTCAGAATTTGGAATACGCAACCTAGTAGGGCAGTATGTACAGGTTTTTTGAAAGGCATCAAAAGGGAACTGGATAAATATTTGAAAAAATAATAGTAAGTATTTGAAAAAGTGCTGAAACTGCAGTACAAAAGATATGACGGGAGCACAAGCTGAATGGCCTCTTGTGTCGTACTATTTAATAAAAGCAAAACACCATACCTGAAATATAAAAGAAATGTAAAAGTAGTCCATTCAACGCATCAAGTCCACTCTACCACACAATAAGATCATGGCTGATCTGACACTCCTCAACTTCACTTTACAAAATATATCCATTATATGAAAGTGAAAAAGCAAGAAGGTTATGCAGCATCTGTGGAGAGAGAAGCAGATTTGCTGAATATTTATAGTATTTCCATTTTTATATTATTCAAAATGTACTGGGAAGATTTCACAGTAATTAATCTTCATAGGAGATGACTAAACACTGCAGTCATGAGATGTGAATGTTGGTGGTAACACCAGTATGTCTGTTGCTCATCCCTAATTGCCTTGAAGAAGGTGGTCCTGGAGCACTGCAATCTGTGTGGTAAAGATACTCTCACAGTGCTAATAAGAGGGAGCTTCAGGATCTTTGTCCAGTAATGATAAATGATTGACAAAATGTCTTCAAGTCAGGATGGTGTGTGATTTGGACGGGAATCTGAAGCTGCTGTTGTTTCCATACAGCTGCTGACCTGGTCATAGGTCTGGAAGATGCTGTATAAGGAACTTAGGTGAGTTGCTGCAGTGCAACTTCTAAATTTAAAATAAATATATTCTTGCTCATTCCTAATCACCCCTGAACTGAGCAACTTGCTAAGCCATTTCAGAGGACAGTCCATGGAATCCCTACAGTGTGGAAACAGGCCATTCGGCACAATGGGTCCACACCAACCCTCCAAAGAGCATCCCATCCAGACCCATCCCCCTATCCTATCCCTGTAACCCTGCATTTCCCATGGCTAAAACACTTAACCTACACATCCTTGAACACCGGGTAATTTAGCATGGCCAATCCACCTAACTTACACATCTTTGGATGTGGGAGGAAACCAGAGCACCTGGTGGAATCCCACACAGACATGGGGAGCATGTGCAAACTCAATGCAGACAGTTGCCTGAGGTGGGAATCAAACCCGGGTCTCTGGTGCTGTGAGGCAACAGTGCTAACCACTGAGTGACAGTGCCGGGTTTTTGTAAATCCGGAGTCACACGTACTCCGGATCACATAAGATGGCAGATTTCCTTTCTTCTGGACCATAGTGAACCAGACTGTTTTTATAAATAACAATTAATTGTAGTTTCACGGTCGCTATTACTGAGACAAGCTTTCAACATCATACTTATTAATTCATTGAAGTCAAATTCCATAAGCTGCTATGGTAGGGTTTGAATTACTATTCCAGTGGCAGTACTACTACACTACAGTTTCCACTTGTATGTATTGTAGCTACGTTCCACCAGTGAATGAGGGAATGAATGGTTAGGGTAGTGGAATAGAATGCCGATCATGCAGGTTGCTTTATCCTGGATGGTGTTAAGCTTCTTGAGTGTTATTTGGCTTGCTCTCATCCAGGCAAGTGGACAGTATTCCATCACACTTGTGTATCGTAGACAGTTGGCAGGCTTTGTGGGAATCAGGATGTCATCAGAGAATAAAAACCGAAAGAACTGTGGATGCTATAAATCGGGAACAAAAACAGAAGTTGCTGGTAAAACCCAGTAGGTCTGGCAGCATCTGTGAAGAAAAAATCAGAGTTAATGTTTCGGGTCTGGTGACCATTCTTCATTCTTCACAGTTGCTGCCAGACCTTCTGAGCTTTTCCAGCAACTTCTGTTTTTGTTGTTGAAGGTATTTGATATGCTTGCCTTTCTAGTCAGTGCATTGGGTACAGGGATTGGGAGGTCATGTTGTGGCTGTACAGGACATCGGTTAGGCCGCTTTTGGAATACTGTGTGCATTTCTGGTCTCCATGCTATAGGAAGGATGTTGTGAAACTTGAAAGAATTCAGAAAAGATTTACAAGGATGTTGCCAGGGTTGGAGGGTTTGAGCTATAGGGAGAGGCTGAGTAGGCTGGGGCTATTCTCCCTGGAGCGTTGGAGACTAACGGGGTGACCTTACAGATGTTCGTAAAATCTTGAGGAGGCATGGATAGAATAAATAGACAAGGTCTTTTTCCCAGAGTGAGGGTGTCCAAAACGATAGGACATAGGTTTAATGTGAGGGGGGAAAAATTTAAAAGGGACCCAAGGGGTAACTTTTTCACACAGAGTGGTGCACGTATGGAATGAGCTGCCAGAGGAAGTGATAGAGCCTGGTACAATTGCAACATTTAAAAGGCATCTGGATGGGTATATGGGTAGGAAAAGTTTAGAAGGATTTGGGCCAAATGCTGGCAAATGGGACTAGATTTATCCAGGATATCTGGTCGGCATGGACAAGTTGGACCGAAGGGTCTCTTTCTGTGCTGAACATCTTTATGACTCTATAAATAGAAGAATAGCACATGCCAGCATAAAATCAGACTTGTTCTTAAACTTGCAAGTAATCCCTGTCATGGCCAACTCCTTTTATCCTTTCAAGGTTTGTGAGCATCACTAGCAAGCTAATATTTGTTACCTATCCCTAGTTGTTCATGAGAATCGCTGCAATTGTACAGGGCCTTGTGAAACCACACCTGGAATATTGTGTGTAGTTTTGGTCCCCTTGTCGGAGGAAGGATGTTCTGGCTATGCATGGAGTGCAACGAATATTTACCAAACTGCGTCCTGGGCTGGCATGACTAACAATATGAAGAGAGACTGGATCAGTTAGGACTATATTCACTCGAGCGGGGGTGGGGTTAAGTGTCATAGAAACTATTAAAAAATAATAGGACTGACAGGGTAAACACAGGAAGGACACTCCCAATGACTAAGGAGTCCAAAACTAGGGATTACATTTTAAGGGTATGGGTTAGGCTATTTGGGACTGAGACGAGAAATTTCTTCACGTGAAGAACGGTAAGCCTGTGGAAGTCTTTGCCACAGAAAACGGTTGAGGCTTTAACATTGACTGTTTTCAAGAGGTATTAGATATAGTTCTTAGGGCCAAACGGATCAAAGGGTATGAGGGAAAAGTGGAAATAGGAGGCTGAATTGGATGATCAGCCATGATTGTATTGAATGGGAGAGCAGCCTTGAATGGCTGATTGGCCTACTCCTATTCCTGTTTTCTATATTTGTTGTGACTGAACTCATTCAGACAAGTGGAGAGTGTTTCATCACATTCCTGACTTGTGCCTTGCGGATGGTGAGCAGGATTTGGGAAGACAGAAGGTGAGTTACTTGCTGCGCAATTCCCAAACTGTGACCTGCTATTGTAATCACAAATTTTAACTGACTGGTCTAATTTAGTTTTTAGTTAATGGTAACCTGTAGGAAATTAATAATGAGAAAATCAGCCATATTGTTGAATGTCAAGAGCAGGTGGTTGGAATCTTATTGGAGCTGGTCATTGCCTTCACTTTTTTGGCATGAATATTAAATGCTACTTATCAATCCAAACCTCAAAACTGTCCAGGTCTTGCTGCATTTAAACACAGATTGTTTCAGTAGCTGAGGAGTTGTGAATGGTGCTGAACATTATGCAATTATTTCCACTTCTGAATTTGTAAAGGAAGAAGGTGATTGATGAGACAGCTGAAGATATTAGGGCCTAGGACACCACCCTGAGGAACTCCTGCACTGAGATGATTGGCCTGCAACAGCCATAATCCTCTTCATTTGTGCTAGAAATTACTGCAAGCATTGAAGATTTTTCCCCAAATTTCCTAACTTTTTACAGGGCTCCTTGAGCTCCAAATGCTACATTAATGTCAAGGGTAATCATTATCAATTGAATCTTTTAATTGAATTGAATTTTTTATTGTCATGTGCATTAAATATAAAATACTATGAAATGTTTATACCGTTGCCATACAACAGCCCCATTCTCATTAGCTTAAAATAAAAAAAAACATAACTTGAAGAGAGTCCAACTTTTCCCTATACAGTCCTACTCCAGACTTCACCAGGCCATGCCAGGTTGCTGCCAGAGTCCTACTCCAAGCTATGCCAGCCTATGCCATGCTGCCAATACAGTTGCGCTCTGGGCTTCACCAGCGGTCATCTCTGGCCATGTTGCCTCTGAAGCCTGCACCACTCCAGACCCCAGCGAAGCTGCCTTCCTGCCAAAACAGCTCTCTTTAGAAGGTAGGTATAATCCAAAACTAAACAAAAAGTGAGAAAAGAAGAGGAGAAAAGAGACAGAAAAAAAGGCAGATGAAGAGGCACAAGAGCCCATAAGGCTGCTTACTCTGCTGCCATCACTATGGGGGATTTAGCAATGGTAATCACATTGAATATCAAAGTGAGATAGTAAGGCCTGTACCTACTCCAAAAATTTAAAATTTCGGAACCCCATCATCTGTCTTTCATTTTTCTTATTCAACTTGTTTGTCAAATTTGAATACATGAAAGATTAAGAATTAGCTCAAACGGCTAGAGTCTTAATAAATCTTTGAACGCTAACTTTCAGATTAACTCATGAACCTTTTTCTGATTTGTGTGGCTTAGAACTGTGTTTCATTATTCAGTATTAATGAGTTTGTACTTATTTCTGATTAACTGTTGTTCTGATATTTCAGAAAGCCTTACTAGTTCTGAAGGTTCTCCCTCATCTTCATCAAAGCATGGCCTGAGCAATCTGAAATACTATGATAAAGATTATCTTTACTCAGCAATCGAAATTCTACTTGGGTAAGTAGTCTCTCATTTTCTAGACTAAAAACAATTCACAGAAGAGTAAACAAAAGTTCTGAATCTGAAGGTTAGTTGAAGGCTATTCAGTGCAGCTTTGTTTTAATGGTTAGAAGTGGGTGTTAAGCAATATGGAATCTGACCCTGTAACCACCAGTACTTTTAAAGCTTATTATTGCTGTACAGGCTTAAACGTAGTCCTGTTATTTGCTGTTCTGAAACTATAATTATCTTTCATCCCTACCGTGTTTTAAATGAAAGCTTGGGAAAACAGATTAATGACATCCAAGAAAATGTTATTCATTATTTTGTTTTGACTGTTTCCCACTGTGACTTCTGTTGTGATAAGGCAGACTGTGCTCACTGCAACGCTAAAATGGCTATTCCTCTCCCGTGAACTTCAGTCAGTGAGTTTACTGGCATATTTGAACTGGCAGATGCGGTAAGGGTGTTGGGTCTTGACGTCAGGCAGCATTTGAACAACATGTGGCTTCAGGGAGCTATTGTAAAACCAAAGTCTGTGGGAATTGAAGATCAATTCTTCACTGGCTGTAAGCATATGAAACACAAGGGAACGTGACTATGGTTGTTGTTGGCCAATCTCCAGATTCCAGGTGGCGGCAGGGTAAGTCGCTCCATTCGGAACTCCTCTCTGCTCACCAGTTCTCTTTCTTTCATCGTCTTTCCTTTTTTTACCTTCCTTCTCTCTCCCGCTGTAGTAATTCTATCCCCCCACCCCCTTTTAACTAAATACCTAAGGATCCGGGTCGCAACCGGGAACGACATGACGGGAGCTGAACACGCAGGTTGTGTCCTGCGGCGACGGCGGATCGAGCGTGGGCCGGAGCAACGGCAGCGGCGGTGAGATCGACCAGTGAGGCAGCCCAGAGCAGGACGTTGGCGGCGGCATGTCGAGGGCTGGAAAGCCCGGAGCGGGACTGTGGAGGTGGCATGGCATAGGCTGGAACGCCCGGAGCGGGACTCTGGCAGCGGCATGGCGTGGGCTGGAAAGCCCTGAGTGGAACTGCGGCAGTGGAAAGGATTTTTCCTTATCTTAGATTCTAAGTTAATATGAATGGCGCCATGTATGTACAGCGAAGATGCACACTTTTCACTGTATTCTTACACTGAATACACATGACAATAAATGATTCAATTCAATTCAGTCACCTCATCCTCAGGATATCACTCCAGTAATGCCTTGGATTTGTGTCTGAGGTCCAATAATCTTCCACTGCTCCATCAATGACCTTCCCTCTGTCTTGAGGTTAAAATTGGAGATATTTGCTGATGATTGCTCAATGTTTAGTATCATTTGCACCATTCCATATCATTTGAAGTGAATTGTTTCCACATGTAGCAAGATCTGTGCAACATTCAAGTTAATGAGTAGTAAATACCATTTGTGAGACATCAGGCCACAGAACAATCATTATCATCAAAAAAGAATCTAACCATTCCTCTTGACATTTAATAACATCACTATCATCAGATTCTCCATTAGACTACCCTGATGAAGGGTTTAGGCCTGAAACGTCAAGTTTTCCTGCTCCTATGATGCTGCTTGACCTGCTGTGTTCATCCAGCCCCATGCTTGTTGTCTCTCTTTTTGAGATTATTATTGACCAGAAACTTAACTGAACCAGTCACATCCAAACTGTGCAAGTGCAATTCAAAGGCAATTGTGAGTGTCTCACCTCCTGACTGCCCACCCAAGCCTTTCCACTATCTACAAGGCATAAGTCAGGTCTGTGATGGAATACTGTCCATTTGCCTGAATGAGTTCAGCTCCAACACTCAAGAAGCTTGATATCATTAAGTACAAAGAAGCCTGTCTGATCAGCACTCTACCCACCATCTTAAATATTTACGCCCTCCACCAGCAGTACAAGTGACAGCATTGTAAACAACATGCATAGGAGTACCTCACCAAATCTCCTCTGAATTCCCTTTCTAATAGCATTGTGCGTGTACTTACACCACATGGAATGCAGCGGTTCAAGAAAAACGCTCATTGCGTCCTTCCTAAGAGCAATTTGGAATGGACAATAAATATTAGTCTTGATAGCAACGCCTGTATCCAATGGATGATTTTTTTTAAAACGAGGGAATATCAAACTTTTGGTCCTGCCCTCCCCACTGTTCGTGAGTATGCATCCTCTGAGCGGGGATCTGCAGAATTCATGTCAGCAAATGTCATGGCTGATTAGGAAGGGTCTGTGCCCAATACATTAATTACCTGTTTTTCTCTTTTAAGGTGCTGATGCACAGCCAGTCACTTTATTCCTGGAGTCCTACCACATCCTTTCTACTCTGTCATCCCAAGAAGCATTAAGGCTAATTACTGGACCTCCGCTAATGCCCCACGTGTGACCTGTTAATATCAGATGTACCCAATCTCTATTTGTATTACAGGGAACTCTTTGGTACCAAACGAAATACAAAGAACTGCAGTTGCTGAAAATTTGAAACAAAACCAGAAATAGCTGGAGAAACTCAGCGGGTCTGGCAGCATCTATGGAGAGAAAGCACAGTCAGCATTTCGGGTCCAGTGTCCCTTCATCAGAACTGATTTGATTTGATTTGTTATTGTCACAGGGAAAGTAATGCCCTAGTGGTATTAACGCTAGACTATTAGTCCAGAGACCCAGATAATGTTCTGGGGACACAGAGTTGAATCCTGCCACGGCAGATGGTGGAATTTGAATTCTATAAAAGAAAGTCTGGAATTAGAATTTACTGACGTACAAGAATTGATCATTGATTGTCAGGAAAAATCCATCTGGTTCACTAATGCCCTTCAGGGGAGGAAATCTGCCATCTTCACCTGGTCTGGCCTACATGTGACTCCAGACCCACAATAATGTGGTTGACTCTCAGTTGCCCTGTGAAGTAGCCTAGCAAGCCATTCAGTTCTTCCAATCGCTACAAAGTGTCAAAGAAATGAAACTGGATGGATCACCTGACATTGACCTAGGCACCAGAAAAGACATTGGCAGAAACAGCCCTGTTGACCCTACAAAGTCCTCACTAACATCCAGGGGCTAGTGCCAAAATTGGGAGAACTGTCAAACCGACTAGTCAAGCAACAGCCAGACATTGTCATTCTCACAGAATCATACCTTACAGACAATGTCCCAGACACCACCACACCATCCCTGGATATGTCCTGTCTCACAGGCAGGACAGACCCAGCAGAGATGGTGGCACAGTGGTATACAGTCAAGAAGGAGTTGCCCTGGGAGTCCTCATCACTGACTGCGGATCCCATGAAGTCACATGGCTTCAGGTTAAACACGGGCAAGGAAACCTTTTGCTGATTAACATGTATCGTCCTCTCTTGGCTGATGAATTGGTACCCCTCCATGGTGAACGACATTTAGAGGAAGCACTGAGGATGGCAAGGGCACAAAATCTACTCTGGGTGGGGGATGTCAGTGTCGATCACCAAGAGTGGCCCAGCAGCAGTAGTACTAATTGAGCTGGTTGGGTCCTAAAGGACATAGCTGCTAGACTGGGTCTGTGGTAGGTGGTGAAGGAACCAACAAGAGAGAAAAACATACTTGACCACATCCTTACCAATCTGCTAGCTGCAGTTGCATCTGTCCATGACAGTATTGGTAAGAGTGCCCATCGCACAGTCCTTGTGGAGATGAAGTCCCGCCTTTGCTTGAGAATAACCTTCATTGTGTTGTTTGGAACTATCATCATACTCAATGGGACAGACTTCAGATAGATCTAGCAACTCAAGAATGGGCATTTTGAGGTGCTGTGAGCCATCAACAGCAGCAGAATTGTAGTCCAATACAATCTGTAACCTCATGGCCTGGCATATCTCCCACTTAACCATTACCATCAAGCCAGGGATCAAATCTGGTTCAATGGAGAGTGCAGGAGGGCATGCCAGGAACCGCAGGCATACCTGAAGATGAAGTGTCAAGTGGTGAAGCCACCAGACAGGACTACTTGCATGCCAAACAGCATAAGCAGCAAATGATAGACAGAGCTAAGTGATCCCACAACCAACGGATTAGATCTAAGCTCTGCAGTCCTTCCACATCCAGTCATGAATGGTGGAGAATGATTAAACAACTCACTGGAGGAGGAGGCTCCACAAATTTCTCCATTCTCAATGATGGAAGACCCCGACACATCAGTGCAATAGATAAGGCTGAGGCTTTTGCAGTAATCTTGAGCCAGATCCATCCAGGCCTCCTCCTGTGGTCCCCAGTATTACAGATACCAGTCTTCAGCCAATTTGATTCACTCCATGTGATATCAAGGAACGGTTGGAGGCATTGGATACTGAAAAGGCTATGGCCCCTGACAACATTCCGGCAATAGTACTGAAGACTTGTGCTCCAAAACTTGCTGCTCCCCTAGCCAAGCTGTTCCATTACAGTTACACACTGGCATCTACCCGTCATTGTGGAAAATTGCCCAAGTGTGTCCTGTACATAAAAAGCATGTCAAATCCAACCTGGCCAATTACCGCCCCATCAGTCTACTGTCGATCATTAGTAAAGTGATGGAAGGTGTCATCAACAGTGCTATCAAGCAGCACCTGCTCAGCAATAACCTGCTCAGTGACACCCAGTTTGGGTTCCACCAGGGCCACTCAGCTCCTGACCTCATTACAGTCTTGTTTCATAGATGGACAGAAGAGCCGAATTCTAGAGGCGAGGTGAGAGTGACAGCCCTTGACATCAAGGCGGCATTCAACTGAGCGTGGCATCAAGGAATCCTGGCAAAACTGGAATCAGGGGGCAAACTCTCTGGTGGCTAGAGTCATACCTGGCACATAGGAAGATGATCGTAGTTGTTGGAGGTCAGTTATCTCAGCTCCAGGACATCTCTGCAGGAGTTCCTTAGGTCCTCGGCCCAACCACCTTCAGCTGCTTAATCAATGACCTTCCCTCCAGCATAAGTCTGAAGTGGGGATGTTCACTGATGATTGCACAATGTTCAGCAAAATTCGTGACTCCTCAGACACTGAAGCAGTCCGTAGCCAAATGCAACAAGATCTGGACAATATCTGGGCTTGGGATGACAAGTAACATTCGCACCACACAAATGCCAGGCTATGACTATCACCAATAAGAGATAATCTAACCACCGCCCCTTGACATTCAATGGTGTTACCATCACTGAATCCTCCACTGTCAACATCCAGGGAGTCATCATTGATCAGAAACTCAACTGGACTCACCACATAAATGCAGTGGCTACAAGAGCAGGTCAGAAGCTAGGAATACTGCGGTGAGTAACTCATCTCCTGACTCCACAAAACCTGTCCACCATCTAAAAAGCACAAGTCAGGAGTATGATGGAATACTCCCCATTTGCCTGGATGGGTGCAGCCCCAACAACACTCAAGAAGCTTGACACCATCGAGGACAAAGCAGCCCGCTTGATTGGCACCACATCCACAAACATCCACTCCCTCCACCAACGACGCTCAGTAGCAGCAGTGTGTACTATCTCCAGTATACATGGCAGAAATTCACCAAAGATCCTCAGACAGCACCTTCCAAGCCTACAGTCACTTCTACCTATAAAGACAAGGGCAACAGATTAATGGGAACACCACCATCTTCAAGTTCCCCTCCATGCCACTCCCCATCCTGACTTGGAAATATATCGCCGCTCCTTCACTGTCGCTGGGTCAAAATCATGGAATTCCCTCCCTAATAGCATTGAGGGTCAACCCACAGCAGGTGGACTTCAGCGGTTCAAGAAGACTGCTCACCCCCACCTTCTCAAGGGCATCTAGGGATGGCAATAAATGTTGTCTAGCCAGAGATGCCCACATCCCACAAAAATGAATAAATGAAGAAACGTACCGAGTGAAGAGTTTTGTTTTGTGTGCAGTACAGGCAGATCATACCATACGTATGATTGTAGCCAGGAAAATTTTGGTATATATGCTAAAAATGAAGCAGGGGTGGGGGGGGAGGGTAAGTGGGGAAGGGGAGAGGAACAAATGATAGGTGGAGATGGAGCTGAGAGAGAGAGAACAGCAACCGGGGACAAAAGGAATGGATAAAGATGAGCCAGGGAGAAAGAAAAGCTGCTAATGTGGACTGTCAGTGGGTGAAATGGGTTGGCTGTAGTGAAAGCAGCCATATCATGACGAGGCCTGGGATGTGGGGGTGGGTAAAGAGCTGCTGACATGTGGTCTCCTCTAAACTGGGAAGACCAAATGCAGACTGGGCGATCAGTTTGCAGAACATCTACATTCTGTCCACAAAGGTGACACTGAGCTTCTGGTTGCCTGCCACTTCAACACACCACTGTGTTCCATGGCCAACATCTCTGTCTTGGGTTTGCTACATTGCTCCAGCAAAGCTCAGCGCAAGCTGGAAGAACAGCACCTCATTTTCTGCTTGAGGATGCTGTAGCCCTCCAGACACAATATCGGGTTCAATCATTTTAGAACCTGAACACCTTGTTCCACGTCGTTTACCTGACCCCATCACACTCCAGGTCTATTCACAGCTTTTTTTTCACCTGACTCACCATTATCCATTCCTTTGTCTGCTCAACTGCAGTTTTCTCTCGCTCTCTGGGCTCCACCTCCACCTACTGTTTACGCATCCTCCTCCTCCCCCGACTACTCCTGTGTCTTCAGCATATATACCAATCTTTTCCTAGTTCTGAAGAAGGATTACTAGATCTGAAACATTGACTCTGCTCTTTCTGCACAGATATTGCCAGATCTGTTAAATTATCCACCAATTACTGTTTTTGTTTCAACCCTTTAGTACTTGTGGCCCAAAGGGAACTAATTCACTTGAATTCTAAGCATTTTCAGCTACTGCATTATGTTTTCTGAAATGTTAGTATGCATAATCATAAATTACAGTGTAGCAATTAATATGTAGAAAGTCTGCCAGAACTTATAGAAGTTTGGAAGTTCAGTACTGAATTACTCCAGCACAGACGTTTCAAATCACAGCCAATTGCTCAGTTGTCTTTACCAAGTAGTTGTGTACTGGATCTATGCTACTCAGAGTCGGAAATATGAATGGGTAAGTGACAAGTACTATGGTTCTCCCATTCTCCCAATTGAAACCTGATCAGAAACTAACTTTAGCGCATCTGTGGCCAGAATTTGAATTTGGCACAACAATGAAAGCTTCATTCACTCAACCTATACTGGTCCTTAATCACATTCAAAAGTGGAACCCAGTAAGCAGTGTTGGTTGTGTCAAACCAGTAGAAAGGATAAAAAAAAATGTACTAATTGGCTTGAATCTGCGTAGTGACACATCGAAGGCACAATCAACCCTGCGCTGTCCTCCCCGCCAAACTCTATGGCCTGGTGACAAAATAGGAAGAGCTATTGCAGAAGCTAGTCAAGGGTCATCCTGGCACAGTTGTAATCACATAAACGTACCTTTCATCTAATGTACCAGACACTTCCATCACCATAGGTAACAAGGCGTGGGGCTGGATGAACACAGCAGGCCAAGCAGCATCATAGGAGCAGGAAAACTTGATGTTTCGGGCCTAGACCCTTCATCAGAAAGGCCTGCTGTGTTCATCCAGCCCCACACCTTGTTATCTTGGATTCTCCAGCACCTGCAGTACCTTTTATCTCTGATACACTTCCATCACCATGCTGTGCTCTTTCATGTCCCATAGGTGGCAGCATAGTGATGTACAGTCAGGGCAGATGACTTGCTTGGGTAGTGGTCCAGGCAGTCGTCAGCATTGTTTCTGTATTCCATGAGTCTCATTACTTTAGATCAATTATGAGTAAGGAAACCTGTTGCTGGTTACCACTATCACTTTTCCTTAGGTGATGAATCAATATTCTTCCATGTTGAACATCACTGAGGTGGAAGCACCAAGAGTAATAAGGGCACAGAGGAATTCAAGTATTACCATCAGCAGTCAAGTTCCAAGGGAGATAACTGCTGGATTGTACTTCTTGTTGATGGTGGGAAAACTACACAAGGGAATAACTTGCTTGACCTTGACCTTACCAATTATCCATAATATCCCATCTTGAAGTGCCACACTTTAGGAAGGAAGTTGTTGGGTCAGCACCCTGGAACTTCCTGCCTAACAGCATTATGAAAGTATCTTAACAGCATGGCCTTCAGGGTTCCAAGAAGGCTCATCATATTGGTTCCAGAACAACAAGGCAATAAATCCAGGACTTGTCAGCAACATGCACATGACTTTGACAACAAATGGTGAGAAATTGCAGAGCTCTGAGTCGCAGAGGGATTTGGATGTCCTCATGCATGAATTACAAAAGATCAGTATGCAGGTACAACAAGTAATTAGAAATATAATGCAACGTTATCATTTATTGCAAGGGAAATTTAATTTGAAGTTATGGAGGTTATGCTTCAGTTGTGTCGAATGCTGGTGAGGCTGCATCTGGAGTACTGTGTGCAGTATTAGGCACCTTATTTAATGAAGGATGTTATTGCATCGGAGGTAGTTCAGAGAAGGCTTACTGGCTTGATATCAGGAAAGGACAAGTTGACTTGAGGAAAGGTTGGACTTACAGCTGCTGGAGTTCAGAACAGTAAGAGATGACTTGATTGAAATATTTAGAGCCCTGACAGGGGAGATTTGAAGAAGATGGTACCTCTTATGGGAGAACCTAGAACGAAGTGTCACTGTTTAAAAAATTCAAGGGTTGCCCATTTAAGGTAGAGATTAGGTGATTTTTTTTCTCGGGGTTGAGAGTGTTTGGAACTCTATTCCTGAAAAAGTGGTGAATGCAAGAGTCCTTGAATACTTTTAAGGCAGAAGTAGATAGACTCTTGTCAAGCAAGGTTGTGAAAGGGTATTGGGGAAGAATGTGGGCGTTGCAGTCATATCAGCCTTGATCTTATTGAATGGCAAAATAGGCTTGAGTAGCTGAATGGCCTTACTCCTGCTCTTGATTCAAATATTTGTTATACCTATGTTAAAACATCAAATCCATAAGCAACAACAGTGGTGATAGAGGTGGGACGTCTTTTATCACATAATGCTTGACTCATTCCATGCTGTCCAGAGACCCATGCCTGGACTGAGAGACAGTAGGGTTTGTGTTATGTAGTACCTCACAAACCAGAATGCTTCACTAGCCAGCACATCAAATTCCCACCTTTTCCTTAACAATTGTGTACTTTAGTAACCAGAGGACCTTCTGAAGTTAACTGATACCCGAACACTATTAGGTGATTTTGTGAGAAGATAGCAATGGAGATGCTGCGAGAGGTACTGCTTGAAGCTCAACAGCATGTTTGTAGTGCTATTTGATGTGCTAGTTATCCCTCTGTTTTGATAGGATCTACCATTGTGGTTGTAGAAACCATTTTAGTTGGTCTGGAATAGCAATTCCATTCTGCCATTATGGAATCCAATAGCCCAAATAAAAGCAGGGCACAAAAGCACAAAATGATTGAGGACTGTTCTACACCTACATGGATACCATCAAAGTATTTGGCTGTATGTTGAGGACTGTTCTCCATTTACTTGGACACCTTAAAAGTTAATTGAGAAACTGAATGAGCAACTTCTGAATCTACAAACAATGTTTAGTACTGTTCTTGTTAAATGATGAATACCTGCAATGCAGTTTTAGACTGACTTCACTATGGAATAAAGCAGCTTAAATTATTAAAATTATTTGTTCTTTCTGATATGCCTCGAGAGAGATTCCATGCAAATATAACCAGGAATCACTGATTTCCAGCACATGACGCAGAATGGAGGGACTGCTCATGGTTACACTACTGCTGTAGAAGTAGATTTAGGTCAATATATTCACAACTGTTCATGGAGAGATGTTTTAATCACTTATTGACTGATGGTCACTACTAAACAGGAGAAGCACTGGCATTTTATCATCCACCACATTTTGGTTTAAAGGCACAACCTAGTCCCAGTGCATGCCAGAGAATATGAATTTTACTTGTACATTAAAAAGGATAAATTAATTGATGGGTAACAGCTTCACATGATATAGTTGGACGTGTCCAGGCTTTGACACTCCGTCTGCTGAGTTCGGTGATATGGATGGGGCATATATCGGGATAGCGCCAAAAGTCTCAGAATTTAGGAAAGGGAAGAAATGTTTATTCATTCCTAATCACTGTCCAATCACCTCAACTGGAAAGTGAGGGAATGGTAATGTTGGTTAGAGCTTGGTGCTGAAATCCCCACAGTTGCAGAATTCACTAACATTCACTATTCACATTTACGGCAGTACAGGAAGGCCAATAGGTGAGTCAATCAGAGGGCTGTATGTGAGGAGGGGAGCACACTGAAAAAAAGGTATACACGTTGTTTTTCTAGGTCAAAGCTCCTTGTGTTCTGTGTAATTTTATGATGAGACTGGGTAATAGAACTATATGAATGTGAGACAGGAATAAAGATCTCAGGTTTCAGTAAATCAAACATTATCAAGACGCTGGTAATTTGGAATTTATTTATCTACATGTACCATTAGTTCAATCAAGCAGAGAAATGACAGAGGTGGATTGCAGGACAAACCAAATAAATGCTTATTGAATCTTACAGCTTGCAAAAGGTTCAACACTAAACCATTGGTGACCTTGTCCAATTGTTCCAACGTCAAATGCCTCTAAGCTTTGAGAATGAAACAAAGTAATTTAGTTATATCTGGCTTAAATTGAGCATTTTTGTTGGATAGGTTTCATTCAGTGATTACTATCTCCTGACATGTGTGCTCTTTCTTTTGTCATTAGGAGACATCATTGTAGATATAAACTTATCCCAAACCTTTATAGATATCACTAGTTTAATATATCTGCACCCCAGCCT
Source organism: Ginglymostoma cirratum (assembly GCA_024137785.1). NCBI lineage: Eukaryota > Metazoa > Chordata > Chondrichthyes > Orectolobiformes > Ginglymostomatidae > Ginglymostoma > Ginglymostoma cirratum. Next base: position 3,307,723 of record JAHRHZ010000035.1, on the reverse strand, counting down.
CAATGAATTTCAGGCGCGACATGACATTGAACTCCTTCTGTTGCCTCCGTGCCCATTTCTTTGGACAAGAGTCCTCTCCTCATCTTCACTTGCCTCCAACACTTTCCTTCCACCTGGACTCCTTCCTCTGGCACTTAACATGTACATTGAGGACTGTTGATGTAACATCGGCTGCCTTAATTTCCTTGCCCCCTCACTCATCTAAGCTATCTCTGAATGAACTGACTGCACCCCATGCTCTCAGTTCCAATCCTGACTTTGTCATCAAGCCTGCCAACAAAGGGTGGTGCTGTTGTCAAGTTGCTGATCCCTTCATTGTGTAGCCTGAGTGCTGACTCTGAGACACCTCCTATTTCCTTCTGGACCATGTGCATCAGACCTTTGCGTCCATGACTATCATCAACCTCATCTTATCGAGGGATCTCCCTACAACAGCCTCCCAGCTCATAAACTCCAACCCTGTGCCGCTCACTTCTACCGTTTCCCCAAAATCCACTAACAGGACTGTTCTGGCAGAACCATTGTTACTGCCTGTTCTTCATCCACATAACTTATTTCTTCTAACCTTGACTTGATTTTTTTCTCCCCTTGCCCAGTCCCTCCCCATGTATATGATTCTTGCAATTCGCGAATATGCAATTCTTCTGATACTTTATGTCAGTTTCAATATTTCCAGTTCACAGGCACCAGCTGCCTCCCCTTTACACGTCCATCCCCCATCAGGATAATCTCAGGGCTGTCCTCAGCATCTTTGCTTCCCTTTCTGGCCAGCCATTTCAAACCTACTGATTCTTGCAGTTACCTGGAATATACATCCTCATGCCCTACCTCCTGGATGCACTCCATCTTGTTCTCCTAATTTCTCTGTTGCATCTCTTCTGATAATGGCACCTTCCACAGGAGGGAATCCTCAGCTAAGGATTCCCTACTATTGTGGTTGATAGGGCACTTAGCAGCGTCTGACCCATTTCCCACACTTTGGCCTCCATCCGTTCCTTCCCTCCCCCAAAAGTGATAGGGACTCTTCGGTCCTCACTTATCACCTCATTAGCCTCCACATCCAAAGGATCATAAGCCACCTTTTCTGTCACATCCACCAGGATGCCTCAACCAGACATATTCCATTCCTTTGTCAGCATTCCACAGGGACTGTTCCCTCTGGGACATTCTGGTCCACTGCCTGTCCATTCCCAACACCCCCCACACCCCAAGACACTTACCCATGCAATCACAGAAGGTGTAAACTCTGCCCTTTTAATTTGTTCCTCCACATTATCCATGGCTCCAGACATAACTTCCAGGTGAAGCAGCCATTTACCTGCACTTCATTCAACCTAGTCTATTGCATTCACTGTTCACAATGTGGTTTTCTATACATTAATGAGGTGAAATGCAGACTGAGTGACTGCTTTGCAGAACACATTCTGTCCATAAAAATTACCCTAAACTTCCAGTTGGCTGCCAGTTCAATACACTACTATGTTCCCTCGCTAACACTGGCCTGCTGCAGTGTTCCAGCAAGCCTCAACACAAACTTGAAGAACAGAATCTCATTTTTCACTTGAGACTCAAGGACTGAAATTCAGGTTCAATAACTTTTGAGCCTGATTCAATCCCTCCATGCGTTTTGCCTACTCCGATGCACTGATCCTGAAATGACATGGGTTGCTTTTCACACAGCCGAACAATTCTCACCCACACTTAGTCCTGTTATCATATGACATGGTTTGCTTTCGGCACAGTCTACCCATTCTCCTACTGTCAGGTCTCATTCTCACTTATTCAGCTGAGCTGCCCACCAGCAACATTACCCTTGTCTGCCTACCCCTTGCACATACCTTTCTCTCTGGGCTCTGTCTCCACCTATCTGCTCACTTCTCCACCCCACCGCCCCCCTCCCCCTTCCCCCCCTGCCCCAACGAACCTCATTTTCAGCATCAATACCACTTTTTCCTAGCTGCTGTAAGTTCTGATGAAATTTCGAAATTTTAAGTCTGCTTTTATCCCACAAATTTTGCCAGACTTGCTGAGTTTCACCAGCAATTTCTTTTTCTGTTACAAGAACCACTTATTGTCAACCACTGGGTGGTGCAATAGAGCAACTCAAGACTTTGACCTGGAACTGTAGATTGCTCTATGTTTTGCCGACAACCTCCACTCTGCTGTCCGGGAACATACCTGAAATTAGTTCCTCAATCTTAATTGTAGCCAAAGTGCAATAGAAAGGCAAAACATTGTGACATTATAAAATAATTTTAAAAGTTGATTAATATACCTCGAAACAATATTGTTTGTTTTTCCACTGTATGATTCATAACAATGTTTTACAGAAACCTGTATTTATTATAGTGCCTTTCATGACCTCAACACATCTTTACAACAAATTAATTAAATGTTTTTGAAATGTAGTTGGAGTTTTATCAATAGAAGTAAGACCATTAATTTGCATGCAACAAGCTCCCGCAAAGAGAACTGCAAAAATAAAGTGCCAGAAAATCTATAACAATGCATACCTATGGAGTACACCAGCTTGCACTGCAGTGACATCATTCTGCCCCAATCATTGATATTTGTTGTACTTACTTGATCACTGCTATGTTTTTTACTGGCCAGGCATTTCACAAAGGACACAAATCAGAGATTGAGATCTGAGATGCAAAACAAGTAGTAACTACCTGGATAAAATCTTCCAGCTTTACACACATACAGGGGAAATGCATTAGTTGTGACCTCACCCAATCTATGAAAAATGTGTTTAGTGTGTTGCATTTTTGTATGTAGAAGTGTGTGCCAATTATTTTGAAAACTAAAACTTATATTAACCTGCTGTGCCAAACAAAATACTGGAGTGAATGAAAATTAACGCTTTCCTTGTCTTTTGTGGTTTTAAATTTATTAAGGGGTTAGTAATATTGAGGGTATTAATTAATTCTTCTAATTCGGCTTCTGAGCGAGCTTAGACACAAATGAATAAGGCATTCTTACTATGTGGCTTTCATCATCATAGAGTTGTAGAGATGTACAGCACGGAAACAGACCCTCAGTCCAACTCGTCCATGTCGACCAGATATTCTAAATAAATCTAGTCCCATTTGCCAGTATTTGGCCCATGTCCCTCTAAACCCTTCCTATTTAATACCCACCTGGATGCCCTTTAAATTTTGTAATCATACCAGCCTCCACCACTTCCTCTGGCAGCTCATTCCATATACGCACCACCCTCTGTCCCTTAGGCCTCTTTTAAATCTTTCCCTTCTCACCTTAAACCTATGCCGTCTAGTCTATTTACCCTATCCATGCCCCTCATGATTTTATAAACCTCTCTATGGTCACCCTTAGCCTCCAATAGTCCAGGGAAAACAACTTCAGCCTATTCAGCCTCTCCCTACAGCTCAAACTCTCCAACCCTGGCAACGTCCTTGTAAATCTTTTCTGAACCATTTCAAATTTCACAACATCCTTCCTATAGCAGGGAGACCAGAACTGCACACAATGGGGGAGTTAGTTAGAATGAAACAGGAGCTGCTGAAAAATCACAAAATATTCCTACAGAAGATCTCAGGTGTTCCCCTCAACAAAAATAATTTGTGCCCCGGATTGTAGGGTTAACTGAAAAGAAGTCCAAAAATATGCAGATGAGGTGGATTGGCCATATTGTCCAGGGATGTGCAGGCTAGGTGGATTAAGTTCCAGAGCAGTGAGGGCAAACGGGCCCCGGAGCAGCGCGAGGGGAAATGAGTCCCGGAGATCTGTGAGAGAAAAAGTGAGTCACAGAGCAGCGCAACTTACCTTGGTGCAGCTGAGTGTCTGGCGGAGTGGACTGAAGTTTTGAACAGACCCTTTAACTATGTTATAACTATCTTACTTCTGACTTTTTTTTAGACACTGTAAATAATGCTACTATTCCCCTTTTATTTCTCTTTTATATCCATGATTTGTAACCAGGGACTTATACCTAAGATAGCGCCATTATGGCAGCCATTGTAAACTTTTAACTATACTCCTGCATTTCTGTACTGGAGTGCACATGGCAATAAAGGATAAAAATGTAGGGCTACAGGGATGGGGTAGGGGTGTGAGTCTGGATGGGATGCTTTTTGGAGGGTCAGTGTGGACTTGATGGGCTGAATGGCCTGCTTCCATACTGTAGGGATTCTATCAAGTCATTTAATTTGAGTCTAGAAAAGTACATGATAGGGAGAAGAATAGGACATGCTGATGCAATTAGATGAAGTAGGCTCATGTGGAACATAGGAACCAGCATAGTCTGAATGGCTGCTCTCTGTGCTGTTTTGTCTGATGAAATGTTATGTAATTCTGTTGAAATTCTCCCCTGTCTGCAACCCAAGCACCAAACACCAAACCCTGGATATACAAATGAGTGTGCCTATACCTACCTTAAGACTTTTCAATGGCAAGGGCTGGTCAAATATCAAGTTATCTCATCAGTTGTACGATGGATGCTTATTTCTTCATGGCGGAGAGAACAATGGAGTGTAGTTTGTGCAATGTCAAACACAAAATACTTACTAAAATCTTGATGTTCTTCCTGAACTGTGTAGCATCCAAATTGGACACAATACTCCAACTTAAACATAACCAGAGATTTCCAAAGGTTTTGCATAAATTATTTAAATGATTATTTTCCCAGTGAAATGAATTGTTGAATGGCAGTGAATGAACTGGATATTAGAGATATTCCAAAGACCTACACAATTTCATTGGTAAATGGGTGCTTGAGAGTGATTGGAAGACAGGATGTTAAGAGGGTGGACAGTAAAAATTATTCAGATGTTAATTTAATACATCTGCTGATATATGAGGAACATTAGTTTTTAAAATCAGGGACATAATTTGCAACCAATGGGATGACAATCATAAGACTTTAAGAAATAGGAGCCGGAGTAGACCATTTGGCTCTTCAAATCTGCTGCGCTGTTCGACCAGATCATAGCTTATCTGCGTCAGGCTTCAGCTACCCTTTCATTGCCAACTTAGTATAGCCATCAACTTCCTGATAGTTCAAAAATCTACTTCCTCTAAATACTTACAGTGATCTAAGTGGAAGGAAACAACAAGGGGCCATCAAACAGTCGCCATTATGGAGGGCATAGTACAAATCAGAAAATTCAAGGTGCATGTTACATGGACAATATAGCAATAATAGAGACTTCAATCTACATTTGGATTGGATAAATCTAATTATAATAAATGCTGCGGAGGATGAATTCCCAGAATGTTTAATATTGTTTGGTAGAACAATTTGTTGAGGAATCAACTAGGGAATGGGCCAGTTTAGATCTAGTACCGTGCAATGAGAAAGGTCTAATTAATAATCTCGTTGTAAAGGAGCCTTTGGGAAAGAGTGATCATAACATGCAATTTTACATTAAGTTTGATCGTAATGTTCGTTGGTTTAGAATACTGCCTTACATCTAACCTATGAAGATTTGAAGGAAAGGTTGACTGTGATAGATTGGGAAGCTAATTAAAAAGTATGATGGTGAACAGACAATGGGTTGCACTTCATGGTTAACAGATGGTTTACAATAAATTTATATTCCTTTGAGGCACAAAAACCCAATAGAAAAAGTGATCCAGTCATGTCAAACAAGATAAATTAAGGATTGTATTGGTTTTGGACCAGGCCAAACCCTCTCAAAATATATTAAGAAGACAGCTTAGACTCTAACTTTTTCTTATTTTAAAGGCAAGTGCCAGGTGTTGCATTCCAGATGAAATTCAATTGGTCAAACTACCAATCTTGAAGCAAAACACACTTTATTCATCCACTACAGTTAAAAGACAACAAAAGAAGGAAGAAATTGGAATAACCTAACTCAACTGAAAAACTTAACAGAATAATAGATTATTTAACAGCTAGGTTAACCGTTCCAATACAGGAACATCCCATAAATACACCCTGGACAAAGGTAAATTCAGTGAAATAGTTTGTCTCACAAGCAATTCTAGCAGCAGGAAGAGAACATCAGGTTTTAGCTGTAACAGAGAGAGGTAAAACAGCTTCCACATCAGCTTGAAGACTCCAGCAGCAACTGCTGCTGTAAAATGAAAACTAAACGTCCTGGTTCTGTGGAATTTTACCCCACACATTCAGGCTGCTTCTATGTTTCAATTAAAAAAAACTCAAGGCTTCACAAATTGAGTAAAAGGAGGACTAAAAAATTGATAAAAGTAGTGAAAAAAGAATAGAGAAGTAAACTGCCAAAAGAGATAAAAACATACTGTAAAATCTTCTATGGGTATGTAAAAAGGAAAAGAATAGCGAAGATGAATGCGAGTTCATTACCTGTTGAGTCAAGCGAATCTGTAGTAGAGAATAAGGAAACGGTAAAGAAACTAAACTCTCTCTCAGAGATAGTAAGAACTGCAGATGCTGGAGTCAGAGATAACAGTGTGGAGCTGGAGGAACACGGCAGGCCAGGCAGCATCACAGAAGCAGGAATGTTGACGTTTCGGGTTGGCACCCTTCTTCAGAAATGGGGGAGGGGAAGGGGGCTCAGAAATAAATAGAGAGGAGGGGTGGGGCTGGGGAAGGTAGGTGGGATGGTGATAGGTGAATGCAGGTAGGCAGTGGTGGGGATTGGTCATTGAAGTGGGAGAGGTGGATAGGTGGGAGAGAAGATGGACAGGTTGTGTCGGGTCAAGGAGGTGGAGGTAAGAGGGAGGGTAGGTCATGGGACGAGGCCGGGGATGGGGAGGTTTTAAAACTGGTAAAATCCATGTTTAGGCCATTGGGCTGTATGCTTCTGAGGAGGAATATGAAGTGCTGCTCCTCCAGTTTGCAGGTCGCGTCTCTTACTTACACTTTATCTCTCTCTGTCTCACAGCCATTCAAGGGCACAGACATTCTGTTCTACCATACTTGACCGCCACCTTCAGGGTGTCTGGACAGCAAGGAGACAGCCTCATCTTCAGCCACATCCAGTTGTCAAGCTTCTTATCCCTTGCTGTCTTGCTCCCTCAGCAAACTCACCATCAATGCTGCTCACACTGTGTGGGCCTTGTGAAGCCAGTCACGCACACAGCCTTGTGGCTCTTCTAATCAGAGGCCATTTCTCTCCTGCATTGCTACTCTTCAGCTCATTAGTGAAAAAAGACTAGAGGAGCATCTCGTTGCACAATTATTCACTTGCACTTGCTGTACTTCGAACAAAATCTGGTGGGCCATATAGGATCCATTGGTAATTGTGGCCGCCAGGCTAACTGTCCAACAAGTTTGAACTAGGATATTTCAGAGGGCAATTAACAGTCAACCACATTGCTTTCGGTCTGCAGTCAATATAGGCTGGACAGGCATGGCAGATTCTGATTACTGGGATTGCAGGATTGCCCTATGAGAAAGGATTTGGAGACTGGCCTGTGTTCTCCAGCATTGAAGAATAAGAATGATCTCACTGAAATATGCAATTTCTTTCAGGGCCCAACAAGATAAATGCAGAAAGTATGTTGCCCTTAACTGGATGGACACAGCCTGACGATCATAGAGTCATAGAGACACACAGCACAGAAACAGACCCTTTGGTCCAACATATCCATGCCAACCAGATATCCTAGATAAATCTAGTCCCATTTGCCAGCATTTGGCCCATATCCCTCTAAACCCTTCCTATCCACGTACTCATCCAGATGCCTTTTAAATGTTGTAGTTGTACCAGCCTCCACCACATCCTCTGACAGCTCATTCCATACACGCACCCCTCTGCGTGAAAAAGTTGCCCCTTAGGTCCCTTTTAAATCTTTGTCCCCTCACCTTAAACCTATGCCCTCTAGTTTTGGACTCTCCCACCCCAGAGAAAAGACCTTGTCTTTTTACCCTATCCATGCCCCTCATGACTTTATAAACCTCTTTAAGGTCACCCCTCAGCTTCCAACAGTCCCGGGAAAATAGCCCAAGCCTATTCAGCCTCTCTCTTTATCTCAAATCCTCCAACCCCAGCAACATCCTTGTAAATCTTTTCTGAACCCTTTCAAGTTTCACAAATCCTTCCTCTAGCAGGGATATCAGAATTGAATGCAGTATTCCAAAAGTGGACGAACCAATGTCCTGTACAGCCACAACATGACCTCCCAACTCCTACACGCAATGTACTGACCAATAAAGGCAAGCATAACAAATGCCTTCTTCACTGTCCTATCTATGTGACACTCCACTTGCAAGAGACTATGAACCTGCACTCCAAGGTCTCTTTGTTCAGCAACACTCCCTAAGACCTTACCATTAATTGTGTAAGTCCTGCACTGATTTATATTTCCCAAATGCAGCACCAGGACAAGTCATTTAGGACTGAGACAGCAAGGAATTTCTTTGAACTGTCAGTGGTGAATCTTTGGAATTCTTTACTTTGGAGGGCCGCAGAGACTCAGTCATTAGGTATGATCGAGACAGCAATGGATACATTTCTTGAAATTCAAGACATTAAGGGAGTTGGGGATAATGCAAGAAAATGGCATTGAGGTAGATCATCTATGATATGGTTGAATGTTACAGCAGATTGGAGGAGCTCCTATTTCCAAAGTTCCTAAATTAAATGGACAGGTATGTTAGTGTGCCTCATTATTTACATTCTTTATCGCACATAACATCTGACATCAATATAAACTAACAACAGAAACTAACCAATTGATTGAATTGTAATGTGAATTGAATTGAATATGTAAGTCATATTATGGGGATACTAGTGGACCTTTTGTGGCATTGCTTATGTATTCCTGAAAGTGACTGGCAAATAACTTACTTTTATATTGTAGCACATGCTGGAGAGTTAAATGAACTGTCACACCACTCCAGATATGTTAGGACAGGTGACTAAAGTGTCATACAAATAGGCAGGTTTTAAGAAACAATTTAATGGAGAAGAGTTATGTGGAGATTGCAGAGAGATTCAGGGAGGGATGTCAAGAGCTAAAAGACTAGATACTAAAGACATGACTACCAATAGTGGTTGTGATGAAAATTCCTATGCGCAAGAAGCCTGATGTACAGGAATGCTGATGTAATCTCTAGGGTAGTCCTTCTCAGACTTCTTCCCATTGTATCCTGCTTTGATGTTCTTCAAAAGCCATGACTTCAAACTTGGAGGTGGAGGTGGAGGTGGTGGTAGCGGGGGAGGGGTTAGTAGTGGTGGTGATGAGGGTATACTGTTTCATTTACAGAGTTTTTAGGTTAAGACAGCACTGGGTTAGAAGAGCTGAATAGGGATTTTTCTATACTATAGTGTGTGTTGCCAAAGTCAAGATGGCCAGCAAAAATGGCTACTGCTGTCCGTATATGTGCAAATAGGGCTGGTGACATTCACTACACAATCTTTTCAGAGGTACTGTAACACTTCTTTTGGCAGTAGCTCTGCTTACATTTCATTCACAGTATTTATGAAATATGAACTAACAGGGCCTTAAGCAGCTTTGTCCAATTTGAACCAATTCCTTCCATGGATTGTATTTGCTTTTCTCACCTGCAAAAGAATAATTGACCAAAGTTATTTCTGTAACCAGGAGCCACTTACTGCTTTAGCTTGGGTAGAAACATTCTTCTTTCTGTGTCAGACTGTATGGAATCAGGCCTCAATGCTGAGATTGGACAAACCAATAAGGCTCATCCTCTGGTGCAGTGCAGAAGTGGATTCAAAGTTACATCCACTCACTTTTATGATGGTTGGAGCTATAACGACCGCAATTTTTATAATCTTCAAAAGAATCAACCTTCAGGAATTTGACTCCACTCTGCCAGTGTGATTACATGCACAGAGCCATCTATGTTCTAGGCAGCAGCTGTAATATGACAGTGCAGCTGTGTTTGTGCCCGTGCACAGACAATGTACTAAAGGTGGTGCAGACCAGTGGTTTTCAGCCAATGTGCTGCAATGCACTGGTGTGCCATGACAACTGTTCAAGTGTGCTGTGAAATTATACAAAGGTAATGAAAATTAGTGTGGCAGAATTCAACTCAAAACCCATCAAACCTGCACTACAGCAGAAATTTAATCACAAAGGTTACAGCAAAAAATGTTTACGCCAGACAGTACCATCAATCATCCCCAATCACTTCAGGAAGCATTCTGCAGCAACACACTGCAGAGAACCTTCAATACTGTTAGCCAGTACCCTGGTCAGACTCCATCTGGAGTACAACATTTAATTTTGGATATTAACCTCAGGAAGGATATACTGGCCTTGGATAGAGTGCCGGCAATTCAGCAGAATGAAAGAATAATACAACACAGGTTGCCCATCAGCCCATCAAGCCTGCACAGCAGGGTCACAGGGCTGAATACTCTACTTCTGCTCCTGTTTCCCAAACTGTAAATTGATTTTTATATATCCAGCAGTTCTCTTTCACACAACTGAATATTGTAGTGATTATAGCGAAGTCAGCCAGGTGGACCTCATAGAATATGAGTTCCCTGATTAGGACTGTGTGTCAGAAATTCTGTTCACTCTGAGATCTGGCTCTGAGGGAACTAGATCAGTGTCAAGGACACTCCACTGTCATCTGTCACCTGAAACTGGCGGTGCTCGGACTTCATAAATAAAAGGTGTAAATAAAGGGTGACCTGGTGTCAGGATACTAGCCTCTGTGGAGTTACTTCAAACATATTTCTTTCCCATCACCAAATCACCCGTGGTATTTTTTTCATCTATTATCCACTACCAGAAAATCACCCATGTTTCCAATTGATTAATTTACATACAAAGCCTGTTAAGGGCAATGCAGAGAATCAAAGGTCAGGGAGAGGGGGAGGGACAACATCAAAATGGAGTTGGGAGGAGAGATAATGCACTGTATTCCCTGTGGTACCGATCTCTCTCTAAAGGCATTGAGAGTATTACCGGACACCGCATGCTCCCTCTCCAAGGACACCCAGGCACAAACATAAACTTGGAAGAGAGGTAGACATTCAGCAGCTATGACCCCTCCACAACCTGCTGTCATTAGCCAATTTGGCCAGGCCCAGGAGCAGACCCACGAGGAGGTCCTTCAATTTGCCCACACTGCTCTGCAACAGATCAGGAGTGTGGGCTGAAGCACAACCAAAAGCACCATAAAAGATATTTCAAATAACAAAAAAAATGCGCAATTGCCCACAACCAATATTTACGTGGTCCCCAGACTCCACAGCATAGGAAAATTAACGGCTGAGCTGGGAGTCAGTGAACCACCGTAATCTGAGGGAGGTTCAGGAACCAAGGGTCAATGTGAAATTTTGTCTGCGCATAAAAGGATCCCACCACACACCCGAGCATTCTCCAACTCCTGCACAATGTCGGGTCTGAGCACTGCCGTTTTCAGGTGATAGATGGCATCGGTCAGACATTTGTAGATTTTGTTTCAGATTTCCAGTGCCTTGGATAACAATATGCAATTATTTAATGAGTACATTGTACAGTTCACAACGGTAAGGCCCTAGTTCTCAGTACCAAAACCTTTTAAAAGTTTATATGCAAAACCTCAATGACTATTTATAGTTCCACTGTAATTAGTAGGCAATCGCCCAGCACTGACTAGTGTTGTTCTAGATTGGAAGGCTGTGATATAGCTGAGCCATTAATTTAATCATTGAAGCTGTGATTACTTGATTAATTAATAAACTGAAGCAGATTGGAGATTTATTTATTCAAACACTGGGGCAGGCAGCTAGTTGTTTTAGTGGAGTAGGACTTCTGGGTAGAGCAAAAATTTAAGTTTTAGAATGCAAATATTGGGATGGAGTAGGTCATCACGGTCATAGTTTGGAGGGCCGAAGGAATCCACCATGCAGTGGTTTAGAATGTCTATGTCTCTATGACTCATTTAATCCGATAAAAACAGATCAAATAGCCATTGCAGACGATGGTAGACATGAGTGGAAATTCATTTTCACCATCAACACACTTGTTTTAAGTCAAAATGATATCTTTTACAATTTGAATTTTTGGGAGTAATCAGGCTGGGAGTTTTAGTTAAAAATAGGACTGGAATCACGTTGCAGGAGCTATGTTACAGATAACACTAAATCATTGTTTCTAATCCACAGATTGATCTCTAAATGGGCTTTGCAATTAATTGACATATTACAAGTGAATTCCCTATCACCTTGCGGGAAAAAGAATCGCCACACTTTGCTGTGGTAACGACCGTGAAATTGTCAATGCTCACCATCATTGTTCCCGCTACTGACTGCACCTGTATGCAGAATAACACGGGAACCCAAAAGGTGTTGTGAGTGGTTTTATGCTCCTCTAGAAGCGATGCTATTTAAGAATCCCCAACTCAGGCTACACTCATAAAGGTCAAATTAATTTAATGAGAACTTCCACTCTTAATATTGTTGTACGAACAGTTGAAAAAGTTACGTCTTTATCAAATGACGTACTACCATCGGAGACCGTGAAGAAACAATTTTAGATTTGTAGAATCTCATTGTTTCTATTTTCAAGTTTATCTTTAGATTAACTTCTCTGTTAATCCAAATTATAATGTAAAAATTTAAATTAAACATGCAAGATCTTAAGTGCTTTGAACTTCCTGGTTTGATGTGTGCATGAATATTTCAACGTGATTGGTTGTGTATTTGCTGACATCACTACAGTTGTAATTGAAACTTGCCCTTAACTTGGCGCCAGAATCAAACTGCCAGAATTTAACTGACAACATGACAAGGTAGCTTTATCGAGATTAGAAGAAATCTTTGCTTCCCTGCTGACTGCAAAATTCTTTACGCTTATTGGTTTGTTTAACAGATTAAACTGCAGATGAAACTTAGGGAGGCTGTGTAGCAAGCATTAATGTTGCCTATTGACGGCAAGAGACTATACTGTTACATTTTAGATATTATCAATGTCAAAAAATCAACACTAAAGTTTAGCAACTGAGAATAGGTGACAAGATTTTACATAAACTGAACGCCAGAGCTCACTTACAAACTCTGGCATTTATCAACGGAATCAGATGTTTTGTGCAACTGACTCTGAACTTGTAGCTAAAGCTCCATGTTGTCAGACCGACTGTACACTTTTATATTCAGAAGCGTTAGGATGTAGGAAAGGAAATTGCAACTTGTACGTTGTACAGTAACTTATGTACAGATCATTTAATATAAAATAGTCTCCGTGACAATTGGATTACTGGCCTTGAAAAGACAAGCAAAGAGTTTAAACAGTTAAAAACCCCTTGTTTACATACTCTAATTGTTAACAGCATCAAAGCATGAGTTAATGAAGGCATGGATAGGGTAGATAGTCAGAGTCTTTTTCCAAGGGTAGAAATGTCAAATATTAGGGTGTCTAGGTTTAAAGTAAGAGGGGGAAAGTTTAAAGGAGATGGTGTGAGGTAAGTTTTTTTTTACACAGAGGGTAGTAGGTGTCTGGAAGACATTGCTGGGGAGGTGATAGAAGCAGATACACTATTTTGGTTTTACAGCCAGTTTGTGTGGAGTGACTTATGGGTTAGTTTGCCTAAAATGTTACAATCAACACAAATATTCTCCTTTTGAATTGTGAAGACTGAGAGGAAGAAATCATTTAAACGGAAAGGTTCAATTAGAATGTTTAAAGCTCTGTTTTGTAAGTATAATCTGGAAAAGAACGCATCGTACTCGTTGCAGTTTTCAGTACAGAAAAGTGTATTCCAGCAGTTAACTGCAATTGGGAGAACGAAATAAGGAAGCATGCCAGAGAATGAACAAATTCCACTGAGGCCGGGATTAGCATAAAACATAAACAGAACTAATTTCATGTTACAGTTGAACATTAACAGATGAAAAGATTTAGATGTTTTTCCTCTTTTAAAGGCAGATACAGTAATAGGGTCTATTTCAGAGGGGCAAATTGATGACAGACTTGACAGGAAGAAAACAATTACTGATAAATAATTTAGTTGTCTTCCTGAGACCCTCCTTAAAACCTATCTCCTCATGTAAGTCCATGTCAAAGTTTGTTCGATTACACGTTTAAAGTATGATAAAGGTTTATAATATATAATTTCCCCTGTATTTGTGAATTTGGATTTTAAAGTAAAGGTAAAATATATGTGCAATTTCAGTTCTGTGAAGGTAACTATTTTAAGATGTCAGAAATTCTTTAGAACATGAATCAGACATGATTTCCAAGAAGGCATGGGACTTAAGTTTAGTGCTTACTAGAATACTACTGGAGCTTATTAAGAAGTTGTTTACAAAGATAAACTTTTATGACATTAAAAAACAGGGTAAGGGCAATTAGTTGGTGAAATCTTAAACCTGTTTCAGCAGTCCAAACTGTTAGAACTAAAATAGGGATGTTCAGGCGAGTGGGTTACGAGGATAGAGTAGTGGGGTGGGTCTGATTGGGATGCTGTTTGGAGGGTTAATATGGATTTGATGGGCCCAATGGCCTGCTTCCACACTGCAGGGTTCTATGATGTGAAACTAAAAGGAGATTCAGGCCATGAAAACCGGAACGGAATTCAGGTCACCAAAGCTGGAAAGCAGTCTTTCAAAACTGGAAGGAATCAGTTAAGTAAGAAATTTACAGTTAATAAAGTGAAACTTAATTGCCAGAAAATCTATAAAAGATTACACTGAAAACAACTTTGTTTTGCTGCTTATGTTAAGATCTTTCTAAATTCTCACGTTTATAGATTTTTTTCTTTTATGTAATCAACTTATGTTCTTTTCATTAAAGAATGTTAAGAGCAATGAATATGTTCAGTAACTAACCGACTTATCTATCAAGTCTACTGTATCCGCTGCGGCCTCCCCTACATCACTGAGACCAAGCGGAAACTCAAAGATTGTTTTGTATAGCACCTGCACTCTGTACACGACAAACAACACCTTCCGGTCATGAACCATTTTAACTCCCACTCCCACTCCCTAGGTGACAAGTCCATCCTGGGTCTCCTGCAGTGACACAATGACACCACTCACAAACTGGAGGAGCAGCACCTCATATTCCGCCTTGCAAGCCTACAGTCCAATGGCCTAAATGCGGATTTTACAGTTTCATCCCGTGAAACTGGGCCTCATCCCCACCTCCTTGACTTGACACAACCTGTCCATCTTCTCTCCCATCTATCCGCTCCTGCCACCTCGTTGACCAATCCCCACCAGCACTAATCTATCACCATCCCACTACCTTACCCAGCCCCTACCAGTCCTCTCACTATTTATTTCTGAGCTCCCTTGCCCCTCCCATTCTGAAGAAGAGTCCAGACCGAAATGTCAACACACCTGCTCCTCTAATGCTACCTGACCTGCTGTGTTCCTGCAGCTCCACACCTTGTTATATCTATCAAGTCACGTTTCATTCTGGGATCTGGCTTATCAAGTATTAGCATCAGCTGGGATAATAACAGCAGTGCTCGTGACATTTTACTTCTGAAAGGTGTCAAATAAATGCAAGTCCTTCTTGTTCATGACTTGCCACATAAATAGAAAACAAAAGTAATGGATAAAATCAGAGTTTGTCACATGCAAAACTCATTGGTACACTGTTCAACAGGCGAAGGGAGAGAGAATTGCTCTTGTAAATAGGAAATGTTACTGATAAAGTCAAAGGTGGTTTGTTGGAGTGAGACAGAAATTTGTGGTTAAAATTTGTGACAAACACGATGAGGGCATTATAAAAAAAGCCATCAATATGACCAAAAAAGATAAAAAGGCAACTTACCTTTTAAGTGGAGAGAAAACTTCAAAATACTTTGTTGCAGAGGGATCTGTGTGTCCTCATGCATGGGTCACCAGCTAGTATGCAGTACTGCAGGTAATGAGGAGGGCAAATGGAATTGTGTCATTTAATACTAAAGGAATGGAGTATAAAACCAGGAAAGTGATGTTGCAGTTATACAACACATTGGTGACTGTGCATCTGGAGTACTGTATACAGTTTTGGTCCCCTTGAGAAAGTATGTAATTGCACTGGAAGCAGTTCACAGAAGGTTCACTAGACTAATTCCAGAGATGAAAGGCTTCTCTCCTAAGGAGAAACTGAGCAGTTTAAAACTATTCACGCCAGAGTTTAGAGGATGACGGATCTAATTTATGTATATGATACTAAACAGGATTGACAAAGGAAACAGAGGCAAACCAGAGCAAGAGGTCATAATTTTAGACTGAAGGGTTGCAGACTTAAAACACAGATAAGGAGGAATTGTCTCTCATCACCCTGTGCTCGCTGACAAACATTGGCTCCTGATCCAGACTCCACTTTAAAATTCTCCATTTTCAAATCTCTACATGGGCTTGCTTCCACCACATCGTTGTAATCTACAGTTCCACCATCCTGAAGGGTCCCTGCATACCTCCAACTTTGGTCTATAAATCCCCAAATTTCAAAACTATGCCCTCAGCTACCTGGACGCTAAGCTCTAAAACTCCCTCCCTGAACTTCTCTGCCTATCCGTTAATACAACTCTTTGACCAAGCTTTTGGTCATCTGTGCTCCTTGTATTGTACAAATCAAAATCTGCTACTTTGCACATATTCAAGTTACCTTTATATGTCAATAAAATGGTAGACTTGAAGGTGGCGCAGTGGTTGGCAATGCTGCCTCACCAGCACATTCATGCTATGTGGTGATCTGTCATAGAACCATCTGGTCTCCCTTTTATAATAAATATTGATGTAATGTGAAGGTGAACCATTAGAGTAAATGTAATGCCTAACAGTATACAACAGCACTTGGTTAAAATTTAAGGACATTGTAGAAGAAACCTCAGGTCACAGCCAACCAGTAAAATGCTCATTGACAGGAGCATAAGAAAGAGGAGCAGGAATACATCATTTGGCCCGTCAAACCTGCTTTGTCACTCAAACAGGTCATCAATTTACTTGCCCATTTGTTTTTTAAACTAACTAGTAAATTTAGCAACCATTGTCTTTAAAACATCAACTTTAACGAATGGAGGCCCTAGCATTGATCCCCATGGCAATCAACTAGTTGAGTTTGCCAATACAAAAACCATGATCCAGTTATCTATTTTACACATTGTTTTAACAATCCTGTGTCATACACCTTAGAGTCCTTATTTTGTATAATACCCTTTGATATAGCCCTTCTCACACACTTTTTGGATATACAAGTCACACTTACAACTTCCCCTTCATCCACATTAGATAATCTTTAGAAAGTAGCTAATGCAAACAGCACAGTTGTTAGCACTACTGCCTGTCAGCACCAGGGAGTGGCCCTGGGTGACTGCGTGGAGTTTGCTGATTCTCCTAGTGTCTGTATGGATTGCCACCAGGTGCACTAGTTTCCTCCCACACTCCAAAGATGTGCTGATTGTTTGGCTATGCTAAATGCAGAATGGAGTAGATTTGCATGGGCTGCTCTTTGGAGCATGAGCAAACTTGATGGGCCGAACGGCCTCTTTCTGCACTAGAGATATTTTAATGAGTCAAGCATGAATGATTCCTTTCACCAAACCACACTGATTGATAAATGGCAGTAAGATTTTCCTAATGTATCCTGTAACCTCAAAATAAAATGTCACAGCCTGTAGGCTAACTGGCCTATTGCTTCGTCACACTTTGACTACAGACAAAAAAAAAAAAAAAAAAAATTGGTTGTTATTGGGGAAAAGGCACGACCAGGTCAAAGGCTTCCTTCTGGAGGAAAGCAGTTATTTGGAGCCAAAGAAACCTGAAAATATTTCAATCCTGGCTGACACCTGTTCTACTAGGCAGGAGAGCAGATGCCAGCTTTTCAGCAGTTCAGTTCTGGCTTGCACAAGTGAACCCAATTTGCACATTTAGTGTTTCCTATTAAAGACTGGATTGCAAAGAAGTGGTTTCAGGGTAAATGGCTTACTTTAAAATGCCTCTTGCCAGTTAAGAAGCAGAGGAGTAAAATTTGAGACCTAAAAATGTGGTTTTATGTACTGGCTGTTGGTTAGTACTAAGACATATTAGCTATTCTCAACTGGATTAATGATGCTCAGCTTGGATTGCAGTTGTTTCTCACTAAATGACTTCACAAAAATGATTGCTTAGAAGTATTTAGATTAAAATTTAGTTCTTGTTTACATGGAATGTAAATTTTGTTTACCCAAGCAGACTAGTTGCATCTGGTCATGTAAAAATTAACCCAAGTAGTCCCTGCACTATTAGTGAGTAAATAGGAATTTATAGTCTTTTCCTTATGTACTGTATTGTTTGTAGTCTTTGGTAGAAACAGCTCTTTTGGACTCTTGATGGAATTTTATATATTAAAGCAGGATGTAGTCTGATCAAATAGACCAGCTAGAGTCTGCACTTTGCAAAGCAGCAGCAAATCACAGCAAGCAGAAAGAGGTTTATCTAGAGCAAGACAATAGTTTTAGGTAGTGCTGTTTAATGCAATGACAATCCCTAACTGACATCAAGACAAAATGTTTGTTCTGTTACAAAACACCAAGGTCAAACATTTTGCTGAAACCAGAGACATTTTGGACTGACCCCTGTCCAGGAGCTGTCAACACTTGCTGCTCTAGGATATCTGGAATCTATTTGTTAGAATGAAACAAGTGTGACATGAAAATTTAAAGAACTGGAATGTTTATAGTTGGACAGTGTGAGGAAAATACAACCATGTAATTGAATTCACAAAAGCTTACTCTGAAGGGAACTAGCATCAAAGAAAACCATGATTAGTGTGGTAGTAGTACAGCTTGTCAGAAGGGTCTAATTCAATGACTAACTACCCAAGTAGTACAACCTGGTCTTTATTTTCCTTCATGCAGTGCAAAAATTTCTCATGTTCTTGCATCTTAACAGCTGCCCTAACATTTCCACAAGAGATCACAAATAACAACAATTCAAAGGTAAATTGTGCTGTGCTAATTTAATGGTCAAACATGATTTATTTTACAGGAGCAGTGTCCATACAAAGGTCTCAGAACATCAGCTAAACAGCTCAAATTTAGATAGTGACACTGATGAAGTTGCCAACAAAACATGATGTTTGCACATTCTGCCTGGAGTGCTGGCAGTTACTGTCTGGAAGTTACTTTCAACCTTTGCAGAAGTTTGGAATGAGTCTGCTTTAACACTAGGGCTGCCACTTCTAGAAAAAGCAGTAATATTAAAGTGGGTAGGTTCACAGCTGGAAGTTGGTTGCTGAGCATAAACATCTTAAGATTAGGAAAATGCAAACAGCTTTCAGAAAGTATTCTGACCAATTCACAGGATGGCACGTGAGTTGGAGAGAAGAAACAGGGCTGTGGCAACCCTACTGAACAGGTATAGTAGCAATGGAAAATCTTCTGCATCAGTACAGTGGCACTGATCCATATTTCATAATTTCACTCAAGATTGAAGTCTGGCCAGAAATTCAATGTCTCAAATGATACTCAAAGGATGGTGGATAAAATTTATGGACTGTAAAAATTTATTTCATGATGAAAAGGCAGTCAGTCTTAGAGACAAGCCAGTGTCTCCACTTTAAGCAGCTCTACTCTGATAGCAAGACCAGGTTTAATTGGCTTGGCTATCTGTATCCTAGTCAGCAGATCCCAGTAGGTATGTCATAGGTTCTGTACCAAACCTCCCAACTCAATTTTCCTTGAATAGGTCCAACATGGCAGATTTGGTAGTAATTTCTTAGCTGGGGAAACTGCCAGGACTCCTCCCTCCAAAAAGGGAAGTTTATTTCAAGGGGAGAAGATTAACAGAACCCACAAGTATCACATGTATACAGTGATTCCAATTATACAAGTCAATGCTGCAGATACCACCAGGCTACAATTGAATTTATACACAGTTTCCAAGATAGAAATGCAGAACACATGAATAGTGTAAAGTATAGGAAGGAAAAAAAAAAGACATTAGACAAGTCAAAATGAAATTCTTAGCTGACCACAATACTGCTTAGGCAACTTCTTCATCTTCCTCAAATTCACCCTCTTCCTCAGCTGTAGCATCCTGATATTGCTGGTACTCAGATACCAGATCATTCATGTTACTCTCAGCTTCTGTGAACTCCATCTCATCCATGCCCTCACCAGTGTACCAGTGCAAGAAGGCTTTCCTCCGGAACATGGCAGTGAACTGCTCAGAGATGCGTTTAAACAGCTCCTGGATGGCTGTACTGTTGCCAATAAAGGTGGCAGACATCTTGAGGCCTCTAGGTGGGATGTCACAGACAGCTGTCTTGACATTATTGGGGATCCATTCAACAAAATAGCTGCTGTTTTTGTTCTGGACATTCAACATCTGTTCATCCACCTCTTTCATGGACATGCGGCCTCTGAAAATGGCAGCAACGGTCAGGTAGCGGCCGTGTCGGGGGTCACAAGCAGCCATCATGTTCTTGGCATCAAACATCTGTTGAGTAAGCTCAGGTACTGTGAGGGCACGGTAATGTTGGCTGCCACGGCTGGTCAGAGGAGCAAAACCTGGGATGAAAAAGTGCAGACGGGGAAAGGGGACCATGTTCACTGCTAGTTTACGCAGGTCAGCATTGAGCTGACCGGGGAAACGTAGACAGGTTGTTACACCACTCATGGTGGCTGACACAAGGTGGTTCAGGTCACCATAAGTGGGAGTTGTGAGTTTGAGGGTTCGGAAACAAATGTCATACAGAGCCTCATTATCAATACAGAAGGTCTCATCTGTGTTCTCTACAAGCTGATGGACAGAAAGAGTTGCATTATAAGGCTCTACTACAGTGTCTGACACTTTTGGTGAAGGCACAACGCTGAAAGTATTCATGATTCTGTCAGGGTATTCTTCACGGATCTTACTAATAAGGAGTGTGCCCATGCCAGAGCCAGTACCACCACCCAGTGAATGGGTAAGCTGGAATCCCTGGAGGCAATCACACCCCTCTGCCTCCTTTCTCACCACATCCAGAACAGAGTCAACCAGTTCAGCTCCTTCTGTGTAGTGACCTTTGGCCCAATTGTTCCCAGCACCACTTTGCCCTGAAACAAAGGATGCCATGTTTTTAGTGAATTACATTTTACAACAATTAAAAAAGTTTAGTTTTAATATTTCAGCTAACACTATTAAGTGTGCAAATTAAATTGTACTATGGGGGGCACAGCTTTCATACAGAAGGGGCAACAGCAATTTCCACCACTAAGTTCAGATGCAGCTAATTAAGTTGTTCAATTTTATACATCAAGGTAGTGGAAGAGGTCAATAAATGAAAGTCCTTTGGTAGGCTAGCCAGGGTTCAGCTTTTAATGAAAGCGAACTGTTGCAAAAAATTTGATTAAGTCTTAAACCATACAAGGTCAGAATTTTTAAAATTTGTGGGACATGGGAGTCACTGGCTGGCCAGCATTTTGTTTGCACGTAACTGCCTTAAAGTGGTAGCAAGCTACCTTCTTGAACTGCTGTCATTTGACCCCCACTGCCCTTGATGGGGAACAACCAGGATTTTGACCTAGCACAAAGGGACAGCGATAGATTTCCAAGTCAGAAAGGATGACCAACTTGCAGGGGGTGGTATGCCATATATTTGCTGCCCTTGTACTTCCATCTAGAATATCTTGCAGGTTTGAAGAGGAGGACCTTTGAATTCCTGCAGTGCATCTTTTACACAGCATATGCTGCTGAAACCATGGAGGAGGAAGTAGGAGTGATGCCAATTAAGCAGGCTGCTTTGTCTTTGTGTTATTAGAGCTGCATCCATCAGACAAGTGATGTGTCTTCCATCACACTCCTGATTTGTGTATGATGGGCAAGCTTTGGAGAGTTACTCACTGCAGTATTCTTAGCCTCTGACTGCTTGACAGCACAAATGATGTCCTTCAGACATGAAATGTGAAGCAAGCATCACCAGGGAAGAGGAAAAAACCAAGGTGTATTCTAATACATGAAAAGTCATAAGCCTGAAAATGGAGTGACACTCCATGTCAAAACAGGATAATTCCTGTTTGCATTCAAACGTTAGCAGTAAGTGCTAAGTGGTATATTCCACAAGCCTACTGGAGAAGCCGAGTGCTACTCCACAAGACAGAATTTTACCCATCTAGAGGAAACTGAAATTTTAGCACGACTGACTAGTTGAGACCAGTAACCTTATTACAAGGGCTACCAGCAGTCTCAGCTATTTACACAAGCTTCACTTACCAAACACAAAGTTATCTGGCCTGAAGATCTGACCAAATGGCCCAGAACGTACAGAGTCCATAGTACCAGGTTCCAGGTCCACAAGGACAGCACGAGGCACATATTTGCCACCTGTTTGAAAGTTTGTAGAGTTAGATTACTGTTACATAGTAAGCTCAAATCAAATAGGTAACAGGCATAGAGTATAATACCTGAAGCTTCATTATAGTAGACATTAATCCTCTCCAACTGCAGGTCAGTGTCACCATGGTAGGTTCCAGTGGGATCAATGCCATGTTCATCACTGATAACTTCCCAAAACTGAAGGAAGATAGTAAAACACATCAGGCTCAATGTTGGGGCAATACATGTCTACAATTATAATTCCAGGCTGAATGGGTAAGCTGGTTTTAGCATAACTATTCTAACACAGGACCCTTTTCATTAGGGATATGCACTTGCTCCCCCAAATTGAGATGCCTTGGTCACATAGTATGCTTCTCTGTACTGGTGTGATAATTACACCAGTGAGAATCAGACAGCAATTTGTTCTCACTGACCTTTTAAACATCTGGACACTAAATGGAAACAATGAAATCTATTTCTATCCTCTGGAAAGGGGTTGTCCTTTTTGCTCTTTCTCTGGACAACACCAGTAGAGAAAGCTTGTGCAGCCTAATAATGAGCAAGTCATCATGTTAAGGAGTTACTGTTGTAACCACAAGGCAGGCTAGTTGAGGAAAACTTGATCCTAAGCCAGCTCAGATTTAGGTCCTTTGCCTTCTTTCTTCTCCCTAAAGAAGGAATGGGCAGAGCCATATTGGTTTAAGTGAAGTTTGTTGCAAAGTGTAGTTCCAAGCAGCATTCAACATTGCTGGTAACACTAAAATGCCACAATTTGATTGTCATATTTAGCAAACTGGAGTCTTAGTGCACTTATCTAGGTGCTAGTACACAATTTCAAAAGTGAGGCTGTTTTAGTAAATATCACTTTTTAACTACTTGAAAAGGGTCATTTCCATTTTCCCTACTCAAATTCACTTTTCAAGATTCACACTTCATTGAGACTGTACAAGATCACCTCATTTCAATCCTTTTACCATATGGAGGTATCAGTTCTGGCACATTTACAATGTAATGACTTAGGCAAACATGCTACTGCCAAGTTTGCAGATGACCAAATAAGTAATAAGGCAAGAGATAAGAATGACAGCCTGCAAAGGGATGCAGATTGGATAAGGGCAAAAACTAGGCAGATAGAAATTTGGGGGAAGAATACACCTTAGGTAAGATATTGGTCTGGGAGGGAGTACAGTGTACATTTACAATCATGATACCTGGAATTCAGAGGTTATGTTTGGAGCAGTAGTATACAAATTTGGCTTTTCTTTAGAATTTAGATGGTTAAGGGGTGATCGGATCAAAGTCTTCAGCATATTAACAGGAACAATCAGGATTAAAAAGGTAAACTATTTTCACTGATGGGGATTCCTGAACCAAAGGGACATGAGCATTAGGTCCAGACTGTTCAGGCCATTTGTTAGAAAGCATTTCTGCACAAAAAGGTAGATTTTTGGAACTCTTCCACAAGCAGTCAACGTTAGACTAGATGTTAAAATGGAGAATTGTTACTCAGAAGTATAAGGGATATGTTTTTAGATCTGATAACCATGGCCTCACTGAATGGCAGAGCATAGTTGAGGGGCTAATGGTCTATTTATCTTCTTATAATTATGCTGCAGTTAAAGTTATTCATGTCCTTGTGCATAAGTGAAAAAGCTAGTTCAAATGAATAATTCAATACAAAATTCTAAGGGGGGAATGCTGGAAGATTGTTTTCCCCTTGTGGGAAAGTCTAGGACCAGAAGGCAAAATCTCAATAAGGAGTCATCCATTCAAGACAGGAGTTTGTTCCTAGTGTATCAATGGAGATCTTTACCATAGACAGCTGTGGATTGCAGTATATGCAAGGCTGAGACATGCAAATTTTTAAAATCAATACAGGGATCAAACGTGATAAAGAGGCAGAAAGTGATTTAAAGAAACAAACAAACAGTTTTACTCAATGGTAAAGTGGGCTTCATGGGCCAAATGGTGTACTGCTCATACATCTTATGGTCTTGTAGCTCTTGATGCAAGATACACATTTATCCCCTTTCAACTAGGTCTTCTGTTCACTCCTAGAAGCACCCCAATGCTGCCACATGCTTCACCCCAAAGTTGGGGTATTTAGCAGAACTTAGTGTGAGGACAGCATAAGTTTGAATGTCTTTAGACCTGTGCTGGTCTCTGTCAGCTCCAAATTTAGGAATCTAAATGTCAAAACTCTTCACAAACCAGCACACTGATGACTCTGGTTGTCTACTCAGTTTTTTTGCTTCATTTAAGAACAGTTCAGAATTCGCCACCTGAGCCAAGATTTCCAATAGCCCCCTTGTAGCTACTTTAGCTTTAAAACTTGTTTTAAAATGCTCACATCCAGGGCCTATTACTTTAAAAAAGTCTACATTCTCTCATTCCTGTTTCCTGGAACCATTTTCTTAAATCTCTTCTGCACGCAATCAACCCACCACTACAAGTCAAGACAGTTTGCCATGTTGTATCCACATCCTCTATAATCACTTCTGCTTTCATTGTGAAATTGTGTTTCTAGGATGCAGCCTTCTTTGCTTCCTGGCAAATTTGAATGCCAAGGTCAACATCATTCCTTTTACATGGCAGATTTCAGTGACTGTACACCTGCAGAATTTTGTCATGGGAAGCAACCAATCACACAAACATCTGAAGTAGCAGTTAAATAACACTGAACTAATTCGGTTGTCAAGTAGAGTGATAAAAGATCCACTGTTACCTGTAGTTTAACACTGAAAGGTCACAAATTGACATGATGTAATAAGCTTTGCTTCCTTGCAACAGAAGCTCTCAAACCACAATCATTTCTTCCATCCCACTCAAGTGGGTTAGTAATCAAAGTATTTACCACTCAACAAGGCCAATTCAGATTTGCTGCTTTAAACTTGTGGCTGTACTCAGTGCAAGCACCATTGCAAGGCAGCATTCCACAGAATCAAGATACAATCTAAATAATGATCAGGTCTTTGACATGAGATTTAAGTGGAAAATCTCAATTTCCTACACAAAAGATGATATCTGCAGTCACTATTCAGTACTCTAGAGGGCCTTTTCAGTTTAAAATATAAAAAAATTAAAAAGTTACAGGCCAAAATGCAGTTGAAAATAGGCATTTCCTCATCTTTGGCATCAGGTAATTCCCATCCCACAAGCTGGTAGCAAAGAAACTGCAAAATGGCACAGGCAGTGGCCAAGAACAGTACCCAAACCCACGACTAGATATCTGTTCCACACCACTGTGGTAAACTTAAGTGCACTTCATTACAATAGTGACTACAGTTCAAATAAGTAGCTGTGTATGTCCTGAAGAATAATGTTCCTTCATACCATAAGCCCCCCTTTCAAGGGGAAGCTAAAAGCTTGTGATAGAAACTGATTTCTTTAGCAACATTTTTAAAATAAAATCTAGATATTAATCTAGTTACTAGTGAGTTCAAGCCAATCAAGTCTGAAACTTGAAATTAATATTCCAGTAGAAAAAAGTGTTCAATACAGCAAACAGCTCAATCTACCAATGCTAGATTCAGCAAGTTCACCACATCTTTCCAAACTTTAAACACCAGGTCTGACCGAAGTGTGACAAATTCATAGGAGCAGGAAAGCTTGATGTTTCAGGCCTAGACTCTTCACCTTTCTGAAGGAGGGTCTGGGCCTGAAACATCAAGCTTTCTTGCTCAGCCTGCTGCATTCATCCAGCTCTACACCTTGTCATCTCAGATTCTCCAGCATCTACAAGTCCTATTATCTGTGACAAATTCATAGTAAGTTTTAGTTTGGCTCTACACAGGGCAGGCATTAAAGTGGGTAGAAATGTTGGGACATCAAGGCAAGTGCACCTGTTAGCAATGTTTCAGATAATAGACAAATACCAAAATAGTGGTCTATCAGGTGGGAAGGCTGTCATCTTCATGAGGCATGTACAGTTAAGAGTCCACCTGCAAGAGGGTGGATACTGCATCCGATTAGACATCGCTGTCATTATCAGGCTTGACAGTGTCTTCTTCCCCAATTCATTAACTAACATCTTCATAAAGACAGGGGTTTAAGTGAAAAGAAAAAACAGCATCGTAGTGTTAAAAAAATTCCAAATGAAGGCGTCAATTTTTGTCATTAAATGACTGCTCAAACCTCCACAAGGGGAGGAGTCCCATCCGGAAACAGCAACGCTTTTGATTTATAAAAAACCCGTAAAACCGCATGCTGATGATGAAACCACCACCGCCCCCCACCACACAAAAAGGGAGGCGCCCTCGCCTTTGTAAATCCCAGCGCCGCTGATAAAAAAGTCAAATTTAAAAGCCACCATTTTAAAAAAAAATACCTTTTCATTTCTCGCTACAATCATCAATATTATCGTTACTCCGATTTAATTAATCAACCCATTAGAAAGGAAGCTTGACGGGATTAGTCACCCCAGAAACAGCAGCACCGTTTGACGTACAGGCGACATTAGAAATGCCGGATGCACGTTAACGGCGCTGCCCACTAAAACAAAAAAAAAAATCCTCGACAGACGGGAGCATTCCCGCGGATCAGGCCGGAGCCGCCGAGCTCAGTATCAGTGACCGAGGGCAGTTAGAGCCGGGCTCCCCGCAGTGGCCGGAACCGCCCATCCCATGTTCCTCCACCCACCCCCTTCTCCACACACACACACGCAGCACAATCAGGGAGTGGCGCTGCGGGGCGGCCATTGCTGCAAACCCGCGGCAGCTGGCTGTACCACAGCTAGGCCCAAACCGCCGCCTCCGCCCAAACCATTCCAGGCACACACCTTCGCCCCGATCTGATTGCCGCACTGGCCGGCCTGAACGTGCACGATCTCCCTCATACTGGTTGCTTTGAGGGGGTGAAATTATTAGTAGCTTCTTTTTTTTTAAAAAAAAAAGCCCAAAGCCAACTCCTCCGCCACACCAAGCACGAAAGACCGAGAAGCGCAAAGTGCACCCTTGCCACCCGCGCTGTGCTTTTTATGGCAGCCCGTTTGGCCTGCCCACTACCGCCGGATCCTGGCGACGATTGGCCCATTGCCCTGTCCATCACGTACGGCTCCCCCCCCCCAACAAAAGGTCTTAGTGCTGATTGCTCCGCCCGGCTGTCCATCAAAGTGTCGCGCCCTTTGAGTTGGCGTTCTCAGTGTCTCATCTTCCATTGGCTGGGCCCTGCAGCCTGGCCCTGGACAGTCCCGCCTATTCGTGGCTGCATTATGGCATCTACGCTGCGTTCGCCTTTGCAGCATATGCAAAGTATAACATACAATGGACTGATTGCAACAACCGCACAGTCCCGTGATTTTCTTTCAAAAATTGCATTTTTATATTTAAATATTTTGCTTATATTTGCTTATGCACATTCACATTTGCGTATTTTACATATTTTTCGACATCGGTAGGGAAATGCGTGAGACTTGTCTGTTTCATTTCATCCAGTGCAGCAGATTCATGCTTTTGAGTGTATTATTTGTCCTGTTAAAAATAATAACTTCACTAATACAACGCTTTTTCATCAATATCAGACATCGCGAAGGATTTTGCAGCCAATCAGAGAAGGAGGCCATTTGGACCACGACACTATCTCCAAATGAGCATCTCACCTGGTGCCATTCAATCACTATCATTCTACCACTTAGCCAATTTGGTAGCCATATTGTATAATGAAGTATCATTTTGAATTGCTGTCATGCAGAAGCTAATATATACACAACAAATTCCCCAGAACTATAAATTGAAATTCACCAGATAGTCATTATTATGATTTGATTGAGGGACAAATATTCTTCATGACATTGTGACTAATTCCCCTGTTCTTACAAACAAATTAGGACTAGGAGTAGACCACATGGTTTCACAAGCCTGCTTGACATTCAGTAAGATCATGGTCTCATTATTCCACATGCCCACCTATCCCTGATAACATTTCACATCGTTGCTTATCAGGAATCTATCTACCTCTGCCTTAATAATATTCAGAGACTTTGCTTCCATCACTTTTTCTCAGAGAAGACTGTGTGTCTTCTCATCCTCGACAAATTGGATTCAAAACTGGCTTAGTAGTAGGAAACAGAGGTTGTTGGTAGATTGCTGTGTGGCAGGGTGATAATCAAAGGCATACCACAGGGATCAGTGCTGGATCCTTTATTGTAATATATATAAATAACAGATGAGGATGTTGGGAGAAGATGTGTAAGTTTGGTGATCACACAAAGTTTAGTTGGGTGGTTAATAGTGAGGAAGAAGGTCTTTGGATACATGAAAATATAGATGGATTAGTCAAATGGGCAGATCAGTGGCAGATCAAATTTAATCCTGAAAAGTGTGAGGTGATGTACTTGGAAGAGGTAACAGGACTTGGGAGTATTCAATAAATAACAGGACACTTGGGAGCTCAGAGGAACAGAGGGATTTGGGATGCATGCCCACAGATCCCCGAAGGTGGGAGGGCAGATAAGTAGGATGATTTTCAGAGATAAAAGGTACTGCAGACGCTGGAGAATCCGAGATAACAAGGTGTGGGGCTGGATGAACACAGCAGGCCAAGCAGCATCATAGGAGCAGGAAAGCTTGACGTTTTGGGCCTAGACCCTTCATCAGATGATTTTCAGAGTTATTTTAAATTTAAGTTTTATCGTCACGTGTATCAAGTACAGGGGCGCAGGGGTATAGGGAAAAGTGTCATATGTCGCTGTTCCCATCGCCGTCTCAGGTACAAAGGTACCTATGTACAAAATCTTATGCACAAAAATAGAAAATTCAATAATTTTAAAAGTTTGGCACTATAGTTCTTCTTAGTATAAAGTAGAAAATTAAAGAAATGAAGTTAGAAGTTAAACATTACAGTCCTTTCTTAAGCCATGGGCCTGCAGTTGCTCCACACCGGGTTTTGCCCAGTAGGAACAAAAACAGAAGTTGCTGGAAAAGCTCAGCAGGTCTGGCAGCATCTGCAAAGAAAAATATCAGAGTTAATGTTTTGGGTCCGGTGACCCTTAGTTAGAACTCTGAATGGAAATTACGTCAGAGAGAGGAGCAGAACTTCTTCAAGGTGGGCATGCCTAATAGAGATGAAGGGTTCTGAGGAAGGGTCACAGGACCTGAACTGTTGACTCTGATTTTTCTTCACAGATGCTGCCAGACCTGCTGAGCTCTTCCAGCAACGTCTGTTTTTGTTCCTGATTTACAGCATCTGCAGTTCTTTCAGTTTTCCTTAGGAGGACTTTGTCTCTCCTGTGCTGGGCAAGGTCCGACCAGAGCTCACCAGCTGTTTTGCCGCCAACCGCTGTTGACCGCCGCGTGGGCTTGCACTGGGGCCCAGCTGCTGCCACACTCCATCACCACTGCCTCCACAACCAAGCTGTCTCCAGCAGGTAAGTAAAAAAAACAAAAAGGAAAAGAAATGGGAAAAGAAGGAAAAAATAATGAGAAAAGTGGACGGAATGGACGAGACCCGGCACAAGAGCCCGGGTGCTGACTACTCTGCAGCTGCTATCTTTAGAAGGCATATGAGACACTTGTCTTATCAGTGGTCCAGTAGATTACAGTAGCAGGGAGGTTATGTTGGAGCTGTCCACAGTTGGAGTAGTGATTTGATTTATTATTGTCATATATACCGAGATACAGTGAAAAATATAGTTTTGTGTGCTAACCAGACAAATTATTTATTACATAAGTACATCAGGGTAATAGAACAGAATGCAGAATGTAGTGTTACAGCTACAGAGAAAGATCAACTCTAACATACAAGAGGTCTATTCATAAGTCTGACAACAGTGGGGAAGAAGCTGTTCTTAAATCTTTTGGTGTGTGTTTTCAAACTTTTGTATCTTCTGCACAGAAGAGGCTCGGAGACAGTATAACCAGGGTTGGTGGAGTCTTTGATGCTGTTAGCTGCCTCCCGAGGCAGCAAGAAGTATAGATGGAGTCAATGGAAAGAGGGCTGGTTTTTGTGATTGGCTGGCCTTGCATTTGCAACTCTCTGTAATTTCTTGCAGTCCTGGGCAGAGCAGTTGCCATACCAGGCTGTGATGCATCTGGATAGGATGCTTTCTATGGTGCATCTATAAAAGTTGGTAAGAGTCATTGTGGGCATGCTGAATTCCCTCAGCCGCTATGCTGTAGGAAGGATGTAATTGAACTGGAGAGGGTGCACAGGAGATTCACCAGAATGGTGCCTGGTTTGGAGCATTTTAGCTAAGAAAGGCTGAATGGGTTTGGGTTGTTTTCTTTAAAGGAGAGAAGGCTGAGGGGTGAGCATAGTTGAGACATATAAGATTATGAGGGGCATGGACAGGGTAGTTAGGAAGCAGCTGTTCCCCTTGGTTGAATGGTTAATAATGAGGAGACATAATTTTAAGATGAGGGGCAAGAGATTTAGAAGAGACTTGAGGAAAAATATTTTCACCCAGAGGGTGGTGGAAATTTGGATTGCCAGAGAGGATAGTAGAGGCAGGAAACTTCACAACTTTTACATGGATGAGTACTTAAAATGTTACAACATTCAAGGCTATGGGCCAAATACTGGAAAGTACGATTATTGTAGTAAGGTCAGCACAGGGCTGAAGGGCCTCATCTGTGTTGTATGACTCTATGACTGCCTTAAATGTCTTAAATTTTTAAAAAGCAGTCTTAATTACATCCATAGAACCATAGAAGTGATACAGCACAGAAGGGGTACATTAGGCCCATCTTGTCCATGCTGACCCAAAGACACCCAGATGCCCTTTCTAATCCCATCTTCCTGTACACCGCCCATAGTCCTGCATCTTACAGCGCTGAAGGTGCAGATCCAGGTACTTTTTAAAAGAGTTTAGGGTCCCTGTCTCCACCATTAGCTCAGGCAGCAAATTCCAGACATCCACCACCCTCTGCTTAAGAATATTCTTCTTACATCTTCACAAATCCTCTGCCACTTAGCTTGAACCTATAACCCTAGTTTTTGAACTCTCTGCCAAGGGAAACAAGTTCCTTTTGTCTTTTCTACCCCTCACAATTTTGTTTACTTCAATCATGTCACCTCTCAGGCTTCTCTGTTCTAAGGAAAACAATCCCAACCTCTCCAATCTCTCCTCGTAGCTGCAATTCTCCACTCCTGGCAACATTCTGGTAAACCTTCTTTGAACTCTCTCCAGAGCAATTATGTCCTACCTGTAATGTGGTGACCAGAACTGCACATTATACTCCAGTTGTCGCCTCACAAATGTCTTACACAGTTTCATCATTATTACCCAAACAAACAAAGACACAACTGACACAATTATACATAGGGCCTTGGTTAGTGTTGTAGGACAGAGAGACCTAGGGGTTCAGGCACATAATTCATTGAAGTTTGCATCACATATAGATAGGGTGGTTAAGAGGCATTTAGCACTCTTGCTTTCATTGCTCAAACATTTGAGTATAGGAGCTGGGACATCATGTTGAGGTTATACATGACGTTGAGTATAGGAGTTGAGACGTCATGTTGAGGTTATACATGACGTTGAGTATAGGAATTGAGACATCATGTTAAGGTTGTACATGACGTTGAGTATGGGAGTTGAGACTACATGTTGAGGTTGTACATGACGTTGAGTATAGGAGTTGAGACATCATGTTGAGGTTATACATGACGTTGAATATAGGAGTTGAGACGTCATGTTGAGGTTGTGCAGGATGTTGGTGAGACATCTTCTGGAGTACTGTGTTCAGTTCTAGACACACTGTTACAAGAAGGATATTGTTAAGCTGGAAAGGGTTCAGAAGAGATTTACCAGATGTTGCTGGGAATGGAGGGCTTGAGTCATGGGGAGAGGCTGGATAGGCTGGCACATTTTTCACCAAAGCATAGGAGATTGAAAGGTGACCTTATAGAGGTTTATAAAATAATGAGGAGCATAGATAAGGTGAATGGCAGGTGTCTTTTTCCTTGGGTGAAGCGTTCAAGACTAGGGGGCATACCTTTAAGGTGAGAGGAAAAAGATTTAAAATAAGTTGAGAAACAACTTTTTCACAGAGTGTTTTGTGTGTGAGTAAACTTCCAGTGAAAATGATGATGTGGGTACAATTGCAGTGTTTAAAAGAAATTTAGATAAGTACATGAATAAGAAATGTTTGGAGGGATATGGGCCAAGAGCCGGCAGGTAGGACTAGTTTAGTTTGAGATTATGGTTGGCTTGGACTGGTTGGACTGATGGGTCTGTTTCCATGCTGTATAACTCTATGACTCTATCCCTACTTTTGTATTCTATACCTCTGCCAATGAAGGAGAACTTTCCATATGCTTTCTTTACAACATTATCTAGCTGTACTGCTGCCTTTAGGGACCTGTGCATTTGCACACCAAGATCTCTCACTTCATCTACACCTATGAGTATATTCCTATTTATTGTGTATTCCCTTTTACTATTTGACCTCCCTGAATGCATTACCTTGCACTTATCAGAATTGAACTTCATCTACCACTTTCCTGCCCACTCCACCTATATCATTTTGGAGCTTACAGCTATCCTCTGCACTATCCACTACAAGGCCAGCTTTTGCATCATCTTCAAGTTTCTCAATTGTGCCACCCACATTCAAATCCAAATTGTCAACATATAGAACAAACAGCAAGGGTTCCACTACCGAATTCTGCGCAACATCACTTGAAAAAGCTCTCCATTTGCAAGGGCAGCCATCAATTCTTGATATGATGCAATCACAGTTTATGGCCAGAATATGAATTTTAAACTAAACACAGAAGCTGGAGTGTGTGTTCTTTCTGAGACCAACACCATGTCTGAAGCTTAAAATCCCCCAACTGTCTTCCATCCAACTTCATAAGGCAGGAGATATTCAAATGCAGGTGTGAGGGGAGAAGCATGCTGTGTTTCAATATAATGGAAGAGAGATTTCTACTACTCTGTATGTCCCTCCTGATCAGCATTGTTCCTTTTTGAGAAGCTTATATAATTTTGAATCTTGTTTATTTACTAGTTCCCCAAAAGAAATTCAAATTGACTCAACATGCTGTGAATTAGTCTTCACTGAAGAAACTTCACTCCTGTGACCACAGGTGGAAATTGGAGATACTGAATTGTTCTTTCAGTAGAAACTGAGGAAGCGGGAAAGAGGTGCACCAAGGTTGAAGGTAACCGGCCACAACCTGTTCTTTCAGGAAGCAGTGAGGAAGCATGATAATAAAAATGCCACTGACACTGATGATTTATCACAGAAAGAGATGCTAACCCTTGAGTTACTCTTTGAAAATAGTGTAGACAAGGTCCAACCCAATGTCTTTGCTTTCAGAAAAGCGACAAAATGTTCAATTCCGTCAGTTCATGCTGCTGAAGGTACAATGCAGCAATAATGTGAAGCAACTACTGCTTTAAATAATGACCTTTTGAAACTAGAAATTCTGCCTATTACCAAGGTCAATGTGACAGAACAAATGCCTCCTGATATTGTTGAGTCTGCAATGAAGTCTGACGATCAAAAAACTGCAGGGTAGCTTACTACAGAAGTTAACAGTGCCATCAGTGTACCGAAAGAGTAATTTCTCACAAGTTGCAAGTTCATTTCACCATTGATGTTGGAGATATCATACATTTTGCTAAAGTTTCAGATGTGTTGTTGCTGCTGGGGAGTAGATTTACACCAAAGGAGTGTGCAAGAAGAACCACTACCTACAGAAAGAGAAATTCCTACATTATTAGCGGGAAATCGTCGATTCTTCATCATAATATTCTTTGTTCTTCTCACTTAATTCATTCATAGATGAGCTATTACTTCATTCTTCCTTTGATGCATTAGTAGAAAATACAGGCATACAATTCTTCAGAGGAGCTGAACGAGCTTTATTCTATCATATGGGAGCAACTAGCAACTTCACCATTTTCCAATCTGGTAGAAAGAGACAAAAGCAACGAAGATGCAAACTTTCACCCAACATCTTTTGTCAGTGACTAAAAAGCAGAAATCTCAGCCTGATGATGCCAGTGACTTCCAAGTAGAAGCATGTAGAGAGTATACATCCTATACATCCTATGAGGGAACTGAGAACACAGTTGAATAGTGACACCTTCATGCAAGGGTCTGTGTGAATAGGAATAGGGTAAGAATATAAGCAAGGATTTGGAGTAGATTTGTAGCTCGGGTTGTGGGTGTTGAGGTTGGTTGGCTCACCGAGCTGGTTTGTTGTTTTGCAGACATTTCGTTACCATGCTGAGTAACATCCTCAGTGCAGTCTCCGATGAAGCGTCGGTGTGTTTTCTCGCCTGGTTTTTAAACTCTGGGGTCCATTCCAATGGGTTACCTCACTTCCGGGTTTCCTTCATAGTGGAATGTATTTGAGGTCGAGTTCAATGTGTTTATTAATAGCATGCTTCGTGGAGTGCCATGCTTCTGGGAATTCTCGTGCTTGTCTCTGCCTAGCCTGTCCCAGCATCTTGTGGTTGTCCCAGTCGAAATGGTGGTTCTCCTTGTCCATGTGGTTTGAGATGAGTGAGTATTGGCCGTGCCACCACAAGACTCCAACAACCGCTGGGCGTCAGAGTGGCATACAAGCCCACGTCAACCCTACAACAACTGCTCACCTGAACCAAGGACCCACCCCCCGCCATGGACAGGACCAATGTCATCTACAAAATCCCCTGCAAGAGACTGTGAGAAACACTGCACCAGACAAACAGGAAGGAAACTAACAACGAGAGTACACATACACCAACCGGCTACAAAAAGGCATGACCAATACTCACTCATCTCAATCCACATGGACAAGGAGAACCACCATTTCGACTGGGACATCACCAAGATCCTGGGACAGGCTAGGCAGAGACAGGCACGAGAATTCCTGGAAGCATGGCACTCCACGAAGCATGCTATTAATAAACACATTGAACTCGACCCCATATACATTCCACTACGAAGGAAACCCAGAAGTGAGGCAATCCATCAGAATGGACCCCAGAGTTTAAAAACCAGGCGGGAAAACACACCAATGCTTCATCGGAGGCTGCACTGAGGATGTTACCAAGCACAGTAACGAATGTCTGTGAAACAAGAAACCAGCTTGGCGAGCCAACCAACTTCAACAACCTCAAGAATGTAAATAGTTTATGAGTAGAATGGAAGTCTTGGAGGAAGGTAGAATCATAGAGTCATACAGCACGGAAACAGACCCTTTGGGCCAACCAGCTCATGCTGAACATAATCCCAAATTAAACCAGTCCCACCTGCCTGCTCCAATGGTCAATAACTACAATGCTAATTGCTAAAGTTTTAATCCTGGTCTGCTAAATTCTGTATCTGCATGTCATGTAAATAGTCAATAAATGTTCACTAGTTAGCAAAAGCATGTTTTCCGGCTGCATTCTATCAAAAGTACCAGAGCGTGGACATGATATTAAAGTAAGTTTAACATTTCCTCTTTCTCAATTGTGAAGGCCGATATAGAGTGATTGTGTAGCAGGACTGTATTATCCACAACTGGACCTGCAGTATCACTTGTGCCTGTCTGTTGGAGCTCCTGTTCTTATCAGTTATTCTTGAAGATGATGAATATGTATGTTAATCTGTACCATTAGGACAATCAATGGCTGTTGCTGATGAGCTGCTAAGTGCATTTGCACTATGACTGTGAACATTTATAATGTTTTCCATCCCGTGAGTCATGAAACTTCACCTGTTCTGACTTTGCAGGATTTTATTCAAGAATTACAGTTGTGGAAAATGGAAGTGGCAGTGATAGTTGTTTGACCAGCAAGTGTGAATGGCCAAAGGGCCTCTTTTGTTGCTGTAAAACTCTATGATTCCATCTCATCCAAAAGCTGGTTCCTATGACCTTGCAATACTGCTATACTACTGCAGTGGAGCTTCAATTACAAATGCTTTGAAAATGGATTCACATGGGAGTAAGCCAGTGTGAAGCATGGAATTCTTGGGCTGGATGGCTTATCCCTGCACAGTAACATTCTTTGTAATTCTGGTTTCAATAAGCAGTCTCTGTTTCATAAAACACAAACCTATAGTTACGTATAGTGAACTAAATGGACTTCTTTAGTGCTGTGTGTTGTTGTTTCAGACAGAATTAAAATTTCCTCTTGAATGTGATAGGAGGATGCACAATTGACTGTAATGATTGGGTATGAAAATAGAAAGCAGAATTATATCAATCCACATGTCAAGTACTTATCGCATACTAAAGAGTTTACATAGAGTAAACTTCAATTAACTTTGAAAATTTACGTCACTAAAACTAAAATTTAGGCAAAACATGACAGCAATTGACAATTCAAAAAGGATAACTTCTCTGCCCAGTTATGAAAAATCTAATGTTTCTCCAGCTCCTATGTCATGGACAAAAGGAGAATTGGGGTGGATTTAAATTATAATTGCTTTTCTTCCCTTGAGCTCAAGAGTGCGAATAATATTATTTGATTTACTCCTTCCCCTTTTCAGTCCTGTCCTTTACTGACGTAGGCCACAGAGTTTCCCCAACCTCTGGCTTAAAGTTTGTTAACAAAACTTTCAAAATGCGGTGGTATTGAGTCGATACTCAACCCACAAACACACACTCAGGAAATTAGGAAAAACAGGATGGCAAAGGAAATAGCTTATAAAGTACAAGTTTTGGTAAATCCATTGATACCTTTAAAAATCAATTCATGTGAGATACAATTTTCTAGTTGTCAGTGTTGAACACACGTTTTGTTTGTGATCTAGGCACATTAGTTTCCATTCTTGCAAGTGTAAGCTTCCTTATAACCAGCGACTTGGAGGCTGAGATGGAGGAAGTCTTGCTCTCCCTCTGAAGGTCAAACAGCAACTCACTTAGAATCCCAGAATTAAGCCATTCAACAAGCTTGGATTTCAATCATGTAACAAGGCCAAGGTGTTTCTGGTGCTGATGGTCCACCTCAGTGGGCTAATTGGAAGGGCATTAAGCGAACTGTTTGGCTTTACCTCCCCCATTAGAGTTGCCACTATGATGTGGCGAAGTAACTGTAAAAGCATTAGCAGGGGTAGCAAGATCTGCAGATGCTGGAGTCAGAGTCAACACAGTGTGGAGCTGGCTGTAGTAACTGATTTGTTCAGTATGTGGTTGAAGACCTTCAGGGCTGGCTGTAGTAGTGGGTTTATCATTAGCGTTAGTTTGACATTAAGGATCTTGGTGTCTTCTTTTGTCCGGAGTTATCCGGAAGCAGACGACTTGGCTCTTGAGTCCTTTGTGTCAGCTATAGCTGAAATGCCGACACAATACGGGGGGTCAGAAACTTCTGGAAATACCATCATGTATTCAACTTTGGGCATTTTATGAGTACAGTAAGGTTGTTAACTTTTGAAAGTAACAGAATTTTTTCACAAAAATAGGGAAGAAAATGCTCTTTGCTTGGGGATTTCTCTTAATGCCTGCTGACCACGAAACTTGAAAAAGATCAGAACATTTATTTGGAGGAACAATATAGATTACAGGCCGTTTTGGTAGAAATGTTTAAAATTGTGAAGGGATGGGGCAAAGTCAGTAGAAGCAAGCAATTTCCAATTATTCAGGGCTTTAG
Organism: Ginglymostoma cirratum; assembly: GCA_024137785.1. Lineage (NCBI taxonomy): Eukaryota > Metazoa > Chordata > Chondrichthyes > Orectolobiformes > Ginglymostomatidae > Ginglymostoma > Ginglymostoma cirratum. The sequence goes on along the minus strand of JAHRHZ010000035.1, from coordinate 3,270,070 downwards.
GATGAACTGCCATCAATAACAAACAGGAAGAAGAATCCTTTTTCACACAAAATTAGCTGGTAAATGCATAATACAAATACATCTGCTGGTAAATACATTATTACTTTCTTTACATTTACGAGCAACATAAAGTATTTTAATTAACACCATTAACATTGTAAAATGTGCCAAAGAGCTTTATAGGAGAGTTATTAAACAAAACCTTATACTGAGCCACATATTAGAACCAGTGATGAAAACCTTAGACAAAACTTGGGAATGTGAAGAAAATCCGACATGAGCAAGAGGCTAGAATTGAGATATATGGGGCTATTGGAGGATTCTTGGGCTGGATGAAGTCATAGAAGTAAGGCCTGATGACTTCAAGGGGAGTTTTGATGTTTGTAAAATCCAGGCATTATTGGGCAAGAACCAAAGCAGGTAAGACAGCAAAGGCATGCTGCGTGAACAGGACTTGGTGCAAATTCAAACATTGACAATGGTTACCCAGGAAGTTAAGGGTAGGATCAAACTGAAAGTATAAATATACAATGTAGCAAGGATTAGTGGTAAATCAGAGGATAGGGGAAATTTTAAAAACCAACAAAAGAGGACTAAAAGATAATAAAGATGGAGAAAATAAAGTATAAGGGTGAACTAGCAATAATAAAAAAACTGACCGTGAGATCTTCTTTTAACAACTAAAAAGAAAGAGGCCAGCATAAACACAGAGAATGAAGGCGGGGAAATAATATCGGGGATCCAGCAGCACCTTTTAATAAATACTTTGATCAGTCGTCACAATGGATTGCAGTGGTGACAATGGCCTAGTGGTATTATCACTAGACAATTAATCCAGAGACCTAGGTAATGTCCTGGGTTTGAATCTCGCCTTGGCAGATGGTGGAATTTGAATCAAAAGTCCAATAATGACCATGAGGTTATTGTTGGAAAAACCCATCTGGTTCACTAATGCCCCTTTAGGGAAGGAAATTGCCATCCTTACCTCGTCTAGCCTACATGTGACTCCAGACCCACAGCAATGTAGGTGACTCTTAAACTGCCTTCTGCCCTCTATCGGCAATAACATTGTCCTAGACAGTGACGCCCTCAAACTGTGAATGAATACAAGAAAAGATACCTAAACATTCCAAAAATCTAAAATCAAGGGACAAAAGGTAGGGAGAGGAAATGTAACTATCACTGGAGAAAAAGTACTATGGAAACTAGTGGGATAAAGTTCCCTAGACTTAATGGGCAAGTATACTGGAATTTTAAGGAAAGTAGCTACAGAGATGATGATGCACTGGTAGCCATTTTCCAAGATACCTGCAGCCAAATTAATTAGAGTTCTTTGATGAGGGTAATAAACAGGATAGGTAACGCAGGTGTGGTATGTTTACATTTTTGAAAGGATTCGATGAGGCTACTTAATAAGCCAAGAGCCCATTGCATTTGGAGTAGTATATTAGCATTGGGATTAGCAAGGGGATATTAGCATTGTCCTCTTGACAGAGGATTGGCAAACAAAAAGAAGATTGAGAGTTGGGTTAAGGCGTTCATTTAGATGGAAACCTGTGTGGAGTGCCACGGGGTCAGTGCTGGGTTCACACTTACTTATAACGTAGATTGCCAAGTTCTTCAGAAGGCTATCGACCAGTTAAGTGAGTGGGAAAAACTTGGCAAATGAAATGGGAAATGTGAGGTTATGCACTTTGGCAGAAAGCGAAGAGGAGAGATGAATACAATTTAAATGGAGGAAGACTGAAGTAAGCACGTTTGGCTTTGGGGAATCTCATGCATGAATCACAAAAAGCTAGAATACAAGATCAGCAGGTAATTGGGAAGGCAATTAGAATGTTGTTCTTTATTTCAAAAGGAAATGCAGGATGGAAATAGGAAGTCTTGATAAAACTCATCAAGGCACTAGTCACACCGCACCCACAACGTTGTGAATGGAGTTGGTCCTCTTATTTAAGGGAATATAGCCTGACACCAGAAGAAGTCCAGATGAGGTTCACTAGGTTGTTTACAGGTATAGAAGAATTTTCTTATGAGGAGAGGTGGAGTAAATTGGGTGGGTACTCAGTATTGTGGTTAGCACTGCTGCCTCACAGTGCCAGGGACCCAGGTTCGATTCCATCCTCGGGCAACTGTCTGTGTGGAGTTTGCACAACTCCCCCCTGTGTATGCATGGATTTCCTCCAGGTTTGCTTCCACAGTCCAAAGATGTGCAGGGTAGGTGGATTGGCTAAATTGCCCACAGTGTTCAGGGATGTGCAGGCCAGGTCAACTAGCCATCGGTAATACAGGGTTACAGGGATAGGATAAGAGGTGTGTCTGGATGGGATCTCTTTGCAGGATCAGTGTGCACTCAATGGACCAAATGGCCTGCTTCCATACCATAGAGTTTCTATGATTCTAGGAGAACAAGAGGTGACCATCTTCAAATGTGTAAGGTTTTTAGGGCCCTTGACAGGGTAGATATGGAAAGGTTGTTTCCTATTGTGGCAGAATCTAGAGCCAGAGGGCCACTCCCAGAGTAAGAGGTTAGCCATTTAAGACATGAGAAAGAATTTCTTTTTTCAGAGGGTAGTGTGTAGTAGAATTTTTTACCGGAGAGGTGTAGAAGCTGGGTTGTTAAGTATATTCAAGCTGAGATGGACAGATTCTTAATCAGTAAATGTTAGGGGAAAAGGCAGGAAAGTGGCATTCGGGATTATGGGATCGGCCATGATCTAACTGAATGGCAGAGCAGACATGAGGGGCTGAATGGCCTACTTCTGTTCCTGTGTCTTATGGTCTTAAGGACAGCAGAGTCCTGGTTAACAGCAACATATAGAGAAAGCTGTTAAACACAAGAGGCTTCTTGAATTTAGTAATTATTTGAAAGTTGAAGTAAGTTATTTGCCAAGGTCAAGCAATCAAATGCTAATCATCTTCACACCTTAATATAGAATTAAACATTGCTGAAAAAAAAATGAAGTTGAAGATTTTCATCCTGCACTCATCATGGCTAGGCCTGAAATAACTCTGTGAAGGCTGGTATCCCATCACCAAGTCACCTTTATTTACATGTGCATGGTACATTACCCTGAACCAGCTAACTTAAGAGCCGGATCCTGGAGTGAACAGAACCACTGATATTGCTCTTTATATCTGCCAGCCAGGGTTCCCTGATTGGACTAGGTTAACAGTCCTAATCAGGGAACTCATATTCTATGAGATCGACCTGACTGTCCTCGTTCCAATCACTTCATGACATAACAAACCAAACTCAGATTGGGAATATCAATGTTCACAGCATGAGAAGACGATACTGATTGGTTGGATCGTGGTTGGCATGGTGATGCAGCAGAAAATGTTTATCATAAATCTTAATTACCTAATTAAACTCAGACCAGGCAGGTGGGCTCTGATTGGTCAAGGCATTGGCATTGGGAATGCAGCAGGGTTTGGCAGTCTCCGTGGTCCTTTCTCAATGAGAAATGTGCAATGTGAACAAGTTCATTTTGTCTACACAAAACAGGATCTTGTGGGTGAATATTTGTTGCTCCTACCATCTGCAATGAATCACACTACGAGACCAACTGATAATCTTAAAATGGTTTTCAGTGTAATTCTTAGTACAGTTGGGCTTATTTGGTAAATACAACAACAGAATCACAGAACAACAGAATCTAATGTTGGCCATGGTATTCTGAGGTTTGTAATCATGCTCCAGTTGATGAGTGGGCTTAACGTCTGTCATTGGGAAAACGTTAGGGTCCAATACAAATGATGTAATAATAAAACATTTGGAAATACATTATTAATCAAGCAAAATCAACGTGGCTTCATGAAGCAGAAGTCTTGTCTGACAAATGTATGAGAGTTCTTTGGGATGTAACAAGCAGGATAGATAAAGGGAACCAGAGGATGGAATATAATTCGATTTCCAAAAGATATCAAATTTAATGGCCTTACAGTCAGGATGCTGCCTGCTGTGGATGGTCAAAGAGACATGCTGTTTGGATACAGTGCCTGAGGTGCTGGGAGTTATGGGCTACATACCTGACATCACACTTGTGTTAAAAACGCATATGCCATATTATTCATTTGTGTCATAGACAAATCGTTTTTCTGGTTTGACAACAGTGCTTGTTAGTGAAGAACACCAATAATATACAAGTATAACTTAATATACAATGGTAGAATTGCTTGTAATTGTTATATTTTATTTCCTATTAATGTACTTTCCACATTTCCATAAATCTGACAAATTAGAACAATTAGAGACCATATCTTAGTCTGACAAATGATGTTTATAAAAGCCAAGCACTGCCAATACTGGAGATGTCAAATACAATCAAAAGTGCTGAAGAAACTCAGCAGGTCTGGCAGCATCCGTGAAGAGAGAAGAACAGAGTTAACATTTCAAGTCATATTGAACTCAGAAAATTCATTTTGTTTCTCTCTCCACAGATGCTGCTGAGACTTGTTAGGTTTCTCCAACACTTCCTGTTTTTTTATTGCTTATATTATTCCTGGTGTCGCTTTCAGAGTGAACTTTTATTTGTTTAAGGGAGAGGAGAAGAATTTATTTAATGCAAAATTTGTTATGATCTGGAATGCACTGCCTCAAAATATGGTGGAAGTAAATTCAATGTTTACTTTCGATAAGGAATTGGTAACTGGATTGGGAATTAGAAAACATTTCAGGGCCAAGAGGCAAGAACAGGACAGTGTAACTAATTGTATCACTCTTTCAAAGGATCGGCATGGATTGATGGCCTAAATAGCCTCCTTCTCTGGATCATTCTGGGGTCTTGTCCATTTCATGCAGAGTTAAAATCACCTTTTATGCGCCAGGTTTCAGGATTAGGCATCTATTTTTTTCTCAGAAAAGATCTAGAAATGGCTTCCTCCAACAGTTATATATTTGGGCAAAATTAATGAAACAGATGTTTTAAAAAAAACACAGGTTCTAAAATAGGGGGGTAGTTAATGTTGAGGTTGTGTTGTTTGGGGAAGGGTCAGGTGGTGGATTGGTGGCCGTCAATGCATTGACAAAGCAACAATCCTGATGTTTTTCACGACAGTTGGGCAACCAGGGAAAATTACCTTGGATTTATTTCCTGGAGAAAGTCAGAGGATCATGATCAGACTAATGATGAGGCTTTATCAATAAGTAGGTGGGGTCTAATTGGTATGGGAGTTGGGAGGTCATGTCTTGGCTGTACAGGACATTGGTCAGTCCACTTTTGAAATATTGTGTGCAGTTCTGGTTTCTATGCTATAGGATTTATAAGGATGTTGCCACTCCCAGAGGGTTTGAGCTATAGGAAGAGGCTGAATAGGCTGGGGCTATTTTCCCTGGAGTTTTGGAGGCTGAGGGGTGGCATTATAGAGGTTTATAAAATCATTGCGGGCCTGGATAGGGTGAATAGACAATGTGTTTTCTCCAGGGTAGGGGAGTCCAAAACTATAGGGCTTTTTAAATAATTTTAAGGTGAGGGGAGAAAGATTTAAAAGGGACCCAAGGAGCAACTTTTTCATGCAGAGGGTGGTGCGTGTATGGAATGAGCTACCACGGGAAGTGGTAGACGCTGGTACAATGCAACATTTAAAAGGCGTCTGGATGGGTATAGATGGGATATGGGCTAAATGCTGGCAAACGGGACTAGATTAATTTAGGACATCTGGTCAGCATGGATGAGTTTTTCAGAAGGGTCTTTTTCCATGCTGTACACCTTTATGACTCTTTATGACTCAGAACTACTCATAGAAGGCCTCACCAATAAGATGTAGAGCCTCCGTGCCTTCAATAATAAAAACAAAATATTCCAGAAATACTCAGTCGGTAAGGTAGCATATGCAAAGAGAGAAATGGAGCTAATGGAGGCAAAAAGCAAGCAACACTAGGCCAATTAGCCTATTGTTGGAAAAATGTTGGAAGCAATTATTAAAGAAGCAGCGCATTTGGAAAATCATAATCTAATTAAGCGGAGTCAGCACAGTGCCATGAAAAGGAAATAGTGTCTAACTAATATATTAGAGTTTTTTGTGGAAGTCTCAACCAGAGTGAATAGGGGAGAATCAGCAAATGTGTTCTTTTTGGACTTTCAGAAGGCATTCGATAATGTCTCTCACAAAAGGTTAAGTCATAAGATGAGGGCCAGTGGTGTAGCAAGTAATATATTGGCAAGTATAGAGAATTGGCTAATGGGCAGTAAACAACGAGTGAGGAGAAGGTACTCCTTTTCAGTTGGCAACCTGTAACCAGTAGAGTTTCCACAGGGTTCAGTGCTGGGACTGCAACTGTTTACAACATATATTAATGACTTGGAGGATGGAAGTGAATGTACAGTAGCCAAATTTGCAAATGACCCAAAAAATATGTGGAAGGCAAATCGCAAAGGAGACTCAAACAGTATACAGAGAGATATCGATATGTTAAGAAAGTGCTCAAACTGCTGGCAAATGGAGTATAATGTGGAAAAGTGAAAGGGAGAATAGAAGAACAGGATATTATTTAAATGGAGAAAAACTGTAGAAAGCTGTATCACAAAGGGACTTGGCTGTACTTGAGCAGAAAGCTAACACGCAGGGGCTGCAGGTAGTCGGGAAGGCTAATGTAATGTTGGCCCTTATTTCAAGGGGGTTGGAGTGTAAGAATAAGGAAGTTTTACTGCAACTGTACAAGGTGTTGGTGAGACCATATCTGGAATACTGTGACTAACTTTTGTTGCCTTATTTAAGGAAACTTATTGTTTCATTAGAGCAGTTCAGAGAAGGTTCACTAGGATGATCCCTGGTACGGAGAATGTGTCTTGTGAGCAAAGGCTAAACAGGTTGGGAGTGTACTCACTGGAGTTTAGAAGAATGAGAGGTGATCTCATTGAAACATAGAGATTCTTAAGGGACATGACAAGGTAAATGCTGAGAGAATGTTTCCCCTCATTGGGGAGTGTAGGACCAGGGACCATTGTATCAGAATAAAGGGGTGCCAATTTAAAACTGAAATGAGGGAGAATTTCTTCTCTCAGAGGGTTGGGAGTCTTTGGAACTCATTGCCACAGACAGCGGTTAATGAGCGAGGATCAATGGTTCCATTTACAAGCTAAGTAAGGACAGCGTTGGTTTGGATATTAAGTAATTCTTCTTTTGTCAGGTGATAGTGGTCTATGGAAAAGTCTGCCAGCTCCCGAGGCGAATGCTGACTCACTACATTCCTTCAAGGGAAAGTTGTACTTGTTTCTGGCTGGAGTTACAATGTTGTGTGAGAGCTCTTGTATCCTGTAGTATCAGTCATGGTCTATGTGATCCTGTGGTTCAGTTTCAATTACATAGCAGGGTGGAAAAGGAATTTCCTACCTTCCCTCTGTACTTGAGATTTTGAAAAAAAAATCTACGTTTTCACTTTTTCCGGGAGATATGGGCAGGAGGCTGTATTATCAACACAGTTCAGAACAATCTAAAAGATGAGCTGGTCTGTCTTTTATAGTTCATTATCTTACAAATATTTACGTGAAGTAAAGATAGAATGACCAGACAATAATTGGTAATAATTTAGTAGTAAAAAATAGATCAATGTGAATGGGTTTGAAGTGAGATATAACTGGGCCCAGAGTGTGAGAGACCAGATGGGGAGTGAGAGGAACAGAGAGTGAAATGTTATTAGACTGACCTGTTCACAGTGGTCTGGGGCTGGAGGAGGGTTTGAGTGAAGACTGTGGACAGAGACCAGATCATCGCAACAGCGGATTTTACTGTCACTCTTTAATCAGCCAAGGCATGAGGAACTCATCCCTGGGTTTCTCAACCTATCACAGAATTGTCATCATGTTTGCATCTGCCAGTGGAAAGAGCTCCATGTGAGTGGATCCTGAGAACAATCAGAATGGTTACATCTTGCACTCAATTTGGAAAGGTCTTTAACCAAATCACTGGAAGCAAGACATGAGAAGGTCACCTGCCATCGTGCAACTCACTAACATAGATCATAAATATTTGACGTCCCAGCAGCAAACCAATGGAACTTTACTGGTTACAGTTTGCTGGTGAAAATGACCGTTTTATTCCAACTTCCTGTTTCCAATTCATTAGCCAACCTTTCAATGCTAATACATGACCCTCAACAGCCTGAGCTCTTATGTTGTGTATAACTTTCTGTGTGGTATATTACCAAAAGTCTTTAAGAAGGTCAAATACGCTGCGTATATTGATTCCCTATCTGCATATCCTCAGTGAATGCTAATAAATTTGTCAAAATTGATTTCCCTTTCATAAAACCAAAGGTTGCACTAACAAGAGGGCAAGTGTAGCCAGTCAGTGTAAGTGTCGGGTTGTTCAGGGGGTGATATGAACCCATGACTTGAGGGAGAAGTATGAGTGCAATTGGTCATCTCCCCCCAACTCCCACCTCAGGTACTTTGAGATTTTCATGGAGGTAATACTAAAGATGGTGAAAGCTTGAGGAGATGCATTATTCCCCACAATTAGGAGGAAGAGATCAGCTACACAAACTAACCAGATGTGGCTGGTTGTCTTTAAAACAGCCAGCAGCAGGTCAGGGGTCAAACATGACTACAGTGCTGCCAGACACTCAGCACAAGGACAGTGAGGTATATCACATTCAGGAGGCCAACCCCACACACTGACTGCCTCAGCACTCTCCTGCATAGTGTTCCTTAGAACAGCATGTCTTGCAAGACTGAGGCGCAGAAACTTGTGGGTGATGTGACTGTCGTAGAATGAAGAAATCATAGCAGCTTCCTGGATATCTTGCACGGAGTTAACATACATCATAGCCCAGCTGAGTATCGATGCAGTGGAATCCATTCTGAACTTCAAATGCTACAGGATCCTCTGAGTACACCCCAATTGCCATATGTTTGCAGTCACTGTCTCTCTGTAGCTGTGGGAATCCAGCCAGTGCTGCAAGGATAAGAGCCCTCAGTGTCTGACTGGCCTCACCAATGTCAGAGTTGACAGATATGGAACAAACTTCCTGAAGAAGAGGTGGACGTGAGTACAATTACAGCACTTAAAAGACATTTGGATAAGTACGTGAAAGGGTTTGGAGGGATATGGGCCAGGAGCAGGCTGGATGGGACTAGTTTAGTTTAGGATTATGTTCAGCATGGATTGGTTGGACCCAAGGGTCTGTTTCTGTGCTGAATGCCTCCATGACTCTATAACGATTGGCTTTGGAAAGAATTAGTCACCAGTCACCTGGGAGACACACTTATGGGCAGCAAATCATAAAATTCTGCAGCTTTCATCTGCAGATCAAAGAAGGAGCTGAAGTTGAGGCTATTCACGTGGTAACTAGTAAAGTGAACATTTCCATATGAACAGGGTCCGAATGAGAATTGATGAGATGCAAGGGCCTTGCCAGATGAGAAGGATATTCCTTGGTTCTGGCAATATAGAAATACCTGACACGAGGTTGAGATTTGCTCATTACAGCCGCCACTCTGAATAATTACTGTGCCTATTAATACCAAGGAAGTCATAGCGATTATGTCCTCCTCTCGCTATTCGGAACTCATGAGAGTTAAATTGGATTGTGTAGCTCTTATTTTTCCACAGACCCTGGAATGGTTATCAGGAAATGATAACATTTATATGCAATGCAAATAAGGACTACAATGTCTGTGTACATCCTTGCTGCAATATTGGTTTGCTGCAGTGAAATGGCTTTTTCATGACAAATTATTTCTACAGATTACAGAATTAAGAAAAAGTCAATGATGATATGAGTAAGGGATGAAAAATATCTTTATTCTAAGAATAACTACAGAACTTGTTCATTATGAGTGATGTTACAGTGATGACATATCACATGGAACTGGAACCTGAGTCTGTAGGCTTCCAGAGCAGTGCACTCTTACTGTACATTCTATGTAGTTATGATTAATAAAGCTTGTTAATCTCACTTACACGCGTGTATGACTGATCTTATTACAATTACCCACACCCAAATTTAATTCCCTCCCCAGCAAACATCAATAACTGTGCTGCTAAATTGTATAAATTGGTTTATTATTATCCTTCAGGGCTACTTCTACCTGGCCTAGCCTACCCGTAATTCTAGACCCACTTACATGGCTGTTTTAGGTTTTAAACTAAAGTACAAGTAGTGGAACAAGACGGCAATGTCAGGTCAGCCACATGTTTCACACAATGCGTGACCTTCAAACCCATTGACTGGCAACTACTTAAGTAAGGCGTTTGATAAGGTTCCCCATGGCAGGCTGATGGAGAAAGTGAAGTTGCATGGGGTCCAGGGTGTGCGAGCTAGATGGATAAAAAACTGGCTAGGCAACAGGAGACAGACAGTAGTAGTGGAAGGGGGTTTCTCAAATTGGAGACCTGTGACCAGTGGTGTTCCACAGGGATCTGTGCTGGGACCACTGTTGTTTGTGATATACGTAAATGATTTGGAGGAAGGTATAGGTGGTCTGATTAGCATGTTGGCAGACGACACGAAGATTGGTGGAGTAGCAGATAGTAAAGGGGACTGTCAGAGATTACAGCAGAATATGGATAGATTGGAGAGTTGGGCAGATAAATGGCAGATGGAGTTCAATCCGGGCAAATGCGAGGTGATGCATTTTGGAAGATCTAATTCAAGAGCAAACTACACAGTAAATGGAAAAGTCCTGGGGAAAATTGATGTACAGAGAGATCTGGGTGTTCAGGTCCATTGTTCCCTGAAGGTGGCAACGCAGGTCAATAGAGTGGCCAAGAAGGCATACGGCATGCTTTCCTTCATCGGACGGGGTATTGAGTACAAGAGTTGGCAGGTCATGTTACAGTTGTATAAGACTTTGGTTCGGCCACATTTGGAGTACTGCATACAGTTCTGGTCGCCACATTACCAAAAGGATGTGGATGCTTTGGAGAGGGTGCAGAGGAGGTTCACCAGGACGTTGCCTGGTATGGAGGGCGCTAGCTATAAAGAAAGGTTGAGTAGACTAGGACTATTTTCATTAGAAAGACGGAGATTGAGGGGGGACCTGATTGAGGTCCACAAAATTATGAGGGGTATAGACAAGGTGGATAGCAAGAAGCTTTTTCCTAGAGTGGGGGACTCAATTACTAGGGGTCATGAGTTCAAAGTGAGAGGAGGAAAGTTTACAGGAGATATGCGTGGAAAGTTCTTTATGCAGAGGGTGGTGGGTGCCTGGAACACGTTGCCAGCGGAGGTGGTAGAGGCAGACACGTTAGTGTCTTTTAAGATGTGCCTAGACAGGTACATGGATGGACAGGGAGCAAAGGGATACAGACCCTTAGAAAATAGATGACAGGTTTAGACAGAGGATCTCAATCGGCGCAGGCTTGGAGGGCCGGAGGGCCTGTTCCTGTGCTGTAATTTTCTTTGTTCTTTGTTCTTTCTTAATCCAATTGTGCTCATTTTGTGCCACTCCATTAGACATCCCTAACCATGTCCTTAATCCTAGCCCTAAATCTTATCCTATCCCTAAACTTTTCCCTAAACCTGACCCAATTCCCAACCCCATTCCTAATCCCAACTCTATCCCTATTCCTAGCCTTATCGCTAACATTATTCCTAACTATAATCTAATTCCTAATTTAAACCTAATCCTGTTACTACTGATAGGCCCAACCCTCTCCATAACCTTCTTCCTGTTCCTACATCTAACCCTATCTCTATCCCTAACCCTAACCCTATTCCTACCCACTTTAAAAACATAGCATTCATAGTGTGAGCAAAAACAAAATAAAACAGAGAAGAATCTGTTTGGGAAGTGATAGCTCTTTTAGGAATGGTTTTTATAAACTTTATTTTCTGACGCTGATAAACTTCAAAATGCAGAAACAAGAGATAACAAGCATGGGGCTGGATGAACACAGCAGGTCAAGCAGCATCATAGGAGCAGGAAAACTTGACGTTTTGGGCCTAAACCCTTCATCAGAAA
>JAHRHZ010000035.1:3175384-3257761 GCA_024137785.1 Ginglymostoma cirratum | reverse complement strand
GGCCTAAACCCTTCATCAGAAAAAGGGTTTAGGCCCGAAACGTCAAGTTTTCCTGCTCCTATGATGCTGCTTGACCTGCTGTGTTCATCCAGCCCCATGCTTGTTATCTCGGATTCTCCAGCATCTGCAGTACCTTTTATCTCAAATGCAGAAACAAGTTGTGTGATGAACTGGACCTATGGTTCACTACATTCACGATTAAAAATGAGCACTGGGAACACACTGTAAGGTGGTAATTAATATGAAGAATGTGGAAGAGCTAGCATGCAATTTGTTCAAACATGGTCCAGCCTGTATGGGTTAGTCATGCTAATTCCAGTTTGGACTTGAATAACTGAAAGCCGGTACTGAAAATTAAGTACCCAAATTATGTTTTATCCAAAGCATTACACAAAATTTACAGATTATTCAGCCTAACATTCAGCTCATGTCAGTGTTTATGCTCCATAAAAGCCACCTTCCAATCTACTACTTCTCATCTATTCACCGAATATTTCCATTCCTATTTTATGACCTCTCCTTTTAATACTTTCTATCTGGCACTGAGTTATTTGGTACTCTAATTATAGCTGATGTTTTATCATTTTCTGTTGATCCAGTTTCCTTAATTTTCCTGATGTCTTTCTGTTTTAGTTGATTTGATTGCTCTATGTTCCCCAGTGGCCTAATGAATTTCTTTCTATCATGTAAATATAGAACATAGAACAGTACAGCACAGTACAGGCCCTTCGACCCATGATGTTGTGCCGAACTTTTACCCTAAACCTTAGGTCTATCTAACCTCCACTGCTACCTTATACTATCATCCATATGCCTATCTAATAGCTGTTTAAATGCCCCCAATGAGACCGACTCCACTACTCTCTCCGGCAATGCATTCCACGCCCCTACCACTCCCTGAGTAAAGAACCTACCTCTGATGTCTCCCTGATATCTACCTCCTTTCACTTTAAAACTGTTTAAACCTACCTCCACCCTAAGAAAACGTCTCTGGCTGTCTACTCTATCTATACCTCTGATCATTTTGTACACCTCGATCGAGTCACCTCTCATCGTCATTCTAAAGAGAAAAGCCCTAGCTCTCTCAACCTTTCCTCGTAAGACCTTCCATCCATTCCAGGCAACATCCTGGTAAATCTCCTCTGCACCTTTTCTAACGCTTCCACATCTTTCCTGTAATGAGGTGACCAGAACTGGACACAATACTCCAGATGTAGCTGAACCAGGGTTTTGTATAGCTGGAGCGTAACTTCACAGCTCTTGAACTCAATCCCTCTATTAATGAAAGCTAACACACCATACGCCTTCTTAACAACTCTATCCACCTGGGTGGCAGCTCTCAGGGAACTGTGAACATGAACCCCAAGATCCCTCTGCTCCTCCACACTGCCAAGAATCTTTCTGTCAACTCTGTATTCTGCTTTCAAGTTTGTCCTTCCAAAATGAATCACCTCACACTTTTCAGGGTTAAACTCCATCTGCCACTTCTCAGCCCAGCTCTGCATTCTATCAATGTCCCTTCGTAACCTAGAACAGTCCTCTGCACTGTCCACAACATGACCCACCTTCGTATCGTCTGCAAACTTGCTAATCCACCCTTCTACACATTCATCCAAATCATTTACAAAAATCACAAATAGAAGAGGACCCAGAACCGATCCTTGTGGTACACCACTCGTAACTGAGCACCATGTTAAATATTTTCCATCCCCTACCACCCTTTGTCTTCTAAGGGTCAGCCAATTCTGAATCTAATCCGCCATATTTCCCCCTGTCCCATGCCTCCATACCTTCTGCATGAGCCTACTGTGGGGAACCTTATCAAACGCCTTACTTAAATCCATGTATACCACATCCAATGCAATACCTTCATCCACGTGTTTGGTCACCTCTTCAAAGAATTCAATAAGGTTTGTGAGGCATGATCTACCCCTCACAAATCCATGCTGACTATCACGAATCAAACTGTGCCTTTCCAAGTGATCATAAATCCTGTCTCTCAGAGCCCTTTCCAATAATTTGCCCACCACTGACGTAAGACTAACTGGCCTGTAATTTCCGGGGTTATCCCTATTCCATTTATTGAACAAGGGAATGACGTTTGCCTCTTTCCAATCTTCCGGCACTATACCCGTGGACAGTGAGGACGAAAAGATCAACGCCAAAGGCCCTGCGATCTCATCCCTCGCTTCCCATAGAATCCTTGGATAAATCCCATCAGGCCCAGGGGACTTATCTATCTTCAACTTCCTCAAGATTCCTAGCACATCTTCTTTACTAACATCAACCTCCTCTAGCCTATCTGCCTGTTTCACAACGTCCTCCTCTACAACTAGGTCCCTCTCAGTTGTGAATACTGAAGAAAACTATTCATTAAGGACCTCTCCTATCTCTTTAGGCTCTGTGCACAAATTCCCTTTACAATCCTTGATTGGCCCTACCCTTTCTCTAGTCATTCTCTTGTTCTACACATAAGTGTAAAAAGCCTTGGAGTTTTCCTTGATCCTATCCACCAAGGTTTTCTCATGCCCCCTAATAGCTCTCCTAAGCCCTTTCTTCAGCTCCTTCCTGGCTAACTTGTATCCTTCTAGAGCCTTTTCCATTCCTCTTTTCCTAAACCTTACATAAGCCTCCTTCTTCCTCTTAACCAGTCGTTCGACCTCTCTTGAGAGCCATGGCTCCCGCACTCGACCGCATCTTCTCCGCCTGCTAGGAACAAACATATCGAGCACATGCAGTATGCATTCCTTAAACAATCTCCACATTTCTGTGGTGCTCTTCCCTGACAGCATCTGTTCCCAATTTATGTTACCCAGTTCTGGCCTAACTGAATTGTAATTACCCATCCCCCAATTGTAAACTTTACCCTGCCGTATGTACCTATCCTTATCCCTGACTATCGTGAAAGAAACAGAGTTATGATTGCTGCCGCCAAAAAGCTCTCCTACCAACAGGTCTAACACTTGGCCCAATTCGTTGCCAAGCACCAAATCCAAAGTGGCCTCTCCTCATTTTGGTCTATCCACATACTGTGTCAGGAATCCTTCCTGAATGCACTGGACAAAATCTGCTCCATCTAAACTATTAGAACTAAAATGTTTCCAAACAATATTTGGAAAGTTGACGTCACCCGTGACTACAATCCTGTGACTTCTGCACCTTTCCAGTATCTGCCTCCCAATCCGCTCCTCTACTTCTCTGCAACTATTAGGGGGTCTGTAAAAAAACCCCGCCAAAATGACTGCTCCTTTCTTGTTCCTGACTTCAACCCAAACTGACTCTGTAGACATATCATTCTCGAACTGTCTTTCAGTAGCTGCTATACTCTCCCTGACTAGCAATGCCACTCCCCCACCTCTTTTTCCACCCTCCCTATTTCTTTTAAAGCATCTAAATCCCGGAACTTCCAACAACCATTCCTTTCCCTGAGTTACCCAAGTTTCTGTAATGGCCACAACATCATAGTTCCAAGTGCCGACCCATGCTCTAAGTTCATCTGCTTTATTTCTGATACTTCTAGCATTCAAACCATCTCGGTGTCCACAATTAAGCTCCATCGACTGCATTTCTTTATTAACAACCTCACTCCCTGTTGTGTCTGTTGGAAGGCCGAATACATCATCCTCTGAATTATAAATCTGGGTCCCCACCCCCTGCCAAACTAGTTTAAACCATCCCGTCATATGTCAGATTAATATTTTAATCCTGCTTCTTCCTTTCAAAAATAATTTTCAATTGTTCAAGGCAGCAAATGGCCTTGCCTCACTGCTCATGGGCAAACAATGCAAAAATTAAATTAGAACCAGATGGTGGGGGTGGAGATTGAGGACAATTTTTAAAAAAGAAATTCTTGTGTTGTTATATCCTCTGGCCAAAGGAGTAGTGATCACAGATTCAACAGGGCTTTCAAAGAGAACTGGATAAATGCTTGGAAGAAAATTATTTCTCAGGTCATGAAGAAAAAGCCAAGGAGCGAGGCTGTTTGAATTATTTCTCTGTGCTGTTGCATTGAAAATAAATCACAATTTATGCAACGTACACAGAATTGGGAATGGACCATCCAATCCTCAAGCTTGCTTCATCGTTCAAGCAGGTCATACTTGATTTGCTCTTCAGTTTCACTTACTTGTCTGAGCTCCATTTCTCAGAATGGCCCTTACTCTACAAAAGTATATTGATCACAGATAACAAGGTGTAGAGCTGGATGGACACAGCAGGCCAAGCAGCATCAGAGGAGCAGAGATGTTGGTCAGGGAATATAGTGGTGTGTTGAGGTGGCAGCCAACTGGAAGCTTAGGGGTTTTTTTTGCAGACAGAATGTAGATGGTCTGTGAAGCAATCACCCGATCTGCGCTTCATTTCCACAGTACATAGGAGATCACATTGTAAGCAGCGAATGCAGTAGACCAGATTGAGTAAAGTATAGGTAAAGTGCTGCTCCACTTGGAAGGTGTGTTTGGGCCCTTGGATATTAAGGAGGGAGGAAGAGAAGGGACAGGTGTTACACCTTCTGCTGTTACAGGGGAAGGTGCCTTGGGGCTGTGGGGGGAGGTGTTGGTAGTGAAGGAAGAGTGGACCAGGGTGTCCCAAAGGAAATGGTGCCTCTGTAAGGCTGATAATGGAGGGGAGGCGAATGGGTGTCTGATGGTGGCATCTTGCTGGAGGTGGTGGAAATGGTGGCAAATGATCATCGGGATGTGGATGCTGGTGGGATGGTAGGTAAGGACAAGATGGGAGAGAAGAGATGGGGTGAGGGCCGAAGTGTGGGAGATGGATCAGACCCGGCTGAGGGTCTTGTCAACTATGATGGCGGGGACTCTTCGGTTGAAGAAGAAGATGGACATTCCGGATGCGCTGTTGGGACAGATGTGACAGAGACGGAGGAACTGGGAGAATGGAATAGAATCTTTCCAGGAAGCAGGGTGTGAGGACGTGTAGTCAAGGTAACTTTGGGAGTCGTTTGGTTTGTAGTGAAAGTGGAAGGAGCCATCAGAATCTACATTCCATTCCAAAGTCTGGCTCTGCCATTGCCCTGCCCAGTTCCCAGAATGTAACTGTTTTGACCTCCCAGACATTATGGATGTTGACTGCATCGTCAAGGTCGCTTTCTCTGACACCTTTTGGCTGGTTGGATGTGGTCCAAATGTATGAGGGAATGCACAATATCTCCTGTCACTGCATATTGTCAGTGTTCAGTAACTCTTAAGATTATGGATAATTATGACCCAGGAGTGGCATTCATCACATCTCAATTCAGTGATCCAGAAAGGCCCAACAGTCCTCCATTGCAATATCCAAATTGTCGGAATTTCCTCCCTAAACTTTACCACCTTGCCATCTCTTCATGTTCTTTAAGGTTCTTCTTCTTTTTAAACCTACCTCTTTGGCCAAGCTTTTGGTTGCCTGTCCAAATATCATCTTGAATTTCTGTTTGATAAACATTGCTTTGCAATGTCTCTGGGCGTTTAATACATTAAAGACATTACACAAATAAACGTTGTTGAGGTTGTTAAATAATTCCAAGGTTCCTTTAAAAGTAATATTTCAAACCTATTTTCTCCATTTCCTTCACTTAAATGTCCATAACTGTAACTCTGGCATGTGTCCTTTTTTAAAGGGAAAGTCAGCGGCATCAGCTGCACCTCAGATCTCAGACTCCTGACGTGTGGAATAAATCTCATTGCTTTTCTGCATTTTTCCCTAATGACTAGATTTGGATACAGCACTAAAGCTATTCATCTGACTAGAACAAACCTGAACAAAATATTGTACCCAACTGTTTGCAGACTTTGCTCTGTGCATTAGTCTCCTGCAGAACCTACATTCATTGGTTGTAATTTGGGAAACGAAGTCAGGAAACTGATGTAAGTCTTGCATTCTTTCCTTTAATGTAGAAACACCTTGGCTGCAGACACTGAATGTTGTTTAAAGAAAGTCAGCAGGAACTTTTTAATGATAATAACAAAGAAAATTTGTGATATGGTGCATTACATTTCGCAGTCTCTGTGCCTGTCAGCTAGCCATTTCAACACACAATCGCAGTGAGACACATTTGAGGCTGAAGTTGCAAGATCACACAAACAATTTCTTATTCTAAATTGTAGGTCTGGGAATAATTTAACAGAATCACATCTCATCAACATCTGAAAAAACACAACAGTTTCTATTTATATTAACTCATTAACCTGATGAGAGGCAGCTCCAAGCCAGTGAACAGAATTTTTTTTTAGAAAACTCTAGTCTGAAAAATATGCTACTAGTCACTGTGTTTGACTTCAGCTATAAAGAAGTCGAAACAGTAAAATTTATGGCAGTGAGTAGATCCCTACATACAACAATGTCTGAATGAACAAGAGGGTTGTGCCTGGGTCACCAATGATGCACTCAATACAAATCAATCCATGAGGGACCTCCTTCTCCACACATGCTACTTTGTAGAGTAGAGCACAGTGCAAATCAGGGATAGTTAGTATTCACAGAAAGAAGGGCTGATTTTAACTTCACCTGCACAGGACATCCTGAACTCACCCCCTTGCTGCTGCTTTTGGTTGCTTGATACGTCTAATCCTTGCCAAATCCAAGTCAACTATAACCAAATGGAGACCAATTATAACCTAATGGGTTGGGGCCGGGGGGGTGTTGTGTGTTGTCAATTTGGGAGTAAAATGAGGTTTGGGTTATGTAGGATGCAAAAATTGTGAAATTTCAAACTTGCCTCCAACCTATCCAAATGTATTTTCAATGGAGGCAGGATGGAAGGTGGGAAAGTAAACCTGACCCAGGAGATGTATTAGCCACTGCATGTGTAGATGATTTTGGTCTCAACCCTCGCCAGCCAGCTTACTCAGGGACTAGGGAAATTTTCTAGAGAAAAGGAGTTGAGGTATACTTAGTGTAGGAAATAGTTCATTTAACAGGACTGCTGTGGGCCAAGAGAAGCAGGAATGCTTCTGCCCAGCACACAAAGCTTACCCGCTCCCTGTGATTGGAGCCAACCCATCTCTGGATCCAAAGAAGACTATAACTGCCTTCCATCCCCCCAGTCCTCCTGGGATTTTATATATTACAACACTGAATTTTTTTCAGCTATATCTCTTTATTCTTAAACTGTTCAAAATGGCAGCAGAATTTTTTTTTCTTTATTCATTCATGGGATGACGGCTTTTATTGCCCATTCCTAATTGCCCAGAGGGCATTTAAGAGTCAAACACATTGCTGTGGGTCTGAAGTCACTAATAGGCCACACCAAGTAAGGATGGTAGTTTCATTCCCTAAAGGACATTAGGGAACCAGATGGGTTTTATCAACAATCAGCAATGGACTCATGGTCATCATTAGACATTAATTCCAGATTTTTGAAATTGAATTCAAATTCCACCATCCACCATGGTGAGATTTGAACCCAGGTCCCCAGAGTATTATCTGGGGCTCTGGATTAACAGTCCCATGACAACACTACCAAGCCATCACCTCCCCAGATTGTGGCAACAGTTGAAGCTTTTCACTATATTATTCACTGTGAAATACAAGTGACAATAAATCATCATACATCATTCATTCAATACGGATTAAATACAGTACAACGATACAACATGGTTTGATATATTACAACATGACAACACTGATTTTCATTAAAGTGCTTTTGGATATGCTGAGATTGTGAGAAGTCCAATTATTGGCAATTAAATATTATTGAAGGGTAAATACTGGTCTTTAACCGGTCTTTAATTTTTTTATATCCACTTGTAGGACTGAAAGAAGATTAATTCAACATCTCACCCTAAAGTTAGCTCTTCCAACAATGCAGCATTCTCTCAGCACTTCACAATGTTGCCAGGAGTCAGAAGTGAACCGAAACTCAGAGATGAGTGCTAACTGTTGAGCCACAATCGATGCTGTTACGAATGGATTGTATTGAGGGAGCAACACAATTCTTCATAATTCACTGATGATTGTACATAACTTCACAGATACTGAAGCGGCCTGTATCCATATGCACCAAAATTTGGACAATATTCAGGTTCAGGCTGATAAGTGGCAGATAACATTCCTGCTGCATAAGTACCATGTAATAACTATTTCCAAAAAGAGAGAATCTAACCATCACCCATTGACATTCAATGGCATTACCATCACTGAATCACCCACAAGCAACGTTCAAGGGTTTGCATTGATACTTCAACTGAACTGGACCAGCCATATAAATACTGGGATTACAAGAGCAGGAAAGACGTTAGGAGTTCTGTGGCGTGCAAATCACCTCTTGTTTCTCTTATGCCTATCCACCGTCGAGAAGATAGAAATAAGGGGTATGTTGGAATACTGTCCACTTGCCTTGACAGGTTCAACAGCCATTAAGAAGCTACATTTCACCATCTAGTATAAAGCATCCTCCTTGACTCTAGCCACCACGTTGAAATTCACTTTCTTCTCCACCAATGTACTGTAGCAGCAGTGTGTACCATTTTACAAGATGTGAAATCTCACCACAGCTTCTTCAATTCCACCTTCCAAATCTGTAATCTCTACTATCTAGAAGGACAAGAGAAGCAGATACATGGGAACAATGCTACTGGCAAGTTACCCACCAAGCGACACACCATTCTGATTTGGAACAATATCACAGTTCCTTTCCCGTTGTTGAGTCAGAATCCTAGAACCCTCCTTCTACACAGCATTGTGTGTGTCCCTGCTCCATATGGACTGCAGCAGTTTAAGATGTCAGTTCATAGCCACCTTCTCCAGAGCAATGGGGCTAGCCAATAACTGCTAGACCCCCGAATGCAGTGCCCACATCTTATTAAAGAAAACGTTTTAAAACAAATTATTAACCAAATCTTGTCTGTGTAATCCCTCTGTATGTCAGATGTCAAACCCCTCTTAGTTAATATAAGGTTATGTTGCACTCAAGGATTTGTAATGCAAGAGCACAGTATTTCTGATAGTATGACAATGGGGGCTTCAGATAGAGAGAGAGAAAAATTCTAGCTCCTACAATCCTTGGGGATAGGGTTAAATGATCATTTTCCATGTCACCTGAATCTCATGGCTGTTGTTTTGGTTCTTCACCACCCCCCACCCTGCTTGACAATAGGATAGACATTACATGATGTAAATCCTTCAGGCAGACAGTCTGGTTGTCACACTCCCTATTGCCACAGAGTCTCACAGCTCAAGGAACTTTGCAGCACCAGACGGCAGTGCGGCTGTAGATCTGTTGCATAGCAACAGTGCTCTTCACTCTGCTGACTACACAAAAGAAAGAAATTGCATTTACAGCATCTTTCATAACGTAAAACGCTTTACAGGCAACTAATTCATTTTTGAAATAGAGTCACCATTGTAGGAAATATTGAAGCCAATTTGTGCATTACATATGGTAATCAGTGATCTCCTTAGTGATATTGGTTGAGGGGTGAACATTAGTCTGATCACTGCCTTATTTGGAAATAGTACAGCAGGATCTTTCACAGCTACCTCAGAGTGCAGACAAGATCAGGTTTAACATTAAATCCAACAGACAAAATCTCCAGCAGAGCAGCTCTCACTGCAGATACACATGTGGTTGGTTACACTTAAATCCAGTGTTTAAACCTGATGCCCCAATGTAAGTAGATGGCCCCAGCCATGTTCAAAGACTAATAACATGTGTGGCTGCAGAAAGCAACAATGACTGTGGGCAAGACTCTTCAAGAGAGTAAGTAGACTCTTGATTGGTATTGCAAGTTAGGGCGGAAAACTCCAACAACATCTTTTTGTATCTGATGATGCCTCAAGGCCTCAAAAATCTGGATCAATATTTTACATCCATTTCAGGTGCGTATAACAATCCTGGTGTTTCAATTTAGGATTTACTAGCACAAAAAATGGCCATTCCTCAAAAAATGGATCAGAGTTCCTTAGGCTGCATAAACAGAATTGGCAGTGCTCTCAGACTGCACAGGGTTGAGGCCTGTGGAATGAACACTAATGCAATGTAAGCAACAATGTTTTCGGCTCTAAAGCTATTCCTCGGTATATCTGCTTATCCAGCTGTTTTCTATGTTTTCTTCATCGAACAGTCCTTGAACATTTGAGTAGGAAGGATATTATTAAATTGTACAGGGTTCAGAAAAGATTTACCAGGATGTTGTTGGGACCAGAGGGTTTGAGTTATAAGGAGAGGCTGGATAGGCTGGAGAGTTTTCCCCTGGACCGTAGGAGGTTGAGGGGTGACCTTACAGAGGTTTATGAAATCATGAGGGGATTGAATAAGGTGAATAGCAAGGGTCTTTTCCTGAGGGTGGGGGAGTTCAAAATTAGAGGGCATATTTTTAAGGTGGGAGGAGAAAAATTTAAAAGGGACCTGAGGGGCAACTTTTTCACATGGAGCAAGGTTTGTATGTAGAATGAGCTGCCAGAGGATGTGGTAGATGCAGGTACAGTTACAACATTTGAAAGATATTTGGAGAGATACATGAATAGGGAAGGTTCAGACTGATATGGGCCAAAAGCAGGCAACTGGGACTAGTTTAGTTTTGGAAATTTGGTCTGCATGAACAAGTTGGACCGAAGGGTCTATTTCTGTGCAGTATGACTCTAAGACTGTATGACGGAGAAAATGTTGTTAAAAGATGGATGGGACAACCTTATTTATCCAATGATACACACAATCTACAACTTGCAACCTAGCCGCAGCACAGAACAAATTGAAGAAAACCCAAATGAGGATGTTAGTGTTATAAACAGGCATGGAGGACAGTTACTGGAATGCTGATGATCGATTGCTGATGCTGATTGCTGGTGAGATTTTCTCATTTGTTTGTAATTACTGAGCACAAACTGGCTCTAACCCAAAGGGCTGCTCTATTGGATTGTCAGTTTGTGTTCAATGATTCCTTGGCTTTCCTGTAATGTTTTACTGAGATCGAATTTGTGAGTTTTGGAGAAATGTCTAGCCGTTCCATTAAAGTGGAAAAACTAATGTGATTCATTGCTGGAGCTAGATGTGAAGTGTATCCCGCAATCATCTGCTTAATCCAGGGAATTTGTAACCTGCCCAGGATTTCCAGTGTGACTGCTGCGAATTCAGGAGTATTTCTACACCAGCCCATCGATCCATTTAAATTAGAAACTCAGGGCCTCAGACACGAATGATCTGTCATGTCTCAGAACATAACTTCATATGAAGCACAATATTAGTTTATTTCTCCTGCCCATTAGCAACAAATCACTGAGTTATTTATTAGCTTTATAAAATTAAACATTTCATTCTCTACTGGACCAAGCAGGAGAGTAGAACGTACTGCTGCAGCATTTCTGATTAGCCACTAAAGAAAGACGTTTATTTACTTAGAATTTACAGCACAGCAACTGATCATTTGATTTATCTGGTCTGTGTCAGTGCTTATGCTCTGCATGTAGCTCCTCCCACCTTAATTCGTCTGTTCCTTTCTCATTCGGGTCTGGCTTCCTTTTAAATATACCTATCCTGTTCTCCTCAACCCTTCTACATTGTAACCACTCTTGCTTAATTTCCCATTAGCGACCATCTTATATCGACGGCTATTCCACAGTCTCATGACATTTTTCTGCGCTGTTGTTAGAAATTACTTTCAAAGGATAATTACTGCATGGATGGAACCACAGTCTCTTCAGTGATTTCAGTTTTTGCCATTGAATACGTCTCCACCACACTCTTGGGTAGACCTGTCTGAAAATGCTGATGTTCAGAGAGACTTGGGGTGTCCTAGTACAAGGTTTGAAGAAGGTCAGCAAACAGGAGCAGGACAACAAATTAATGATCATCCTTTAGTGCAGGGAAGTCTTGTGTAAGGGTTTAGTGAGAAAGCTTAGTTCCCCATTATCTAACGAAGGATTATATGTGCTTTAGAGGCAGCACAGTGAAGGCTCATAAGACTGGCTCCTGTGACCAAAAGGCTAATTGGAGTGACCTTCTTTGGAGTTTAGAGAAATGAGAAGTGATCTCGTTCTGAAAGGTTCTGCAGAGACATGACAGGGCAGGCCCTCAGAGACTGTTTACTCCTAGCTGAGGAATCTACAAGACAGCTTGGGGAGGTTTGCGGACACAGTCTCAGGATAAGGGGCCAATTACTCAGGACTGAGATGAGGAGAAATGTATTCACTTGGAGAATTTTGAATCTTTGGAGTTTCCTATCCCAGAGGGCTGTGCGTGCACAATTGAAGGATCACTCAAGGCAGAGAGCTTACGTAAAGGGCCCACTGGCTTCCTTCTGTGTTGTAACCATTCTGTGATATTTGTGATTAAACATATAGACAAATAAGGGGATCAGGGATAAGGGAAATGGGCTGGAAAGAGGACTTAATATAGAAGTTGCCGTCCCCTGAATGTATGTTAGAGTTCAGACAGGTCGGATGAACCCCAGAGACTGATTTAATGCCTTACTTACAGCAATGTGTCAAACCGACCACATTTTAGCCTGAAGGAGAGACTAAACTTCGCGGCTCTTGTAGTAGACTAGGTAAACAGCAGCTGGATTTAACCATGAATCATTTTAACAAGTGCATGCTGCAGCTGCTGGATATTTCACAATCTGAATGAATCGTTTCCACCAGGACAATCCAAGCAAAAATTCAGGCTTGGGTTTATTTTCAAGTGTACCTTCGTGAAAAGCATCTGTGTATTTGATTAGGACTTCACTCAGGCAGCCATTTTCTAATCAAAAATTGTTGAGCCAATGTAAGTGAATCTCTTGCCACCAATTTTGCTCCATCATGCTTGGTCCTGAACCTTTTACTACAATCAGTGGTAACTACACCAACTGCTTCTCATAACAGACTGGAACCAAAGTTGTATCCTTAATCTGTAAACATTCCCTGGTATAGAAACTTTGTCTGGCTGAGGTCCTGTGCAAACTTAAGGGTTAGAGTCCAGAGCGAGTTTTGTTAAAGATTGCTTCTGTGATCACTGAAACGACCGCTCTGATATCGACCTCCACTGGAACCATCATTGGACCATTTAACCAAATGTTTTATTTGATTGGTTCCGATTTGGATGTTGCTCAGCAATTTAACTGCTCCAAACCAGGTCTAGGTGTGTCTCCCAGGGTGTGTGCACTCTCCTAGATACTGGCCAATGAGTTCTCTTACTCAGTTTAAGGACTCCTTTGCTGTTTCAAGTCCGTTTACCGGCAGCAACTACAATGGCTTGTCGGCCTGGATCCTGAGGACAATGTTTGGCTGAGGCTTGGCTTTGTTTTGGGGTTTTGCTGTCAACTGATCTAGAGACCCTCTGTTTAGGAAATGTCCTGAGTGAGGCTGTGCAATTGCCTTCACTCAAGTGGTGTTCCCCAAGCTCAGTTGGACTGGCAAGGGTGTCCACTTCCATCGGAATACCCTGCAACTCATATACTCCATCTGCTGCATTTTCCAATGATAAAGATAGTTGTCGTGTCTGTTTGAAGTCCAGTTGGGCTTCAGCTAGTAGGCGCTTCTGCATGGTTACCTCATTAATCACACATAGCAAATGGCCTCTCAGCGTCTCATTAAGTGTTAAACCAAAGTCATCTGCCTCTGCCAGTTGTCTTAACCTAGTCAAAAATCCCGATACAGATACCTCTGGTTCTCAAACTGCTGAGGAAAAACGATAGCATCTAAGAATTACAGTAGGCATAGGGTTGTAATATTCCTTAACTACATCAACTCTTAAAAGGTGCCTGGTGCCTCAGGGAAAGTTACGTTCCAAGAGAATTACCTGTTGCTTTTCATCTGCCCCGAAGCCATTTGCCCAGAAAAAAAACACATCCTTTCCACACACTGGGCCTAGACTTCGACGACAGGTTTGAACAAGTCAAGCTCCCCAAATCACAATTCAAAAATGAATGTTGTGAGTGAGTTTCTTCAGGAACATGCTTTGATCTTGTTGCCACTGAAATAACATCACAGAGGCTGTTATCCCATCACCAAGTCACCCTTTATTTAAACGAGGAAAGTGCTGGGCACTGGTCCAGCTCTGACACCCCTCTTCTTACATGTCAGCCAGGGCTCCCTGATTGGACCAGATTAACCATCCCAACCAGGGAGATCATATTCTATGAGATCCACCTGGCTGACCTCATTACAATCACTTACAATCACAGATGCTGCCAGACCTGCTGAGCTTTTCCAGCAACTTCTGTTTTTGTTAGCTTTTTCTGTTTTTACATTTCAATAGATTCATTCAGCCTAAGAGAAGTCTGCTCAGTCCATCCTGCCTATGCCAGCTCCTGGAAAATGAAGGGGTGTCCATGTACAACGTCCACCCCTGAGCTGGCCCATTGCTGCAGGTGAGATCTTGGCCACAGTGATGGTCCATATTTTCACACTCAGACCGATCATTCACTGAGCAGTCTGCCTCTCCGTGACAGTCACTGACCTCTTCTTTGTGGAAGCCGTGTACTCACACTTCTGAGCAATCAGTCAAAATGGAGTCCCCCATCATCAATTCACAAACCTCAGGGCAGCTCTGCCAGGTCTTCCCCTGTTGGCCTCAGTAGCTCAGCAGATTGAGTGTGGCAGACAGCACCAGAGCTGTATCATTGTGAGGATGGGAGCAAAGAGAGTGAAACTACATTCCATCTAAAGAAAATGCTAACACCCGAAATCTCTTTATGATTCTCACTCCAAAAGCCACTTTTTGGTTGGTTTTGATGTGATTTCACCATGACTGAAGAACTTTAGAAGGAACCTGGCACACTTACAGCCCTGAGTTAATTCCTTTCCCACTTGGAACAACAACCATGCTCAAGACGGAAGCCTAGATTTTCCAACTGCACCATAAGACCATAAGATATAGCAGCTCATCAAGTTTGCTCAGCCGTTCAATGAGATCATGGCTGATCTAATAATTCTTAACTCCACTTCTCTGCCTTTTCCCCATAACCCTTGATGTGCTTAATAATTAGAAACCTGTGTATTTCAGCCTCGAATATACGTAACAGCCCAGCCTCAACAGCCATCTGTCCCTCTGTGTTCTAGACTTGCAGCTACAGGCAAACATTCTCTCAGCATCCACCCATCAACACTTTACAGAAAATCTTGTATGTTTTCAATGAGATCATCCCTCATTCTCCTAAACTCCTGGAGATAACTCCCCAATTCAATCAGCCCCGTGAGACAAGTGGGATGATGAACAGAGCCCTAGACTGGCACAGTGGCTCAGTGGTTATCACCGCTGCCCAAAACTGCCAGAGACCCGGGTTTGATTTCACTCCCAGGCAACAGTCAATGTGGGGTTTGCGTATTCAGCCCGTGTCTGCGTGGGTTTCCTCTGGGCGCTCTGTTTTCTTCCCACAGTCCAAAGATGTGCAGGTTAGGTGGATTGGCCATGGGAAATGCAGGGTTACAGGGATAGGGTAGGATCGGCCAAATGGCCTGCTTCCAATCTGTGGAGATTCTATGAAGTGAGGCAACAAGTGGGGCTGCAAATGCAACAATAATGTCCAAGGCACTATCATGTGCTTGCTAGAGGAATGTGTATAGACTTCCTGTTCCAGATGCATATCTTTGCCATCAGTGCCACAAACGTCCTGTGCCAACACCGTGGCTGGAGGTCCACTTAATTTGCTCTCGTATTGCTAAGTATCAGTTTGCCTAGATATTTCACAAAAAATATCACATTGCTACTTTAGGGAACTGCCTGGATGCTAATGGCTGCCATGTTTTCTGCTTTACAATACTGACTACACTTCCAACAGAATTCATTCACAAATAAAAGCTGCAAATACGCAGTCGGTTTGGTGGTGCCTGTGGGAGAGAGAAAAAAACATTTCATGTCCAATGAGACAGGATTAAAGCAAGTAATAAGGAAATGGCGGAGGGGAGAAAAGGAATAGGAAGGTATGTCTGTGATACGGTGGAAAAGAACAGATTACATGGTGAAAAATGATGGCACTAGGCTAAAGAGGATGGTCATGGGACAAATAAAGAGACAAAATATGTGTCTGGAGGAAGTGTAAATAGGAAAAGCAGAATCATGATTAACTGTTCTCATCCTGAAACGTGAAAAATTAAAGCTTTTTGCAGATCAGTCCCTGTGGTCTCTCTTTGCTTAAGGCTGAACTTCATTCCAATAACGACTCAAAAAGGTTTCAAACAATTAACATAAAAGCATAATATTTTTATGATGCAAATGTTGCTGTATTCTGCAGATGTTCCACAGCCAAACCAGGAAATGTATCAGGGTGTAGCTCAGGATGGTAGTTGTAGGAAGCGTGTTA
Source organism: Ginglymostoma cirratum (assembly GCA_024137785.1). Lineage (NCBI taxonomy): Eukaryota > Metazoa > Chordata > Chondrichthyes > Orectolobiformes > Ginglymostomatidae > Ginglymostoma > Ginglymostoma cirratum. The sequence goes on along the minus strand of JAHRHZ010000035.1, from coordinate 3,241,544 downwards.
CCAGGACAACAGGAGTAGTGCCAGAGATCATTAACATCCAACTGAACTTAATTGGATTATCCTTAGTGTGAATGAAATACACAATATACTGTCATCAGCTCAGGAGAGCTTTCCTTCATGTGCTACATTTGTCCAAATCAGAATCTAGTTATTCTAAATGTTGTGTGCAGCCTGCAGAAGGGTAGTACTGGGTGAGATCTATAGGAGGGGAGTACAACTGGGTGAGAGACACAGCAAAAACATTCCTGTGTCCATACCATTGATTTCAACCAACATCATGACCATGACTCACTCGACAAAAACAGTGCTGAAATATGTGAACTTTTACAACAAAGTCTGAAATCACACGACACTAGGTTATAGTCCAACAGGTTTATTTGAAAACACAAACTTTTAGAGCATAGCCCCTTCATCAGGTGAAAAGCTATCAGCTTTCATTCCCTGGAAGAACAGCTCAAAGTTAAGAAGCCAACATTCCAACGGCTCAAGGCTGATGCCCAAACACAAATTCAGAAGATAAAGGATGTGTGATGGGAAGTCAAATCTCAAAAGATCCAACAATACACTGACTATTCTGACCAGCAAAGGTTTTTTTTCTGAAGCCAGCAGGGCCATCTGTAGACCAGTCAGATGGAGAAAATCTTCACTCAGTCACAAAGTAGAGCCCTACTTCAGGATGAAAATGCCATCTGTCAATTTGGAAAGATCATTTTTAACAACTCCTCAACTGTGAATCCACAGAGACAACCGATCTTCTCCCTGTATCCTGTGGTAGGATCCATAGGTGAACCTCCATTGATAAATGAAATGCAACAAGCCATCAAAGAGATGAAAATTAACAAAACTTGTGGCCCCAGTAACTGAGATCTTCAAAACTGGCAGGCTTTTGCTCAGAACAAAGCTCTATGGACTCATTGTCTTTTCTGAAGAAGGGTCTAGACTCGAAATGTCAGCTTTCCTGCTCCTCTGATGCTGCTTGGCCTGTTGTGTTCATCCAGCTCCACACCTTGTTATCTCTATGGACTCATCCTCTGGATTAGGGAAGAAAAAGAACTCTTCCTCACTGACTTCATGATTGTGACACTTCAAACCTTATTTAAGAAGGGAAACTACTGAGGTATTTCTCTCTTGTCCACAATGGAAAATATCCTGACTCCCATATCCTGAAATGCCTGTGATTGAAGAAATACACCCAGAGACCCAGTCCTTCCACAGGAACCACTCTCTTGGTCTTTGTTTCCAGACAAATCCAATAAGTGCATTGAGAATAACACTCATTGGTCAATATGATCAAATTGAATGGCTCTGTGAATTGTGTTCCAGAGATTTGGATATCCAAGAAGCTTCGTTACAATCCTGCAACTGCTCATGGTGATATGACTACGACAGTCTTGAGTAGGAGGTTTGAAACAGACCCCTTGGAAATCTGGACCAGCGTCAAACCCCGATTCTATTTCTGTTCTACCTGACAGTGCCACCCACTTCATCAGTAATTAACTTCCCTCTGGAGTCAGGATTAAATACCACCTAGATGGAGAACCCCTCAAACTGTTTGCCTCTAAGCCAAAGCTGAACTGATCACATAGATGTACGTGATCGTTAGTTCCTGAATGACTACTTTTGTTGCCCAATCTGTACAAGACTTGCAAACCACTCTCAATGTATTTGATTTTAGATACACAAGACGCGGCCTGTCATTGGATATTCCCAAAATTAAACTCAAGTAAGTCAATGAAATATCCTCCCATATATGTTAAAGGTGAAACTCTGGGAAAGGTACAGCAAGTGGGCTCAGTGGTTAGCACTTCTGCCTCATGGTGCTAGAGACCCGGGTTCGATTCCAACCTCAGGCAACTGTCTGTGTGGAGTTTGCACATTCTCCCCGTGTCTGTGTAGGTTTCCTCCGGGTGCTCTGGTTTCCTCCCGCAGTCCAAAGATGTGCAGGTTAAGTGGATTGGCCATGCTATAGTGTCCAGGGATGTGCAGGCCAGGTGGATTAGCCATGGGAAATGCAGGATTACAGGTATAGGATGGGGGTGTGGGTCTGTTGTGCTGCTCTTTGGAGGGTCAGTTTAATGGGCTGAATAGCCTGCTTCCACATTGTAGGGATTCTATGAATATCATATTAACTGTACCAGCTCAGCATTCTATGAATGATGTTACCAAAGATTTGACAAGTAAAATCTCCCAGCCAACAACAATCCTACTACACAGAGCTGTTGTCATCACTACACTTCCATACCGCAGTGAGACCTGGATGTATCAATGCTGCATAAGGACACTAGAGAAATTCTAATAGCATCTAATAAATTCTAATAATCCCTTCGAAACCTCCTGCCTTTCACTTTAAAAGTGTGCTGCTTGTTGTTGACTCCTCAACTGAAGGGAACAACTGCTTTCCATCCAACTGTCTGTGCCCTTCATATGCCTCTATCAGGTGTCTCCACCCCAATCTTCTCCAAAGAAAACAGCCTGAGCTTATCCAGCCTCTCCACATAGCTAAAATACTCCACCCCAAGCAACAGGCATTCCCTCCAGTGCAATCATATCTTTCCTACTTCATGGTGACCATTTGGAGTAGAAGGAATACTAGCCATTTATGACAGTCCTGAGGGGTAGGCCATAATCAATACTCTACATTGTTCAGCTGTTTTGCACCTAAACATTTGGTGATGTGATAACTCAGCCTTCCTAACATTTTTTTGTTTTCACTTTTAGAATATGATGTTCAATTCTGGTCTCCCTTTATAGGAAAGATGTTAAACTTGAAGTGGCTCAGAAAAGATTTATAAGGATGTTGCCAGGACTGGAAGGTTTGAGTCACAGGGAGAGGCTGAATAGGCTGGGGCTTTTTTTCCTGGGGTGTCAGAAGCTGAGGGGTGACCTTATACAGGTTTATAAAATCATGAGGGGCATGGATAGGGTAATTGGACAAGGTCTTTATCCCAGGGTAGAGGAGTTCAAAACTAGAGGGCATAGGTTTAAGATGTGAGGGGAAAGACCTGAGGGGTAACGTTTTCACCAAGAGGGTGGTGCATGTAAGGAACAAGCTGCCAGAGGAAGTGGTGGAGGCTGGTGCATGAGTAGGAAGGGTTTGGAGGGATATGGGCCAAATGCTGGCAAATGGGACTCGGTCAGCTTAGGATATCTGGTCGACGTGGATGAATTGGACCGAAGATTCTGTTTCTGTGCTGTATAGCTCTATGATTCTACGCCTATTTTCTATGTTTTTATGCACAGGAGAGCAGGGTGGCTAGATGAGGTCCAAAGGAGGGAAATAGCACATGGTGAGACCAACATTTTTCTTTCTAGGGTTGTTGAATGAAGGAGTGAAATGGCAGGACTTATTTTTAAAAACGGATTTGTAAATAAAGGAGCTGTAGTCGAGAATAGCTCAGTAATCTAAAACAATGTTATGAACTTTTGAAGCCATGGAGCATTGTCAAAGATGCTGTCTTCCAAAAGACACACTTTATCTAAGCTCTGTCCTCTCCGGTGAATATAAAAACTCCCACAGCACTATTTCAGAGAGGAGAGATGTTATCCCTGGCTTCTATTTCTGAAATGCAGTCACAGACTCAAGAGAGTTTTTATGTTCACTGCCAATGTTTATCTACACAGCAGAGAGGCTACGGGAGGTAGTCAGCCTTGATTTAGAAACAGCAGGTCATGCATTCTGAATCTGCACAAATTCTTTGTTTGAAAGTGAATTAATGGTTGAGACCTTGCAGCAAAAATAATTTAATTTCAGTAACACATGGCTCAGTTTTCAGTTCTCAGTTGTTACTGATAAAGCTAGTGGAAGGATGTAATTTACTCGACTAGGGTTCAGTGAAGTTGGACAGGACAAGGCCCATGTGGAATGTAAATATCCATAAAGACTGGTTGTGATTTAAACTGTTTCTGTGCTGTAACTATTGTCTAATTCTACGTAATACATAATTTTCTTTTGCCTTCAGTCTTTAGTGAATTTTTTTTTAATATAAATAATGAAGAGCATTACTGAAACAGAAACTGAACCTTCAATCTGAAACAGATAAGAAATGATCTTTATAATCCCAGCAATAGCTAGTGACGTGCTTTCCTTCTTTATTTTTAGAAGGTCATTTACAAGATGTGGACATCATTGGCTAGGTCAGCATCTATAGCCCATCCCTAACTGTCCAGAGGGCAGTTAAGAGTCAACCACATTGCTGTGGGTCTGGAGTCACATGTGGGCCCAGACCAGGTGAAGATGGCAGTTTGCTTCCCTGAAGGGCATTAGTGAACCAGGTGGGATTTTCTCAACAATTGACAATGGCTTCATGATTATCATTAGGCTCTTAATTCCAGGTTTTTATTCAATTCAAATTCTACCATCTGCCATGGAAGGATTTGAAAGCAAGTCCCCCAGAATATTAATAAAAACCGAAAACGGTTCTGGGGAAGGGTCACCGGACCCAAAACGTTAACTCTGATTTTTTCTTCACGGATGCTGCTAGATCTGCTGAGCTTTTCTAGCAACTTCTGTTTTTGTTCCCCCGGAACATTATCTGGGTCCCTGAATTAGCACTCCAGCCATAATTCCACTAAGCCGTTGCCTCCCCTCATAGGGGCAAAATGACAGCTTGTAATTTTGTAAGCTAACCTCATAGGACAGGACCTGCTAGATTCTGTGGATGGCCTGCATTGCCTCACCTTGAGTTACTGCTGTCCTTTAAAGTTATTGCTGCCTTTACAAAAATACTCTGGATGTGGGCAACCTCACATCGATGATACCTATTGCCCTGAATGAAATTACTTATAAGGCTCCTTCAGAGAACAATTGAGGTTGCAACCATGTTGATGTCACATAATGGTCAGAATAAGATCACTCAGCCGGAGTATGGTCTATAATTTTGGATGCCATATTGTAGGAAACGTGTATACACATTGGACAGAGTACAAAAGAGGTTTACAAGAATGGTTCCAGGCAAGAGACCCTTCAATTGAGGAAGGATTGGAAAGATTAGGACTGTTCTCCTTGGAGAGAAGGAAGTTAAGAGGAGATCTGATAGAAGTTTTCGATATCATAAAAGGGGTGACCTTAAAGAGGTTTATATAATCGTCAGGGGCATAGATAAGCTGAAGAGCAAGGCTCTACTCCCTAGGATGGGGGATTCAAAGCTAAGGGGCATATGTTTAAGGTGAAAGGAGAAAGATTTAAAAGGGATCTGAGAGGCAACTTTCTTCACACAGAGCGTGGTACGTATGTGGAATGAACTGCCAGAGGAAGCGGTAGATGCAGGTACAGTTACAAGATTTCAAACATGTTTGGACAGGTACATGAATAGAAAAGGTTTAGAAGGATATGAGCCAAAAGCAGGCAAATGGGACTAGTTTAGTTTTGGAAACTTGGTCAGCATAGACAAGTTGGACTGAAGGTTCTGTTTCCGTGCTGTACGACTCTGAAAGGGCTGAATAGAGTAGATGGATGAATCTGAGACAGAGAGGGGACAGATTGGAAGTAATTTGCAAAAAAAAAGCAGCTGTGATTTGAAAAAAAAACTTTTTCACAGAACAAGAACATGGTGGCTCAGTGGTTAGCACTGCTGCCTCACAGCACCAGGGACCTGGGTTCAATCCCAGCCTTGGCTGACTGTCTGTGTGGGGTTTGTGCATTCTCCCTGCATCTGCATGAGTTTCCTCCAGGTGCTCTGGTTTTCTCCCACAGTATAAAGGTGTGCAGGTTAGGGTGGATTAGCCATGGGAAATGCAGGGTTACAGGGATTGGGTAGGAGGGTGGGTCTGGGTGGGATGCTCTTTGGAATGTTGGTGTGGGCCGAATGGCCTGTCTCCCTGCTGAAGGGTTCCTGTGAAAAGGTGATTCAATTTTGGAATGCACTTTCTGCAAGTGTGGTGGAAGCAGGTTCAATTGGACATTGAGAGAAGCCATTGGATGATTATTTAGATCGAAGCAATGTGCCCGAGTCCGGGGAAATAGGTATGAGCTGCACTACAGTTAAATAGTCACTTTTATGGACACCATCTTCTTAGAATTGAATTGAATACTTAAAATACCCTGGGGGGATTTGAACATATGTTCCCTGACTGCACTGGTAACTTGTGAAATGCTATGAGATGACCAGTTGACTATTGTACCAGAGTCTATGTTTCCCTGATAGTCACGTGGAGCATCTAGTGGAGGAAATGTTGAATCAGACTCAAGGAATTTACACTGAGATGACCCTTTGCCTTTGGGTGTGTTTATGTCCATCATCAAAAATATTGTCTTCAAGGGAATTCTATGTGTACAGGGGGCTGTTTGTTGAGTACAATATTAGATATCCAAATGACGTGATCTGACAGAAGTGCCAGAATGGTATTTAAGTCGAGAGTAACCCTAAGGATATTGAGAAGTCCTGAGTCTACTGGATCATCGGTGCAGGAAAATAGAGACCTCAGAAGACAAAACCAGTAAAATTGGTGAATAAGGTGGCTCAGTGGTTAGCACTGCTGCCTCACAGCACCAGGGACCTGGGTTTGATTCCACCCTCGGGTGACTGTCTGTGTGGAGTTTGCACATTCTCCCCGTGTCTGCATGGGTTTCCTCTGGGTGCTCTGCTTTCCTCCCAAGGTCCAAAGATGTGCGAGTGAGGTGGATTGATTATGCTAAATTGCCCATAGTGTTCAGGTATGTGTAGATTAGGTGGGTTATCAGGGGATGGGTCTGGGAGGGATGCTCTGAGGGTTGGTGTGGACTTGTTTGGCCAAAGGGCCTGTTTCCACACTGTAGGAAAAAAAAAGGAGACATACAGGCTTGAGTCATCTTGTATACTTCAAAAAGGAGGAACAGTATGACCAATATATTCATTTCCAAGTATTGCTGGTTCTTTATTGTATTTTTCCCCCACTACCATTTGAAAATACTGGTGGCTGACAGGGTAGGTGGCTCTTTCTTCCTAGTCATCTTCTGGGTTTTATTGTCCTTTGGGATCTTTCACTTAAGTGACTTCATCTAACAGTTATCTTAATAAATCATCCCCATTGCATGACTAAAATGTGGAGTGTTCAGAATATGACACAGAGATGGTTGTACTGCAACTCACCTCTGGACCTGTTCAGCTAATAGTTTTGCTTCTGGATGATGTTTGTTCAGTTAGTGCTCTGGTGTGTTGTTTGTATCTCAGTTTGTCATCCAAGCTTACACTCCTGCCAATTAATGTGAACCTGTATGTGTGCAGAGGGATAGGACCAAGCAGACTTGGTGGAAAAAGTGAGGGGAGGGATAGAATTCAGGACTGGCACAGGATGGAGGCATCAAGATAGCTGTCAGGATGCCTAGCACACACTAAACATTGTCCTGTATCAGCAACAGCCTCAGTGAGTGAATGTCCTATCTGCCCATGTAAACTCCAGGACCTTGTGTTCGAAATTGCAAGGTGAAGTGAGCAATTGACAGCGCCCTCATTTACTTGAAGTCTGAAAACATGGCAAGACTCAGACCTCTGTATCACTTTACCTCTGCTTCCTAGAATTTTAGCAATCGGGGCATGAATTGAGTTCAGTTATGGGCAAGGGGTGAGGCTATAAAATGGTTGAAAATAACAGGCAGATTAGAAACTTGACATGATCCCAGGCATTCCAGGTTCACCAGAGCCTGTACCTAGACAAATGGGCAACTCTTACAGTGCTATTGGGTCAATATTTTCAACGTGCAAACAGGCAATTGCAGCTTTAACTGGGGATTAATAGCTAGGCTCTTTATGCAGTCCACCATTGATCAGTGAAACTAACAGTAAAGGGAAGCCTTTACACAGTAATACTCTGTAACTGCCGGTCTCCTCATGTGAAGGACACTTTTTCATAGCACTTCCTCCGAGCGTGAGGTTTCAATGCTTAACAGGGGATTGCTAACATTTTGGAAATCATTGTACTTTCTCGGACTTTTCTGAGCTGTTGAGGAAACCTGGAGCAGCCGCTTTGCCACTGGTGAGGCCGGTCAGACACTGAGGCCTCTCGTTCTCACTGCACTGGCTGGATTTCCACAGCTACAGGGAGACAGTGACTGCACGCATACAGCTAACGAGGTGTCCTCAGAGATCCTGGAGCATTTGAAACTCAGAAGGGATTCCCACTCCATCAATACTCAGCAGGATTATAACTCTTGTGAGATTATCATGTGCAAGGTACCGAGGAAGTTTCCACGATTCCTTCATTCTGTGACAGTCAAATCGCCCACAGGTTTACATGGCACGGCACAAGCTGATGTCTCCTTGGAGACGAGGCCTACCCTCCGAGGGCCTGGTTAATGAGGCCTGTGACAAACCCCATCACTGAGGCAGAAGAGAGGCTGGAGCCTCATGATTACAAGGGTGACTGCATTGCTGAAGATGTGATTCATACCTGGACAAATCTGGGGATGTGTGTACCAGGAGGAGGAGGAACCTGCAGACTTCTTGACATCACCCTCTGGGGTGAAAGAGGATCCAGATGTGACCAAGGTTTCTACAGCTGGTTATCTGGCTTCCATACAGCCTTGTTTCAGCTGACCTGAGCGTGAGCAACCCTCTAGCACCGCAGTCAATCACACCCCTTGCTGCCCTCACCCTCCCCTCCTCTAAATCAAATCATTCCCACCGTCAAAAACAGGAAGGCAGGTTGAATGGGTCATGAGCCTACTGCTCACTACCTTAGCGATCCCTAGCTTATGCCTGTTGGGTTTGGCAGCTGCTCTCTTCCTCGTACCCATAGGGATCAGTAATCGCTGATTCAGGCCCTCACTATCTCCAGCAGCACTTCCAAGTGAAGGGAGCTTTACACTGACAAGCATAGGAGGGGGCATCATTACATCTGATGTTTGTCCTGGGGTTAGGATGCTAATGTGTGGCTGAGTCCAACAGTCGTGGTTTAGGCCCAAAACGTCGAGTTTTCCTGCTCCTATGATGCTGCTTGACCTGCTGTGTTCATCCAGCCCCATGCTTGTTAAGTCGTAACCAAGCTTGCTTTTGAAACTTTCTGAAGAAGTGTCTAGGCCCGAAACGTCAAGCTTTCCTGCTCCTCTGATGCTGCTTGGCCTGCTGTGTTCATCCAGCTCCACACCTTGTTATCTCAGATTCTCCAGCATCTGCAGTTCCGACTATCTTTTGAAACAGAAAGGTTCCTGACTCACTGCTGCCCCCTGCCTTGCCACGCTCTACGCTACAAATGGGTCATTACAATACCATCCTGCTGAAGCCTTTGGAGGGAGAGAAAAATTTGCGTTATTTGCCTAGCTGCAGGAGCAAGGACTACCGACTTGATGGACAGCAGATTAATGTAATATTGCTACTTCTGTAGGCTGGGAGGTCCTGAAAGATAGAATTTCAGGTCCACGTACTTTCACAGCCATACTGTAATTAGTGCCACCCAGTGCTGAGCTGCAGTAAGTGCTACCCACAAGTGAAACAGCTCAGTTTCTGGTAAATTAACGGAGCGTAGGTTGATACTGACAAAGACATCTGCCAGCACATGCACAGATGGTGATAATTATACCATACCAGCTCAACGAAACCTTCTGGTCTTCTGGCCACTAACCACTCCCCCTGTGAAAAAACTGCTGTCTTCATGACAGAGCCTTCCGGGTGTGTCTGTGCCACTGGCACTACCTCCCACCCCTCAGCGCTGGCCACGTCCCTTGCTTCATGACTTGGTTCAGGAACAGGGCAACAAGGGGGGTGGTGTGTGAGAGATCGAAGTCTTTTTCCGAGTGTGCTTCCAGGTCAGCGGTTTATTTTGATTCATTTCAGGGCCACGTCCAGCTGGGATGTTTTCACAGTAGAGTACGGCAAATGTGATAAATTACATGCTGACAAGGTCAATTCTGCTATACCATCATGTCCACCATCTCAGTGAGCCAATGCTTGGGAGTTAGACTGCAAGGTTGTGTTTCTGTGCATTGATGCTCAGAGACATAACAAACACAGCCGTAAATCAAAGCCTCCGATTCTGTCATTGATCTGTTGCTACACAATACATAGCCTGTACACTGTAGTGAGGATAGACCTTCTGCAAGTCCATATAGCTACATAGGACATAGAACATAACCGCATAGGAATGGGCCCTTCGGACCACAATGTTGGCCGAACATAATGTCAAATTAAACTAATCCATTACACCCAGTCATTGTCCATTTCCCTCGATCCCTTGCATATTCATGTGCTTATGTAAAAGTCCCTTAAACACTCCTATCATATCTGCCTCCTCCACCAGCCCTGGCAGCGTGTTCCAGACACCTACCACTGTGTGTAAAAAATTTGCCTGTCACATCTCTTTTGAACTTTGCCCCTCTCACCTTAAAATGTGTGCCCCTAGTATTAGATGTTTCAACTCTGGGAAAAAGATTCTGACTGACAACCCTGTCTACGCATCTGATAATTTTATGGATGGCTACCAGGCTTGGCAATTCTTGGTTCTTGCCTCTCCTCCATTCCCAACACCAAACCGGTAATGCCACTATCATCCCAGTGCAAACCACAGAAAGTTGAATGTCGGGCACAATGGACTGTGCAACTTGCAAGCGACCAAAGTGAACCAACTTGTGAACATGCCCTTCTGCCACTGGCCAGCTGAAATTGCATGTAAATAACATGTGAAAATGTTGCATTCTAATTGCTCCCACTACCAAATGTGGGACAATTGACTAACATGTGAAGATTGTTTACAATAGCATTGATGTCCTGACACAAAAGCCCATATTGACTTATCTTGTATTAGTGGGGGGCTGTTGATTTCAGACAAGTTAAATGATTAGATCCAAAATCATTGGGCTCATCTCAGGCTGCATAAAGCCCCAGGCTAATTCCAAGAATTTTAGTGTACACAGACTTGATCTAAGAGTAGATCCAGAAAAGATTTACAAGGATGTTGCAGGGTTGAAGGTTTTGAGCTATAGCAAGAAGCTGAATAGGCTGGGGCTATTTTCCCTAGAACTTCAGAGGCTGAGGGGCGACCTTATAAAAGTTTGTAAAATCATGAGGGGCATGGATAAGGTGGATAGCGGAGGTCTTTTACCCAGGGTGGGGGAGTCCAAAACTAGAGGGCATAGGTTGAAGGGGAGAGTGGAAAGATTGAAAAGTGACCTAAGGGGCAACTTTTTCATGCACAGAGTGGTCCCAGAGGAAGCAGTGGAGGCTGGTACAATTACAACATTTAAAAGGCTTCTGAATGGGTATATGAATAGGAAAGGTTTAAGAGGGATATGGGCCAAATGCTGGCAAATGGGACTAGGCCAGATTGGGATGTCTGATGATCACAGATGAGTTTGTTTTCATACTGCTTGACTCCATAACTCCTGCCTTTCATCATGTGGGTAAAGGTCTGTGGGGGAAGATGGTTCTGGGCAGAAGTGATGCTGCTAAAGCATTGGAATAAAAGTGGTGTCCAATGCAGCACTGATTTTTTTTATTTTATTAATTGTCCCTTCCACATGAATTGTGAAATAAAGAATCATACCTGGGAGACGCTATTCAGGACATCATTGTCGTGCTGATAATTTGAAAGAGCTATGTAGTTAGTTCCAGTCTCCCACCCGAAAAATTTCTCCCCTTCGTATATTTATCTGACTCCCTTTTCCTGTCCATCGTTGAATGCGCAGCCATCATCTTTCAGAATGTTTGTTAAAAAACTCCCTCTCTCAGCTCAGGTTCTTCTGCCAGTTACCTTAAATCTTCATCCTCTGGTTAACATGCCCAATGAAAACAGTTTCGTCTTACTTCATCTAAATCCCTCTTAATGGGGAGCATCTTTAAATCTCCCTTCAATATTCTCTGTTCTTTTGTTATTCTACACAACCAAAGGCTTTCACCTCCAGTACCATTCTGGTAAGTCTCCACTGTACCTTCTCCAAGCACTTGATAAATCGCCCTTGGGTTAACCCACCACTCGTCATCTCCCACTAGTGAGAGAGCAGCCCCATAGTTTGGCGTGATGATGGTGAGTTTCTTTATTTAGGTCGACTCAGCACATCTTGTAGAGTTGGGATATGAATGGGAAAGTGGGATCATCTTTCTCTGTGTAGTGTTTAATGAATGCTTTTTCTGGATGTGACAAAGATATCAAGAAATAAAAACAGAAGTTGCTGGAAAACTCAGCAAATGTGGCAGCATCTGTGGAGAGAAAACAGTTAGTGTTCAGGTTCAGTGATCCTTCTTCAGAACTGATTGTAGCTGTGAAAAAGGTTGATATATATGCTGAAGATTGTGGTGGCTAAGAGGGGGAGAGGTGTAAACAATAGGTGGAGACGAAGTCCAGAGAGAGAAATACAATTTGCTGGATAAACAAGTGGGTAAAGGTCAGTGTTGGAAAATCGGTAGCTTGTCAGGGCTCATTAGTGGCTAACAATGGGGTTGTTTGTGGTAGCAGCCCATGTGATGACAAAGGCCTAGTGTGGGGGGTATTCAGGTAAGGTCATTGGAGAAGATGCAAAGGTCCTAAAATTATTGAACTCAATATTGAGCCTAGAATGCTGCAGTGTTCCCAAATGGAAAATGAGATGCTGTTCTTCCAGCTTGTGCTGAGTTTTGCTAGCGGGAAGGTAGGTGTTCAGCAAAGTGGTCACCCAGTCTTTGTTTCACCTCCCCGGTGTAGAGGAGCCAACATCGTGAGCAGCAAACACAGTAGACTAAATTCAGTGAAGTGCAGATAAATTGCTGCTTTACCTGGAATGTGTCTGGGATCTTGGATAGTGAGGTGGGGGGAAGCAGTAAATTGGCAGTTGTTGCATCTTCTGTGATTGCATTGGGGTGTGGCAGGCAGGTGGTTTTTGTTGGGAGTGAAAGTGGACCAAGGCGTCCCAGACGGAATGGTCCCTGTGGAAGGCTGACAAGGGAGGGGAGGGCAATGTGTGCTTGGAGGTGGCATCCCAATGGAAGTGGAAGAAATGGCAGCTAATGATCCTCTGATTGTTGGTGGTGTTGAGAGAGAGGACCATGGGACCCTATTGCAGTTGTGGGAGGGAAGAGAGGTTGAGAGCTGAAGTGAGAGAAATGGTTCAGCCAGGGCTGAGGGTCCTATCAACTACGGTGCTGGGCAATCCTCAGTTGAGGAATAAGGTGGACATTTTAGACACCCCTTTGTTGAAGTTGTCATCATTAGAACAGATGCACAGAGATGGAGGAACTGGGAAAATGGAGTAGAATCTTTGTAGGAAACAGGGTGTGCAGATGTGTAGGCAAGGTAACCATGCAAGCTTATGGGTTTATATTGGATATTGGTGTCCAGTCTACTGCCAGAAATGGAAACAGATGTCAAGGAAGGGAATGGAGGAGTCAGAGATGGGCCAGGTGAAGGTGATAGCAGGGAGGAAATTGAATTGAAATTGACAAAATCTTCCAATGTTATGACTATACCACCGAGAAAGACAAGGACAGCATGCATGTGGGGACAACACTAGTTTTTGTCCAAGCTACTTACCCTCCAGACAGGAATCTGTATTGTTGTTACTATCATTGAGTTGAAATCCGAGAACTCCCTTTCTAACAGCATTGTACCTGTGCCACATGAACTGCAGTGGTTCCAGGAAGCAGCCCACCACTTTGGTAAGAACAATTACAAATGAGCAACAGAGACAGTAAGAACTGCCGATGCTGGAGTCAGAGATAACACAGTGTGGAGCTGGAGGAACACAGCAGGCCGGGCAGCATCAGAAGAGCAGGAAAGCTGGTGTTTCCAATTGGGACTCTTCTCCAAAAATGGAGAGGGGGAAGGGAGCTCTGAAATAAATGGAGAGGAGGGGTGGGGCTGGGGAAGGTAGATGGGATGGTGATAGGTCAATGCATGTAGGGAGTGGTGGGATTGGTCAGTGAGGTGGGAGGAGCGGATAGGTGGGAGAGAAGACGGAGAGGTTATGTCAGGTCAAGGAGGTGGGGATGAGAGGGAGGGTTGGCCATGGGATGAGGCCAGGGGTGGGGAGACTATGAAACTGATAAAGTCCACATTGAGACCATTGGCTCGTAGGCTGCCGAGGCAGAATATGAGGTGCTGTTCCTCCAGTTTCTGGGTGGTGTCACTGTGACACTGGAGGAGGCCTAGGATGGACATGTCACCCAGGGAGTGGGAATTGAAATGGTTCATGACTGGAAGGTGTTGTTTGTCGCGAACAGAGCACAGATGCTCTACAAAGCGGTGTCCGAGCCTCCGCTTGGTCTCACCAACGTAGAGGAGGCCACATCGGGAGCAGCGGACGCAATAGACCACATTAATGGATGTACAGGTGAACCTCTGTCTGATATGAAAGCATTGATTGGTGCCTGGGTTGGGTGTAAGGGGGGAGGTGTAGGGGCAGGTGTAGCACTTCCTGCGGTTGCAGGGAAAGGTGCCGGGGGTGGTGGGGCTAGTGGGAAGTGTGGAGTGGATGAGGGAGTAGCGGAGAGAGCGGTCCCTATGAAAGGCAGGTAGGGGTGATAGGCAGATAGAATATATTCTTTGTAGTGGGGTCAGATTGCAGGTAGCGGAAGTGGCGGAGAATGATGCTTTGAATCTAGAGGTTAATGGGGTGATATGTGAGGACAAGGGGAATTCTGTCTTTGTTTTTGTTGCGGGGAGGGGGTGTGAGGGCTGAGGTGCGGGAAGCATAAGAGATGTGGTCGTGAGCATTTTCGATCATCGGAAGGGAGGAAGTTGCGGTCCTTGAAATAAGAGGACATCTGGGATGTCTGAGAGTGGAACACCTCACTTTGGGAGCAGATTGGGTGGAGGCGGAGGAATTGGGAGTACGAGATCGCATTCTTGCAGGAAAGTGTAGTCTAGGTAGTTGTGGGAGTCGGTGGGCTTGAAATAGATGTCAGTTTTGAGACGGTCACCAGAGATTGAGACCAAGAGGTCCAGGAAGAGAGAGGTATCAGAGATGGTCCAGGTGAATATTGAGGTGGGGGTGAAAGGTGTTAGTAAAGTTGATGAACTGTTCAAGATCCTTGTGGGAACACGACGCAGCACTGATACAGTCATTAATGTAGCGGCGGAAGATGGACTATTCCATGTATCCTACAAAGAGGCAGGCATAGCTTGGGCCCATGTGGGTATCCATGGCCACCCCCTTAGTCTGTAGGAAGTGGGAGGAGTTGAAGGAGAAGTTGTTAAGCGTGAGGACGAGTTTGGTTAAGCAATGATTGCTTGGCCCAGCCAGCAATGCTCATATCCCACAAACAAATTTTAAAAAAATGTCAGATTGGGACATCTGCACAAATACAGGCTGTGGACATACACACACACGGAAAAATTAAGACAGACACTGGCAGAGTACAGAGACAAGGAGAATTACGTTGTTGGAGATCCATCATTATCATAGAATCCCGACAATATGGAAGCATGCTGACCCTCATAGCATCCCACTCATCCCTGAACACTATGGGCAATTTAGCATGGCCAATCCACTAGCCTGTACATCTTTAGACTGTGGGAGGAATCCAGAGCACCTGGATGAAACCCACACAGACACAGGGAGAATGTGCAAACTCCACACAGACAGTTACCTGAGGATTGAACTGAACCCAGGACCCTGGAGCTGTGAGGCAGTAGTGCTAACCACTGAGCCACCGTTCCAGTCCAGTTATTGGCAATATGCTGAACATGTTAATGTTGTATCAATTGTAGCAATGTTAATAGCTTATTTTAAATAAGCTTATCTTAAATACTTAAAAACTAATCTTAAATAAGTAGAATGGCTAAAATAAAAGGCAGGAATATCAACGCTTTCACATTACTCGCTAACGTCAGCTATAATGAACTGTAGGCTGTGCAGACTGAGCAATGGCCTGGCCAACTCTCCTTCGTTCATGAAGATTGTGATCTCCTGCTCTCCTGTGACTGTGGTGTTTTGCGATTAGCAAATTGCATAGTTCCAGCTGAGATTGGTCACAGTCTGTGATTGAAAATCTCACAGCTAGAATTTGAACACAGCAGAGAAGTTGGAGAGGGGGCTCGGTAGGAATTTGAAATGTAGAGCGGAATAGTTTAATGCAGACTACAAAAGCTGTCTTGAGCAATTTTTAATTTTAAAGAGTATCCACAAATGGTTACGCTGGAAGGGGCATAGTATTAACTCAAAACATCTACCATAGAGTACTTTAACCCTCTTTGCAATTCCAAGTTATGAAGTCAAATTACTGTTTGAATAGATCCCAATGCCGCAAGTGGAAATAAGCAGATGTTTCAGAATCAATCACAGTAAATGTTTATCTCATTGAGGTTTGTTCATGTCAGGTTGATTCACTAGTCCAAAATTAGGATGCCCCCTTCTCTCTGGCTTTGGCCCTGGCTGTTATGTACACCTTGCCATGCTATTGGAGCAATTGTCTGAGATGTTCAAGAGGCAGGTGTCATATAAACATAGAAACAAGAGTTGGCCTTTCACACCTTGAACCCGTTCTGTCGTATAATTTAATTGCATGGACACTGATTTCAAAAACATGAGCGAGAAAAGAGGTACTAATAGTTTGAGCTTCTCTGTTAAATATTTTGGAGATTAATGCAGGGAAGGCTATTAGGTTGGAATTGTATCAGAGATAAAAGGTACTGCAGATGCTGGAGAATCCAAGATAACAAGCATGGGGCTGGATGAACACAGCAGGTCAAGCAGCATCATAGGAGCAGGAAAACTTGACGTTTCGGGCCTAAACCCTTGGATATTGGTTGGAGGTCAGAAATCATGTGATCAGATCCCCAGAAATACGGGTGACTGGAGTTACTATCCTTGCTGAAGGGGTGACGGACCAATTTGCATTGTCCTTTGAAGTTTAGTGTTTAACGCAGCATGCACTGGCAACAGGGCACTGAGAGTAAACAGTGACTTGTGTAGATTCACATGCTGAAGTATAGATGCTGCCCAAATGGATGATTGTTTCCTGATCCCAAGGAGAAACATTTCAGCTACAGCCTGGTAAATGTGGCAGCTTCACTTCATGACTCTGTTACTATGGTGTGCATCACCCGGAACTCAGAAGGTTGCCTGTGTGCCTCTGCATTGGATGGCTGTTACCCACTCACTGCTCATTGCAGGGAAATGGAAAACCCAACTGCCGTTTTAGAAAGCATTTAAAATCAGTGCATGGACGGGCATGGAGAATATAAAATGAACCCAATGAGACAGTGCCTCCTCCACTATGACTCCATTTTGAAGCTAGAAATTTGTCGCAACCTGTCACTGGGAGCAGGGGTTGGGTGGTGGGGGTTTGAGGGATCTATAAGAGCAGAGGGCACTGGAGAGAGGAACTGTGAGAGTGTCGGGGGAAGGTGTACAGCTACTCAGCGGCTCTTGCTGTTTCTGAGCTCCTGACCCTTTGCATTTTGAGGTGAAACAAGTCAGTGAGCAAGTTGTAAAGTCCCCCAAGGTCAGCTCCAGCTTGAACAAACAAATACACATTTCTGGGAAAATGCTGAAGCCTTTCTTTGTCCATAACTCTGCTAGAATTGCCTTATTAAGAAATTCTGACCCAGTGTAACCCTTTGATAACCGGACACCCAGTACATAAACAGATTGAATAACTCAAAGCCCTTTACCAATTACAGAAATGAGAATCTGCAGGAATCCATAAAGTGTTTGATACATCAGACTCCAAGCATATCCCAACAACAACTTCTGTTTATATAGCACTTTAGCACTGCAAAATATTCCAAATTTTTTGCAAGGAGTGCTGTCAGACATAAACTGATGTCAGAGAAACATTGGAAATAGGTGCAGGAGTAGGCCATTCAGATCTTTGAGCCTGTACCACCATTCAATATGATCATGCAATTTCAGGATCCCTCCCGACTTTCTCTCCACATCCTTTGATCCCTTTAGCTGGAAGGGCCACGTCCAGCTCCGTCTTGAATATATCTAACGAACTGGCCCTAGCAGATTTCTGTGGGAGAAAATTCCACAGGCTCACAGGTCTCTGAGTGAAGAAATTCTTCCTCATCTCACTCCTGAATGGCTTACCCCTTATTCTTAGACTATGGCGCCTACTCTGGACTTCCTCAATATTGGAAACAGCATCTAGCCTGCCCAATCCCATCAAGATCTTTAACGTTTCTATGAGATTTCTGTCCCCCTGCCCCAATAGAGTCATAGAGCTGTACAGCACGGAAACAAACCCTTTGGTCCAATTCATCTGTGCCAACCAGATATCCTAAATTAATCTAGTCTCATTTGCCAGCGTTTGGCCCATATCCATTTAAACCCTTCCTATTCATGTACCCATCAGGACCCCATTAACATGTTGTAATTATACCACACCTCACCACTTCCTCTGGCAGCTTGTTTCATAGATGTCCTGCCCTCTGTGTGAAAACATTGCCCTTCAGGTCACATTTAAATCTTTTCCCTCTCACCATAAACTTATGCCCTCTAGTTTTGGACTCCCCCACCCCAGAGAAAAGACCTTGTCTATTTACCCTATCCATGCCCCTCATGATTTTATAAACCTCTATAAGGACACCCCTCAGCCTCTGACACTCCAGGGAAAATAGCCCCAGCCAACTAAGCCTCTCCCTATAGCTCAAACCCTTCAATCCTGGCAACACCCTTGTAAATCTTTTCTAAACCCTTTCAAGTTTCACAACATCCTTCCTATAGCAGGGAGACCGGAATTGCATACAGTATTCCAAAAGTGGCCTACCATGTGCTGTAGAGCCACAACATGACCTCCCAACTCCTATACTCAATGCACTGACCAATAGAAGCAAGCACACCAAATGCCTTCTTCACTATCCCATCTACCTGTGACTCCACTTCCATGGAACTGTGAACCTGCATTCCAAGGTCTCTTTGTTCAGCTACACTCCCCAGGACCTTACCATTAAGTGTATAAGTCCTGCCCTGATTTGCCTTTCCAAAATGCAGCACCTCACATTTATCTAAACTAAACTCAGTCTGCCACTCCTCGGCCCATTGGCCCATCTGATCAAGGTCCCGTTGCACTCTGAGGTAACATTCTTTGCTGTCCATTACACCTCCAATTTTGGTGTCATCTGCAAACTTACTAACCGTACGTCCTATGTTCACATCCAAATTATTTATATAAATGACAAAAAGCAGTGGACCCAGCACCGATCCTTGTGGCACAACACTAGTCACAAGCCTCCAGTCTGAAAAGCAACCTCCCTCCACCACCTTCTGTCTTCGACCTTCGAGCCAGTTCTGTATCCAAGTCATTCTTCTAAATTCCAACAAATACAAGCCCAATTGAGGCTGTCTTTCTTTATATGTCAGTCCTGCCATTCTGGGAATCAGTATCTCATGTTGAATCACATAAGGAGATATTAAGAAGGTGGCCGAAGAGATTGGTTTTAAGGAGCATTTTAAAGGAATGAATTGAGTTGGAGAGGCAGTATCACATCCCAACAACTAACAGCTTGGTACCAATGAAAGCGTTCAGGAAGGGGAGGCAATGGCCTCGTGGTATTATCGCTCAAATATTAACACAAGAGACCCCAGTAATGATCCTGCCATGGTAAATGGTGGAATTTAGATTCAATTAAAATCTGGAATTAAGAGTCTGATGACGGTCATGTTGATTGTTAGAAAAACCCATCTGGTTCACTAATGTCCTTTAGGGAGGGAAACTGCCATCCTTACCTGGTCCTGCCTACAGGTGACTCCAAACCCACAGCAATGTGACTGACTCTTAACCGCCCTCTGGGCAATATGTGCTTGCCTAGCCAGTGACACCCACATCCCATGAATGAATAGAAAAAAGAAATCAGGGGTAGGCAATCTTCTGTTATATGATCTTGTTAAAAATATATCATGGTAAAATCCACCCAAAACCTGGAAAACAATCTTATTTAAATTTCTCATTAATCTCCAAATGCAATTCCAAGCAATCCCATTCAATCATCAGTATACATTAGTACAATGTTTGGCATTCGACCCCATTCCTCTTCATCCTCAGTTAGTTTTTAACTGGGAGGTAACACGTTTTTCTCAAAGTATCCGGGATTGGTGATATTTCCGGGTGGATTGTAGACTGCCACCACGATGAACATACCCTTCCCATCTGTAGCACAGCCAGCACCCATCTCACGTGATTCCTTCCACACCAACTGGGTGAAGTGGCCTAGAATCAACACAAAAAAGAAAATCTTGCATTTTTATAGCACCTTTTACAACCGCAAGATTCATAAAGCACTTTACAGCCACCGCAGTACCCTTGGAAGTATTATCCTTGTGTAGTGTGGGAAGTGTAATAGCCAAGAGCAAACTCCTCCAGCTTTATAATGTTGGCCAATAAATCTGTTTTAATGGTGTTGGTTGACAGATAAATATCAGGACATTAGGGAGAACTGTCTTCCCATTCTTTGAATCTTTTATGCTCACCTGAGAGGGCAACTGGGAACTTGATTTAACATGCCCTGTCAAAGATATTTTACCCAACTCTCTCTTCAGTAAGGCAGTAGGACTGTCAGCCTAGAGTCTATGCTTCCATAACTGAAAGGGCATTTGTACAGACATCATGTATGAGAATATCAGATGTGGCTAGGTTGCCCCATAGGATGGCGCAGTTACACAAAACTCAGCACTAGAGTTCACAAGTGAGTAATGGCCACTGCGTGTGCCAACAGAAAGTGCATTGTACACTTGGAACCTGATCCCAGCAAAAGTTAACTTGCTTGGGCTTCCTTATTTCACAGTTTCGTCCCAGCAGTGTAACCTTTCCCCTTGTTTTCATGCATTCAACCAAATGACTTGTAAATACCATCCAAATGGTGTCTCCCTGAAAGTATTCCCAACATGGATCATTCAGTTTTTAAAAAAAAGTGTTCAAGTGATTTGTGTCTCTGGCTGGACCAGAACTAATTGCACATTGCCAATTTCCCTTGATAAGATGATGGTGAATTGTGTTTAGGAATTGCTGCAGTCTATTTGGTTTAGGTACACCCACAGAGCTTTCAGAGATGGAATGCAAATTAAATAAATTTACTTTAGAAAATGATATTTGGGAATACAGTTTGAGTTCTTTTGAAACATGATGTTGGCTAATGTAGCATGATTGGAGGAATAGCTGAATTTATGTTTACAGTTCCTAGAACTCTCCACCACTGTAGATTTCTTTACACTATGCTTGAGTTTATTGTAGATCAAATCTTTCAGTAGAAAAGGAAGTGACCTGTTCCACTGAAACAAATCTGTGAATGAGCTATTCTATTACTCTCGTTTTCCACATACAAACAGAAATCACAAGAGAAAATCAGTAAGTCTGGCAGCATCTGTGTAAAGAGAAACAAACCGATATAACATCTTCAGAACTGAAGAACAGTCAAAGCAGACTTGAAGTATTAACCCTGTTCCTGTTTCTGCAGATGCTGCCAGACGTGCTCTGTTTCTCCGGCATTTAATGCTTTTATTTCAGATTTCCAGCATCCACAGTATTTCTGTTTGTTTCAGTCTCACTTCTCCATCTCTTTTCTCATATCCTGAAAGCTTTTTCTCTTTCAAGTTGTCCACTTCCCTTTTTGAAGTTGTGACTGAATCTGCTTCCACTGCCTTCCCAGGCAATGTGCTCCAATTTACAACATCTTGCCCTGTTACCTTCACTGTCCCCCTGACTTTTTGTGCCAATGACCTGTTGTTTGGTCTTTGGTTGTTGACCCACCTGCCAGTGGTAAAAAGTTTCTCTTAATTAAATCGTCAGTTTTGAGCACATCCACTAAGAACATAAGAAATAGAAGCAGGAGTAGGCCACGGCCTGCTCCACCATTCAATAAGATCACGGCTGATCTTTTCATCATTGAAAAGCTCCCTTTACCCACCCACTCACCATAATCCTTAATTCCTTTACTGTTCAAAAATCTATCTTTGCCTTAAAAGCATTCAGTGAGGTAGCCTCACTGCTTCACTGGGCAGGGAATTCCACAGATTCACAACCCTTTGGGTGAAGAAGTTCCTCCTCAGCTTAGTCCTAAATCTGCTCCCCCTTATTTTGTGGCTATGCTCCTAGTTAAAATACTTTACAGCTACTGCAGTACCATTTGAAGTACCATCATTGTACAGTATGCAAAATGTGATAGCCAATTACACAGAGCAAATTCCCACAGCTTTACAATGCTGACTAATAAATCTGCTTTAACTACATCTCCCCAGCATCCTTTCCTCCAAAGAGAACTATTCCAAATCACAGAATTCACAGAATAATGGCACAGAAAAAGGCCATTCAGCCCAGTTTGGATGATCTAGTTTCTCTTGCCGATAGGAATTAATTGCTATGATTAGTCGACAACTACATTATCACTGTGCCATGTGATTACCAGAGTGACAGCAGATAAACAGTTGGAACCTAACAATGCCTGTGTTCCTCTGCATATTTCCGACTGCTGACCACTCGCCATACCTTGTGGTGTTGCTACGTATTTACCCAATTAGAAATACTTGGGAGAAATTTACAGTAAAACAGCACCAATTTATTTCCTCACTGTATTATTTGGATATGACTCTCCTGTTGTTACTGTGGCACATACATTGAAATGAGAAGGTAATTCAGCTTTGTCGAATTTCATTTGCGAATCAGTCACAGATTTGTACCTCAGATTCATTTACTTATCTTTGGTTAATATCCCTTTATATCAAAGCCTAATTAAAAACCTCTAAATTGCAGTCTTGAAAGTTCCAATTGTCCCAGCATTCACAGCCTTTGGTGTATAAAATGATTCGAGCTTGCACTCACACTCTTCAGTTTGGAGATTGCATCCCCATATTCCTCATTCCCTCACTACAGGAAATAGTTTCTCCATTGAATCCTTTTTTTCCCATTGAAACATCTTATGTCTTAACATTCTAGACCCAAGGAACTACAAGCCACGTTCATGCTTCTCCTTGGTGAGTGTTTTTACTCTGCCCCTTTAATCCCAACCTTTGATCCCTCCTAAGTGTGTCCATGCTGGAAGACTAAGTGCAGTGGCTGGCCTATGCTTCAGTAGGATTGAAGACGGAGGAGTGTTACTTGTTGAAAATAGCCTTGATCGTACACCAGCAACTGGCTTTTCACACCTTAGTGCGCTGATGGCCATTTACCATGGCCGCTGTTGGATGGCCAAGTCTGAGGTCACCTCGAGGCACTAACCATATTCATGCTGACTACAGTCAGAGCCCTTCTGCCTGCACCCCTGGATTGTAGACCAGGCGGCAACAGTGAGGTCTATGCCATGGCTTGCTTAGTCCAATTGCTGAGCAGACTGAAGCACAGAGCTTCAGCAGTCTCAGCTCTTGTAGATGATACATTTTGGTAGCAAAAACAGGAAGACAGATTATGATCTGAATGGTGAAAAATTGGGAAAGGGGGAGGTGCACCAAAACCTTGGTAAGCTTGTATATCAGTCACCGAAAATAAAAATCTAGGTGCAGCAGGCAAATGATATGTTGGCTTTTATAGTTAGAGGATTTGAGTTCAGGAGCAGAAGTATTTCACAGCAATTGTACAGAGTCTTGGTGGGAGTGTATTGAAGTATTGCGTGCAGTTTTGGTCTCTTTACCTGAGAAAGGATGTTCCGTCTAAGGAGGCAGTGCAGCAAAAGTTTACAGGATTGATTCTTGGAAGGCAGGACTGATATATGACGAGAGGTCGGGCTGGTCAGGACTATAGTCACTGGAGTTTGGGAAAATGAGGGGGGGATCTCATAGAAATCTATAAAATTCGAACAGAACTAGACAGGATAAATACAGGAGATAAAAGGTACTGCAGATGCTGGAGAATCCGAGATAACAAGCATGGGGCTGGATGAACACAGCAGGCCAAGCAGCATCATAGGAGCAGAAAAACTTGACGTTTCGGGCCTAAACCCTTCAGGTATGTTCCTGATGACGGGGGAGTCCAGAACCAAGAACCAGAGCCAAGGATACAGTGTAGGCCATTTAGGACTGAGATGAAGAAAAATTTCTTCACCCAGTGAGTGGTAGAATTCTCTGCCATAGAAAGTGATTAAGGCCAAAATATTGCAGTTTCAAGAAGTTAGCTATAGTTCTCAGTGCTAAAGGGATCAAGGGGCAATGGAAGAAACTGGAAACAGGGGACTGAGTTAGATGATCAGCCATGATCACATTGAATGGTAGAGCAAGCTCGAAGGGCCGAATGGCCTACTGCTGCTCCTGTTTTCTATGATTCAATGTTTCTGTATGCCTGTTTGTTTTAAGACCTGTGATGGTGGGAGGCAGTACTGTTTATATCTGTAAGGTTGCAGCTGCAGAGTGGATTGGGGTGGTCAGTAATACTGTAATTGTCACCTTGTCACGGTGCACTGTGGCGCCAATGTCTGTGGGTTTGTCACCAAGTTCAGGGCAGACCTCAGTGCACAGAAGACTGCACAGGATAGGGTTCATCAATTGTTCTATTGAATGCAATTGAGGTTCATTACTTTGAGTCAGCCTGGGCTCCGCCCATAGCATGGGGCGTGAACATCACATACTCCATTGTTATTGTTGTGCAGGATTTTACAGAAGTGTTGGATCTGTTGGGTACTGAGCAAAACATTAACGTTCATCTTTCTCGGTCATTACATGGTGCTTGACATACCTTATATTTTATTATTTTTATATATTATAGATTTTATTGTGCCTGAATATTTTTGCTCCTCTATCTCTTCAGCTGCCTTTCTCTCAAATAACTCTGTAATGATCTCACATGACTCTGCCTCTATGTGTTAATTTGTCCATGGGATGTGGGCTTCACTAGCTGGGGCAGCATTTATTATCCACCTCTAACTGTCCCTGAGAAAGTGTTGGTGAGCTACCTTCTTAAATTATTGCAGTCACCTGCAGTGATATTGAATAGGGAGATCGAGTGCTTTGATTCAAAAGTGGTCACTGAATGACATCCAAATGAAGATGTTCTCGTGACTTTGAGAAGAATTGTCAGGTAGTTGCATTTTGTCTGTGTCACTGCCTCTCTGCAACATAACCTGTGCGTGAGTTTATCTCATTCTTGTGATATGTTGCAAAATTTGAGCAATTTGTTTAACTGCCCTATTTATTGGGGAGATATAAATAAAGCTGGTTTAATAGCAGTTAATTTTACTCAGTGCAATGGACAACACACCTGCCTCTCTTCCTCTTTCTTGCTGTCTACCTCTGCCTTTCTTATTGTGCGTTACTGTCTCAAATACCTTGTTTTTCCCTTTGACTCTCTTTCTCTCACCTGTTCCACTCTTAAAACCAGGAGAACTGAAGTTGTATTTCTTGATCTCGTTGTACCAGGATTCACTCACTTCAGTCCCTAAAACAAAACAAAGACATTTATGATAGGATTTGAAAGGGTAGATAGAGAGCAGGGTTTACATTTGTGGGGAAAAATCAAATCAAATCAAACCTATAAATCCTGGTTATAAATTTAAGATAGTAAATCCAATAACGATCAGGATTTTGACTTTTGATGTAGATTTTATTGTCATGTGTACTGAAATACAAAGTTACAGGAGCACAGTGAAAAGTGTATAATGTTGCCACACAAGTCATCATCTTAGGTACATGTACCTAGCTACAGAATCTTAAGAAAGAAAGAACAAAGTTGGAAGTTAAACATTGTAGTAAATATAGTACAGTGACACTTTCTTAGTTTTACGTAGAAGATAAAGAAATAAAGCCAGAAGTTCAGCTTTTATACCCAGAGAACGGTGAGGATCTGGAACTTACCATCACAAGGAGTGGATGTATTTAAGAGGAAACTAGATAAATGCAGACGGAGAAAGTAATAGAATATTACGATCGTTTCAGAGATAGTAGGAACTGCAGATGCTGGAGAATCTGAGATAACAAGGTGTAGAACTGGATGAACACAGCAGGCCAAGCAGCATCAGAGGAGCAGGAAAGCTGACGTTTCGGGCCTAGACCCTTCTTCAGAAATTTCTGCTGCTTGGCCTGCTGTGTTCATCCAGCTCTACACCTTGTTATCCCAGAATATTATGATAATAGGATTAGATGAAGAGGAGTGGAGGAGGTGAGGCATCACATTGGCATGGACCAGTTGGGTTGAATGGGCTATATTAATTCTGGATGTAATATATAATTGCTGTTTCTACTTCTTCTTGCTTCACTCTGGTTTGATATCAACTGAGTTAAACTGAACCATCAGCAACTCTTCACACATTTCTTCCCAAGTTTTACAAACTGTGAAATTCTCATTGAGCAACTTATAGGCTTTTTAACCAACAGCTTGGTGCTGGACCCCATTTCCCTCGCATTTGGCCTTCTCATTGAGAAACTCATCTTGACTAAATGCCAGAAAATCAGCTTCACACGACACACACTTTTTCAGTCATCTGTTTTACGCCATGGTTGGATTTGAAATCACACAAGCTCACTTTGAGGAAATCGGATCTGAAATGAGGGCAGCAGAAAGGGATAGGACAGAATTAGTTGAGGGTGGGAAAAGTTTTGACTTTCTGCCTTTTACCTTGGCGATGAATAAAAGTTGTGCTAAGTATATGGTTTTTTTTCATTCATTTGTGGGATGTAGGCGTCGCTGGCTGGCCAGAATTTATTGCCCATCCCTAGCTGCCCTTGAGGCTTTGTAGCGATTGGTACAACTAAATGGCTTGCTAGGCTATTTCAGAGGGCAATAGAGAGTCAACCACATTGCTGTGGGTCTGGAGTCACATGTAGGCCAGACCAGGTGAGGATGGCAGTTTTCCTTCCCTGACGGACATTAGTGAACCAGATGGGTTTTTCCCGACAAATGGCAATGGATTCAAGGTCTTCAGTAGATGCTTAAATGCAAATTGAAACCAATGTTATGTAAAGTCCTGTTTGCCCACTGTTGTGTCTTTTTTCATATCTCATATCTACACACACATGACATTCCAGCTGTAAAATGCCTACTATATCCTTCAGCTCTAGCTTCCAGCTCTTTCTACAAGTTGTTTACTTTTCCGGGTCAGGCTTCATCAATCAAGCATAGTGAATGTTATTACTAAACAAACTTTCAAAATCAAACATGGAATAAATGCACACAACACTCAGCAACTGTGTGTATTGCTGACCTGCACTCCTGATCCTGATTACCTTGATTTTAAAATTCTCCTCTTTGTATCCCACCACAGCCTCACTTACATCCCAATCTCTGTGATGTCATCCAGGCCTACAACACTGTGTGTTATCTGTGTTCTAGCTTCTTGGGGATCCATCCACTGTTGGTGGCTGTATTTTTGGATACCCGGGCCCCTAGCTCTGGAATTCCCATGCTAAACCTCTTGACTTCTTTGATCCTTTCCTGTACTCCTTAAAACACACCTTCTTTGTGGGACAATGTCAAGTTTGGTCTAACCATTCTCTTGTGAAGTGCACCTGGATGTTCTAACATTAAAGGTGCTATAATAATGCAAGTTGTTCTTGTATTGACAGCCCAGCAAGGAGGAGGATTGAGGATTATTCAATGAGAGGGTCAAGTAGAGTGAAGGCATCTCAGATGTAGCCTGCAGCTGTTTCGTCCCTTTCCTGCCACACACTAGACACAACTTCACACCACATATGTAGTAATTCAGCCTTGCAGTAAAAATGACATTATTATTTCAAGCTAAAACAATGTGTGTGACTCAGCTCAATGAAAAGAAAGCATCTTTGATTGATAGCCATGAATATAGTTTGGAAGTGTTGTCACTGATGTATTGTAGGATACACTGCAGCCAATGAGCACACTAATTTCAGACCTACAGACCCATCTCGAAGGTCCTGTCGGGCCAAGGCTGCATGGTAACAAAGGGATGTTAAAGATCACTGAGAATCACCTTGCTTGTACACTACTGACTAGAAGGTACCATTTTTGCTCAGTGTGATCTATTTTGTCACCTTCCTGTGGCCGAACAGGTGGGCAGGTGCAGAGGACAATATTAAAATTCGTTAAGAAGCTTCCAGTTTTCACTGTCAAAGCTGTTAGATGTTAGAGTGTAAGGACAGTGTGGCTTACATTATCTTCCTCAACACTCAAATTCAGGTTTAGCTCTAATCTGTTGTTATTCAATTAAATATTGGGTGGCACGGTGGCTCAGTGGTTAGCCCTGCTGCCTCACAGCACCAGGGATCCAGGTTCAATTCCCACCCTTGGGCAGCTGTCTGATTGGAGTTTGCACATTCTCCCTGGGTCTGCTTGGGTTTCTTTTGGGTGCTCTGGTTTCCTCCAACAGTCCAAATATGTGCAGGTTAGGTGGGTTGGTCATGCTAAATTGCCCATAGTGCCCAGGCATGTGCAGGCTAGGTGGGTTAGCCTTGGGATATGCAGGGTTAAAGGGATAGGGTGGGAGGTTGGGTCTAGGTGGGATGCTCTTTGAGGGTCAGTGTGTACTCAATAGGCCGAATGGCCTGCTTCCACACTGTAGGGATTCTATTATCATAAGGATTGCTGTCAAAGTCCATTCAATCTACTATACATCTAAAATGCCACTCTGACCCCTTGCTTCTTTGGGCTCGAGTGATCACTCAAACCATTCACGTTGCTGCAGCAAGAGGTCCTCTAAACCCTCACCTCCCTGACCACGGGAGGTCACTGTGAACCCTCACCTCCTTGACCGCGGGAGGTCACTGTGAACCCTCACCTCCCTGATCGCGGGAGGTCACTCTGAACCCTCACCTCCCTGACCACAGAAGGTCACTCTGAACCCTCACCTCCCTGACCACGGGAGGTCACTGTGAACCCTCAGTCATGTGGAAGTTCATGCTGACTTCTGAGCTCATTACCTGTTGGTGGCTTTGTCTCACTGCTCCATTTGTACCAGAGGTTCTCTCCATACTCGGTGTTACTGTGCTGGAGCTGATGGATCTCAGTGAGATGATCTGCCCATTTCTGTGCTTGCTTGGAGAGGTCAGAGTTTAACTGGAGAGGCTGTGACTGATGTAGGGCCCGTAGTCTGTTGTGTTCTTGAAGTAGTTCAGCAAGAAATGCTTTTATTCTCTTGTCTGTAAAATGCCAGACGTCGATTGATATTTTCCACAGAGCATTACTGAGGCTGCAGTGTAACCTATTGTTTACATTATTGGTGTTAAGAATGCTACTGAAACTTACATTTGGCTTTGACACATATGCCCAGCATCTACAGCACAGAAACAACCATCTAACAAAACACATCCATTCAACATCAATGCTGTACAGGGGTGTCCTCCCAACTTGCTTCATCCAATCCTATCTTTATAATCTGATATGCTTCTGCCTCCCTACATCTGGTTTCCCCTTAAAGCCACCTTTGCTTTGCAAATCATTCACTACTTGTGATAGCAAGGTTCACAATCTTACCTTATTCACTAGGGAGGGAAGTTCCCTCAGAAGTATCAAAGAGCCATAGGCTTCACCATCAAATGGAAAGAGTGAGTCACTCACTACGAGTCTGTAATGACTACAATCAGTAGGATGTTTCTGACTAGTTGCTCAGTCAATTTGAAATGCACCAGATCAGTGGACTTAATAGGGGAAATGTGGTGAGCTTGTCTCTCCTTTCAGGAGAATGCATGCCCGGACAGAATAATCTCAGAGTAAGGTGTAAGGTGGAGATAAGGAGGAATTTGTTTTCTCTCAGAGGGTAGTGAATTTGTGAAAGTCTTCACCACAGAGGGCTGGATCATTAAGTATTTTCAAGGCTAACATAGGCAGGTTTCCAACTAGTCAGGGAAACAAGGGCTGTGGGGTAAAATCATTAACTTAGAGCTAAGGTTATCTGATCTACCATTGGGTGGCAGAGTAGACTTCATAGACTGAAGGGTCTACTTCTGCTATTATGTCTGACGGTCTTGCATCATGTAGTGAAGTAGTACAGTGTACAAACAGGCAAGGGTTAAAAAAAAACACAAAATTAGCTTTCACTTGGTAAAGGTTAAGAGGTAAAATGTCTCAGCTTAGCCCCAAACTTCAACATGCCTGTAAAGCATCTTATCATAGGAACTCAGACTTCTAAATTGTATAGACCATCACCAAAATGTGTGTGAGGGCAGTTTTAGAGAATGGTGGTATTGCGTTCTCCTCTGTGACCCTCTCAGAAATTTTATCAGATTGTGGTATTGTTGAAGCAAGTGAGAAATAAATTGTCCAGGTTTTGTTGTGGGTCAAGATGAGGCCAGGAAGCCCAGGATGATTGAATCTCCATGACTCTAACCATACAGAAACAGGCCATTTGGCCTATTGAGCCTGTGCTAGTAAACAACAAACACCTAACTATTCTAATCCCATTTTCCAGCATTGGCCCATAGCCTTTTATGCCTTGGCATTGCAAGTGCACATTTAAATACGTTTTCAATTTTATGACGGTTTCTGCCTCTCCCACCCACACAGTTCCAGATTCCCATCACCCTCTGGGTGAAAAATTGTTTCCCCATAGCCCCTCTAAACCTCCTGCCCATCACCTTAAATCTAACCTGGTCAGCAGTCCCCCTATTAAGGGGAAAAGTTCCTTCCTGTTTACCCTCTCTTTGTCCCTCATAATTTTATCCATCTCAATCATGTTGCCCTTCAGTTTCAAGGAAAACAACCCAAGTCTGTCCAGTCTCTCTTCATAACTGAAATGCTCCAGCCCAGGCAACATCCTGGTAAATCTCCCTCTGCACCCCCTCCAGTGCTGTCACATTCCTTCTATAATCTGGATTCCAGGATTCACACACTACTGTAGCTGTGACCTAATCAATGTTTCATACAGTTCCAGGAAAACCTCCTTGCTCTTAAACTCTATTAATAAAGGCAAGTGTACCCTATGTCTTTTTACCCACTTTCTCTACCTGCCCCATTACCTTAAGGGACCGATACATACGCACATCAAGGTTCCTCTGATCCTTAGCGCTTCCCAGGGTCCTGCCGTTCATCATGTACTCCCTTGCCTTGTTTGTACTGTCCAAATGCATCACCTCACACTTATCTGGATTGAGTTCCGTTTGCCACTGATCAGCTCACCTGACTGGCTGGTCTGTATCCTCCTGTAATCTAAGACTCCTCACTGTTTGCCACTCGACCAAATTTAGTAAAATAGAACCATCATAGAATCGCCACATTGTGAAAGTCTGCCACACGGCCCATTGAGTCATCGCTTCCTCAGAATTCCTCAGCATGCACACCAACGTCTTGGGCCTCCCTTATCACCCAGATTTCGAACACATCAGTCGCGTGCACCCACCCCGCCTCCAAACTCCCACAATTGTGGGAAGGAGCTCCCCGAACTAACTGTCAGCAATCTTCCCCAAGATCCTGGCTTCAACTTCCTGTTGCAAATTATTGCTCCAGCTCACTGGTCAGGGTGTTAAACAGGAGCCTCCTGTCCCATTGTTTCAGTGAGGGCCTGTCATTTGAATCAACAACGTGTTTCTGAAACTGCCGCATTTTCTCTACATTCCTCCTAAGCCCTTCTTGCCACCCCTTCTACACCCCCCACACACTTTAATGTTAGGTCTATTGTTTCTATCTATTTCTGTCAGTTCAGTGTTGGCAAAGTCTGTGGTGGTAAAGTTCCGTGGACAGTTACAAGAGGCAGCGTAAAATGGATTGTGTTCAGGAAAATTAGGAGCTATCTGAGTTTGTACTTGAGTTTGTAGATTTAGGCTCCTCTATCATATCAACGATCATTTTCAGTTTTGCTGAGAAAAGATACATTTCGTTGAAGCTTTTCATCTTGCATTTGTTGGGACAACTCACAATAAAAAAAATTCAAAGGGGAATTGTTGAAATATGGTGCATTAAAGCCATCCTGCAAGATAATGGCCACTTGGATCAGATCATTTCTTTCTGTGAATCAGTAAACTGATAAAAGGCTCTAATGTGGTTCTGGAAAGTGTCAGTCCACCTCATATTACCCTGGAGTGATATCCCTAATGTTTGAGCAACAGGTAAGCTAGTTATTTCATGTTGCTACTGTGCAGAGGTCTTCAGCACTAACAGGATGATGCCTTCAAGTGTGAAATACATTCTGCCTATCATATAAATGAGTAACGTGATATATAAATTTCGGTGTTTGTGCGCTAAGTAGGCCGTATGTCCCAAAGATTATATCAAAC
This sequence comes from Ginglymostoma cirratum, assembly GCA_024137785.1. Classification (NCBI taxonomy): domain Eukaryota; kingdom Metazoa; phylum Chordata; class Chondrichthyes; order Orectolobiformes; family Ginglymostomatidae; genus Ginglymostoma; species Ginglymostoma cirratum. The sequence continues at coordinate 3,209,626 of JAHRHZ010000035.1, read as the reverse complement.
AACATATCGCTTTGGCTATTCATAACAAGCTAGGTACTGACTGTATACAACCAGACCAAAACTGCAAAATCACACCACGGTACCTAACACTAAATGTGATTCTGCAATTGGACAGCTGGTGCTGCATAATCCTGTGTGTGTTTGAAAGAATTATGCTGATTGTCAGTCAGGCTTGCAGTCTGATATACTTGTGTGTACTGGAAGTAACATATATTATTACACAGGGCCCTTTTATATACAAATAGAAAGAATGTACGCATGCGCTGAGGCTGTTTCAAGTCAGCAAAACATGTGACACACATTTGCTGGTTCAGTTCTCAGGTCAATGTCATGGGTGATCAGAATCAACCTTCCTGGTTTAAAATTTAAACAATACCTAGCAGTTAACTATCAATCAGCATTAATGAATACATTCTCCTCGGCAATACCTCTACTAATCTGAGCCCACAGGCCAACGCATTAGCACTGTCCTATCATACTGTGTAAATGTTGATTTTTCTTTAGATGGTATTCTTGTAAATTGTCCTGATGAATGTGAGATGAAAAGCCTCTTTTTTGTCACAATATTCAAGTTCTCACTACCTACAAATGACTATGTTTTCAGCTTCCTGACAGTACATATATTTTTTAGAGAACAAAACACATACCTGGCAGTGGTGCCACGTTGCCTGTTTCTGGTGCCTTACCACTGTCTCCTTGCGCCGAACCACTCTCAACCTCCTTCACTTTACTTCCAACTGGCAGGACATTTTCAGCAAAGTAGCCAGGGTTGGTGATGTTACCGGCTGGGTCAAACTGGGCCACCACGATGGTGAGACCTTTGCCATCTGATGCCAGACCAGCCCCCATCTCCTTGGACTCTCTCCAAACCAACTGTGTAAAATGGCCTGTAGAGGAACAGCAGTCAGGCGATTGATAAAGAGCACAGGTCAGCTGCAATCCACATCTTCTACGACCTAATTCAATGGTCTCCTAGACAGACTCCTACTTCCCATTCACTGTAAATTTCAGCCCATTCAAATTTCTGCTGCTCACGTTCTCGTTCACATTGGAGTCCTGCTCACCCCTGTGTTCACTGAGCTGCATTGGCTCCTAGTTGGGCAAAACCTCGATTTTGAAATTCTCGTCCTTGTTTTAATCTCTTCAGATACCTGCACTTCCCTTTCTCATTCATATTCTCCAGTTCCACAACCCTCTGAAATCTCCATACTGCTCCAAATCTGGCATTGCTCCTACAATTTTGCAAATCTAGTATCATGTAGAGACATTTACACCAGCAGAGATGCTCAGCCTGTTTTTGATGATCGCTTGGCGTTCCTAATAATGAATTGCGATGGAGTGTGTTACCTGTTGTGACATATTTTACACACAATGATGAGCTTCTTTGGTTCTGGTCTCTTGCTTGAGGGGTGCGAGCGCCGACCCAGTCTATTTGGAAACTCATCCACTCTTCTTCAAACACTTCAGTCATTGCAACTGGCAGCTGGCATACAGTTTAACATCTCATTCCTCGTGCCACCAATAACATGTCATTGCTGCCGTGCGGCGTTTGGAAATTATGTGCTTGAGCCTCGCAACAGCTACAGAAACAAGGCCAGAGACACGGAGACACTGCCATTCTGGTCACTTACATCTTTCAGTTGCCATCTCACCAGGCAGCCAATTGGATTGCCAAGCTGGCAGGTGACAGAACTCACATTGGAAGCTCAACAGAAGGCCTGGGATGTGCTGTGATTGGGAGGAATGGGGGAAGACTGCTGCTCTTCCTGGTCCTTGACCATTACTGAGACAGGCACTCAGAATGGATGCAAAATTCAACATTCTTTGATCATATAACAACGAAACACGATAATGCACAGACAAAGGGAATCGCTCTATGCTTTTTTGATTTGATTTAATTTATTATTGTCACAAGTACCTAGGAACAGTGAAAACTTTTGTTTTACGTGCAGCACGGGCAGATCATACCATACAAAGTATATCAGGGTAATCAAACAGAGCGAGGAATACAATGTAACAGCTGTAGGGAAGGTGCACAAACATCAATATTTAAATTTAAAATTTGAGAGGCCTGTTCAGAAGTCTAATAACGGTGGGGAAGAAGCTGTTCTTGAATCTGTTGTTATGTGTGTTTAGGTTTTTGTGTCTTCTGGCAGACAGAAGAGGTTGGAAGAAATTATAAATAGGGTGGGAGGGGTCTTTGATGATGTTGGCTGCCTTCCTAAGGCAGTGAGAGGTGTAGATGGAGTCAGTGGATGGAACATTGGCTTTATCAAATGCATTTCAATATTTGTCACTGGAGAGAATGGCACTTACCGCGTTGCTATGGCTATCAGAAAAGATTGAAGGTAATAACACCAATCAATCCACAATAGGAAAACCTAGAGATTACCAGCATGTCTTTGACATTATGAATGAATTGGACAACATAGATGTGGAGAGAATTCCACTTGTAGGAGTGTTCAAAAGTGTGGACCATGAATAGTAGTGGCTAATGAATCCAAAGATGTTAAAATAAAGCCTTTACTCAGTGAGTAGTGAGAATGTAGGATTTTGCTACTGAAGGAAGGAATTGGGCTAAACAACTGAGATGTTTTTAAAGGGAACTAGATGTGCCCAAGAGAAAAGGGATTAAAAAGATATGCTGAATTGCTGAGATAAAGCAGATGGAATAAGGAGAGACTTGTGTGAAGTTCAGATACTAACACAGACTATTTGGGACAAATGGTGGTGCGTATTTTACATAACTCAATGCAATCATTGTGTGCAATGGAAAGAAACAAAACTTACCACAATTCTTCTGAAATCCAGGAGAGGAGAAGTCATAATTTTTAATTTCATTGTACCAGGAGTCAGCAACAGCCTTTCCTTTAAATGTAGAAAGATTGACAGCTTAACACACTTACAGCATAAACAGGGCAGAGTCTGGGGCAGGAGACATGCCCTCAGGTATCATGCTAATAAACTAGTTACAATAAACTCTTATCAGAAACTCCTCTTTGGAAAAACTGGATATACATGAACTCCTGTTATACTAAACTCCTGTCAGAATACACTCAAGTTACGATAAATTCAATCCACAACAAAGGTCTGCTGTCATAAACAAAAGTTATAAATAAATTCCAGTTGTAATAAACACTTGTCAGAATAAAATACAGCTACAATAAATTTCTCATTACAATAAGTAATTGTTATAAAACTCCAAATTAGTTCAATTGTATTAAATTGTTTTATAATTAAATTCTTCCCATGATAAACCACTACAAGAAACACGCTTTCAACCTCTGTTTGCAATAATCTTGTTAGAATAAACTTTTTATACAATTAATAGCAAAAAAAACTTAAGCTCTTATACTCATAAATTCTTGTCATAATTCTAATTATTTTATTTGCAATTTTGTTGGTAGTATTCATCTGCTGAAGTGTCTCGATTATATGGTAGATTTGATTCATCTTTAGCTTCAAGAAGTGTACAATCTATGCTTAGAGTTTCAGAAGACTCTCAAACATCGAGCACAATCTGATCATTCTTGTACAACATGGGCAGGAAATTCCTGGAAGCAGTTTCCTCTCCTCACAGGTCACTTTGCCAGAGAAATGGAGATAAGCAAGCAACCCCCGGGAATTTTAAGGTCACAGATATGTACAGCAGTGCATATGTGAAGCTATGGTTAGCTTTGGCTCCTCTATTAGAGAAATCGTATTTGGGATTGCTATGGATAAGGATCTTGTGACCCATATGGATCATACAGGGGTGGCACGGCTAGCACTGCTGCCTCACAGTGCCAGGGACCCGGGTTTGGTTCCAGCCTCTGGTGACTATTGTAGAGTTTGCCCATTCTCCCTGTTTCCTCTGCGGTTTCCTCCGAGTGCTCTGGTTTCCTCCCACAGTCCAACGATGTGCAGGGCAGGTGGATTGGCCACGCTAAATTGCCCATAGTGCCCAGGAATGTTTAGGTTAGGTGGGTTAGACATGGGAAATGCAGGGTAGGGGAATGGGTCTGGGTGAGATGCTTTTTGGAGGGGCGGTGTGGACCTGTTGGGCCGAAGGGCCTGTTTCCACACTGTAGGGACTTTTGATATAGATGTAGAATTATGGAGCTTCTGTAGATTTGGAGAAGGTGAGGCTTTGTAAAATTAATTGAGTTGTATTGAGTCCAGGGTAGAGCAAAGTGCATATGGGCTGTGGGTTGAACATACTTGATGGGCTGGGGTCATATTTTACAAATTGAACAAATTGAAGTTGAGAGGGAGGCGGTATTAGCAGTTTCAGTGAGCTTGAAAGTAAATAAATCACAAGGCCCACATGAGGTATATCTCGGGCTGCTGTGTGAAGCAAGGAAGGAGAGTTTAGGGAATTCAACATTAATTGTCAAATCATCTCCGGCCACAAGTGGCAGAACAGAGGATTAGAGAACAGCTCCTATGCGAACATTATTTAAGAAAGGTGGTAAGGATAAACCAGGAAACTACAGGCCTGTGAGTCTAACATCAGTACTAGAGAAATGATTGGAAAAAATTCTGAGAAATAAATAAATCGCCTGTTGGAGATACATGGATTCATCGAGGATAATCAGCATGGTTTTTTTTCAGGGAGAGATCAGATCTAACAAATTTGTACTTTCCAAGGAGGTGACTAGGTGAGTAGATGAGGGTAACACAGTTGATGAACTACATGGACATCAGTAAGGCTTTTAACAAGGTGTCATATGGCGACTAGTCAAGATGTCCAAGGCTTCCAGGGCAATTTGGGTCAAAATAGACTTAACGGCATGAGGCAGAGGGTAATGGTCGAAAAGTGTCTTTGTGACTGGAAGTGCGTATCCAGTGTTGTGTCACAGAGTCTGGTGCTGGGTCTCTTGCTGCTAGTAATGTGCACAATATTCTAGACATGAATCCCCGTGGTATGATCAGTAAGTTCACAGATGGTGCAAAAATTAGAGGTGGTGCAGTAAACAGCAAAGAGGAAAGCCTACAGGATGATACAGATGGGCTGGTGGGATGGGCCGAACAGTGGCAAGTGGAATTTGATTCTAAACGGTGTGAGGCGATGCATTTTGGGAGGATTAACAAGGCAAGGGAGTACACATTGAATATTGAGCCTTAGGTAGTACACAGGATCAGAGGGATCTTAGAGCGCGTGTCCATAGATCCCTACAGGTAGCAGGGCAGGGAGAGAAAATGGTTGAGAAGGTGAGAGATTCCTGCCTTTATTTGTTAAGACATTGAATATAAAAGTCAGGAGGTTATAATGGAACTGTATAAGATCTTATTTAGGAATACTGAGTTCTCATCTCTAAAATGATATGAAGGATTTAAAAAAAATTCATTCAAAGGATGGTGGTGTCACTGGCTGGGGCAGCATTCATTGCCCATCCTTAATTGCCCACAGGGCAGGTAAGAATCAGCCACATTGCTGAGGGTTTGGAGTCACATACAGGCCAGTCTAGGTAAGAATGGCAGCTACCTTGCCTAAATGGCATTAGTGAACCAGATGGGTTTTTCCAACAAGGGACAATGGTTTCATAGACTTAATTAGACTCTTAATTCCAGACTTTGTTAAACATTGAGTTTAAATTCTATCATCTAGCATGGCAGTGATTTGAAACCAGGTCCCCGAGACATTAGCTGGGTCTTTGGATTGATAGTCCAGTGACAACAGCATGAGACCAATGTCTCTCTGATGTGATTACATGAGAGAAGGTGCAGACGAGAGTCACTAAGAATGTTACCTGGGCTGGAATGATTTATCTATGAAGATTCATCTGCGATAGTCTTGGGGATTGTGTACTTTACAGCAGAGAAGGTTGGGGTGGTGGAATATCATTGAAGTGTATAAAGGTATCAGGGGCACAGATAGATCAAGAGAAAGCTTTCCGTTTTTAGTAGAGGGTCAACAACCAGGAGGCACAGTTTTAAGGTAAGGAATGGGAGGTTTAGAGGGGGTTTAAGGAAAACCGTTTTTACCCAGAAGATGGTGAGTCTCTGGAACTCACTGCCTGAAAGGTTGGTGGAGGCAGAAACCATCAAGACATTTAAGAAGTAATTATATGAGCATTTGAAATGCCAGCCAGTTCAAGGCCACAGGCCAATGTTGGTAAATAGGATTGGAATAGATAGATGCTTGATGACTGGTTTGTACGCAGTGGGTTTAAGGGCCTTTTACCATATTGTAAAGACTCTATGACTCTATGAAATACAAACCCAGTCCCACAAATGTTGACCAAGAAACATTGTGTGTGTTTCAAGTGGTGATGAGATATACCTGTGACCTGGAGACTGCCAGGGCCTTGCTGACACCAGATATTCTCCCCATACGGTGTGTCGCTGTGCTTCAATGTCCTGGAAGCGACCAGATACTTCACCCACTTCTCAGCTTTCTCACTCATTGCTGTGTTCAGGGTTAACGGTCCTGCTCCGTGTTTCACTCGATATTCATTCACCGATTTCAGCAACTGTGCAGCAAAGTGTTCCCCTGAAAGAAGTGATGGTCAGTAATGGACTGCAAAGCCCACAGAGCGAGGGAGCTTGCCTTGAGGAAGTACAAAGTCTCTCTCACCACCCCACTACTTCTCTCTCCAGAGAAGGTGGCTGCAACATTCCCCCTTCTAGCATTAAATAACAATCTGTGTGTGATCATTGAAAGTGAAAGAGGAGGAACATCATACAGGAGAATTATGCAGCGGATGTAAAGATGAAAATACAGACTCTTCCTCACCTGACCTGAAAATGCATCAAAAACAGAAAAATTTGGTACAATCGAAGAAAAATAACAAGGAAGGATGGAAGCATCAATGGATATTCCAACATTGAGAGAAATCTTATGCATTACCTAAAGATTGCAGACAGGGTAGTAAGATCTTGTTTAATTATTTGAGAACATTGTTGAAGCAGGTTCAGAAATTTGTGGATCCACTGGGAGGTGTGTTTTTCCTGACCCAATAACCACAGATCACATGAACAGGAACCAGGTTTGATTCCACCCTCAGGTGACTGTCTGTGCAGAGCTTGCATGTTCTTCCTGTGCCTGCGTGGGTTTCCTCCAGATGCTGTGGTTTCCTCCCACAGTCCAAAGATGTGCAGGGTGGGTGGATTGGCCATGCTAAATTGCCCATAGTGTCCAGAGATACATAGGTTAGGTGGCTTAGCCATGTGAAATACAGGGATAGGGTAGGACGTGGGTTGCATTTTCAAGGGTCAGGATGGGCTGAATGGCCTGCATCTACTCTGTAGGGTTCTATGACCTCTTGATTGAACATCTATAAGTGCTGACAAAGACTGATAATGATTTTCACAGTTATCTCAACAGTCTGTTCACTGGAAATGTGTGGGTAGCTGGCTCCTCCTCCTGCTTTAAAAATACCACTGTGTGATGGAGGCTCTGAGATCCGATGGTGCAATCTGAAATCATCGTTTGTAATTTATACCAGGATCTGACCTCGCCCTGCTGGGCCTTTGAAACTCCAGTCCCTCGATTCTGCTCAGAGTCTCGGAGTTACCCAAACCAAGCTTTTAGTCATGGTTCCACTTCAAACTTTATTTTCAGTTTTTCTTTCAGGTACAAGTGAGTTTCATGGAACAACAAGAGGTAATCTCGTTGAAACCCACAAAATAATGAAAGGGAAAAACAAGTAGGTAAGATGTATCTTTTGCTGGGGAGTCTAAGAGCTGAAAGAGCAATTTTAAGATGCTGAGGTCTAAGAGGAGGATAAGTTTTCATGGACTCCCTACTGTGTGGAAGCAGGCCATTCAGACCATCAAATCCACAGACCCTCCAAAGAGCATCCCAAACCCTATCCTATCCTATCCCTTAACCCTGCACTTCCTACAGCCAATCCATCTAACTTACACATCTTTGGACTGTGGGAGGAAACCGGAGCACCCGGAGGAAACCCATGCAGACACGGGGAGAATGTACAAACTCCACACAGACAGTCACCGGAGGATGGAATCAAACCCGGGTGGGTCCCTGGTGCTGTGAGGCAGCAGCGCTAACCACTGAGCCACCATGCCGCCTGCTCAGACTGCTGGGAGCTTTGGAATGCTCTCCACAGAGGGTTGTGGAAGCTCAGTCTCTGACTATGTTGAAAGTAGAGATTAACAGATTTCTGATTATATGTTACACACAGGGTTATGGGGATGGAGTGGGTAAAAGGCATTGAAGTGTTTGATCTGTCATAAATTGAGTTGAATGTTGAATGGCTTGGCAAGCTCATTGGGGTGACTAGGATACTTCTGTTCATAGCAAAGCCCGCAGCTGGCAGTGGTGCCACGTTGCCTGTTTCTGGTGCCTTACCACTGTCTCCTTGCGCCGAACTACTCTCGTCCTCCTTCAATTCACTTCCAACCGGCAGGACGTTTTCAGCAAAGTAGCCAGGGTTGGTGATGTTACCGGCTGGGTCAAACTGGGCCACCACGATGGTGAGACCTTTGCCATCTGATGCCAGGCCGGCCCCCATCTCCTTGGACTCTCTCCAAACCAACTGTGTAAAATGGCCTGCAGAGAAACAGCAGTCAGGTGATTTACAAAGCGCACAGACAGTTTACATATATGATCTATCTTCCAATCTATCTGTAGCAGCCCGCAAGAAACAATCCTGCTCTTATCAACAGACTATTCCCAAACTTTAGAAAATCAAATTACTTACTCCCAGTGTGTCTAGCAGCAGAGATACCCGCAATAATCTGAGATAACAAGCATGGGGCTGGATGAACACAGCAGGTCAAGCAGCATCATAGGAGCAGGAAAACTTGACGTTTCGGGCCTAAACCCTTCATCAGAAATGGGGGAGGGGAAGAGGGTTCTGAAATAAATAGGGAGAGAGGGGGAGGCGGATAGAGGATGGATAGAGAAGAGGATACCTGCAATAATAACTTGCCTTTATCATAAAACATTGTGCAAAAGCACTTTATAGAATTTATTAAAAATTGACCACCACTCAGTGAATTAAAGCATGAAAGAAATTATCAAAAACTTGTACATGGAGGTGGTTCTGATGACAGGACCGAAATCAATGGGCAGAGTGGTTTAAGTGTGGTTAATTTGAGCGTTACCTAAAACAGCTGAAGTCATGTGGTGACAGGAGGAGAAGAGGGTACAGATATGTGGTGACAGGAGGGGAAGAGGGTACAGATATGTGGTGACAGGAGGGAAGCAGACACAGAGATGTGGCAGGGAGGGGTTGGGGGGGAGGGTTAGCACATCATAATAGGATTTGACAAATACTATTGGAATAAATGAGGAAGCTTGACTGGAAAGGAACATCATTTGTTGCTGAACACTAAAATAGAGCCATGACTCAGGGTGTACATAGGCCAGCCCCGGCCCAGAACAGAACAGAAAGTTGGGTTTGGGAGGAGGTGGGATTTGAATGCAGGCCTCCTGGTTCACAGATAGGGACACTACCATTATGCCACAAGAACATCTGGCTCTGCTTTTTTCATCAGCTATTCAGTGATGGAGGGGTAGGTTTGTGGTAGGGGAACGGTCCCGGTAGCACGTTACTTGTCACACCTTGTGAATCCGAAAATGACACATTTATGCTGACAGCTTCCGCTAGCCATTCCTCTATCTATACCAATATATTACTCCCTCCTCCATCAATTGCTTTCTGCAATTTCCTTTGATGTAGCGTCTAATCAAATACCTTCTGGAGAACATCCATCAGTTCTCCTTTTTGTGTTTTTTTTTTAACCAGAAGCTCTTACACATGACCAAACAGCTTTCCCAATGCCAAATCACTGGGACACTTTGTAATTTTTTGTTTGTTTTTAACTATCCGCACCCACCAATAAAACACCATGTGTTCAATTGTGCATTTACAAACAAAGTCCATTGTGGGCAAAGTTAAGTGAGGGGGTGGTCAGGAGAGGGTGAAGGGACTAAATCAAAATGGAGTTGGAGGGGGAATTTAAGTAGTATGATCCCAATGGTGCCCACCCGTCTCGAATGGCATTGAGAGCATTAATGGACGGTGCATGCTCCCTTTCCAAGGACATGACATAACCATGGAAGAGGGCAGGCAGTCAGGAGAGTCCATAGTCCGCAGCCTGGGCCAGGCCCAATGCACTGCCACGGGGTGGTCCTCCCATCTGCCCACACCCCTGTGCACCGGTTGCCCAAGTATCAGGAGCATGGAGCTGAAGGGCAACCAAAAAACACAACAAAATATTTCTCAAATAACTAGGAAGGGCGTGTAATGACCACAAACAATATATGCATAATCCTTGGCTCTGCAGTGCCACAAAGTAAACAGTGGGGCTGGGAGTCCATCAACTGCCGCAACCTGCAGTTACGAGGGTCTGCTGCCTGTAACACCATTCACTGCAGGTCCCCAAAGGAAAGAGGAAGGGTTCCCATGTAGAGAGCCTTCCACTGGGGTTCCCTACCACCTGCCAAGGTGTGTCTGGGCGGTGGATGTAAGAGTCGAGGTGGTTGGTGTGCAGCAGCAGCCTGTATGAGAAAAACATCTCTTTGCAAGGTGAAAAGACACACTTAGTTTACCCAAGGAGATCCTCAGCGAGGTTCAGGACCAATGTGAAATTCCATTGTGAGTTGGGGTATGCTCAGATGGGATTCCAGGTCAGTATCGTCCAAATGGTGCATGGTGTTGGGTCTGAGCATCGCCATTTTCAGGTGGTGGATGGCATTGGCTGTGAGCTGGATGTTCACCGATGCCCTGCTGGCCAATCCCTGAAGCTGGGTCTGCTTTATTCTTTTCCAGTCCTACTCAGAAGTGTTATCACGCACAACTTAGTGACCCTGCCACCACCAAAATCACCATGACTGTTTTATGTGTAATCCACTACACCATCGTAATCAGTAATCTCCTGTGCAGTCAATTAAATATTAACAGGCAAAACACTCTGGGTCTACTTTATAATTTTTTAATTAACCTATTTTTCTAATCAACACGTTCAGATATGTTATTACTCATCTCTGGAGCAGGTGGGACTTGAACCTGGGTCTTCCAGTGCAGGGTGGGGACCACTGTGCCACAAAAGGGTTTGCTTTATAAAGGGCTGAGGTGATGAGTTCCATCTGGGCAGACTATTTCCTGTTACCGAGGGAACTCACACTCAGTGGGATTAGTGAATCCCCATGGGTGTTCTGGGTTTATATTCATAAATTTGGAGCAATGGACGGAACCATTCAAGGCAGTGCGTTGAATGAAGCAGTGAAATACAGTCTGACACCTAAAAATAAACATGAGCCTTGGAGAGATTAAGGAGACAACTGTAAGCTTCCAATGTATCTATTAGGACTAAATGCAATAATAGCAGTTGGCTTTGCAAAGTAATTGCTCATTCCCTCTTAGATATTCCCTATTGCCTTGTCAACCTTTCCTTTGGCCTTGTTTTCCTTTTCTAACAAAACATGGCTGACGTCAAGGAAAAGGTCACTTGTCCAAAAGGTCACTGGAAATCATTGCTCATCAGTGCAGTCATGAATGATGGATGAATAGGACTTACCGCAGAACCGATATAAATATCAAAGCTTTGCATGATTAGAAATCTCTGAAGGATGAAAGGTCATGGTGGCATTGGAGTAGTTGGGTCTGGAGGTTAAAAATTCATAGACCAGGGTTACAGCAGACAATGGGCCTCAGGCATGGTGTATCGATGATGGTAGGCAACACAAAGGTTTGGGATGGGGAGATTATTGAGTAGGAAGCAGCTCAGTCAAATCAGATGGCAAAGTTGGACATAACTGCCTCAGCCTCAGATATGATGAGTCAGAGTGGTAAGAGGGCCAATGATGATAAACGTTTGAGAAGAATTCAGTTAGAGACATTTACAGCTTATCTAGAATTAGATATCAGAAAAACCGTCCAACTCTGCAGAGATGGACATGTTGGGCGAGTTGGAGAAATAGAGCTGGATATCAAATTGTTGGGAATGCAAGTTTTATGGATGATGAGAACTTTAAAAATTACATTTGGGCATTACTGGGTTGAAAAGGTGTTGTCATGTGGTTGCTTGGAGTTGCAGAGTCAAAAGCTTAATGGAGACTATGGTTTATTTGTTTACAATAAAACAAGCGAATTTGGAAAATGATGTCTGGTTATGTTAAAGGGCGATATAAGGATGGAGTTTTATTGCTTTAGTCATTGAGCAAGCAGACCTGGAGAACCCTATTGGATTTATGCTACTTTCACCTAGCAACTAGCCTCTAAACTGCGGTAATGGGTTCTTTCTTCACCTCACATCTAGAAAATGTGGGTAGTTACTGGGGAAGTTTGCAAGGAGAAGCAGTACAGTCTCTCACTCTGTCAGCGAGTCAGTAACAGTTAGAGATTGGAGGTGAATACAGCATAGTTTATATCTCTCTCAGTGAAGTAGTTTTTTAAAAAAAGTGACTGTCAAATATCTGGATTCCTAACTATTTCTCAGCTGAATTTGAAATCTAGTCTTAAGATTTTCCATTGTTCTGAAACCGTCAGTAAATGGATCCCATCAATAGAAATTCAAACGAATTGTAAAAAAAGGCATCTAACTTCACCCTTGACCTAGAGGCATGTGGAGTTTCTTTTCTCTTTCTCTGTAATTTTTCCCCAATTGCAAATTTGTGTGTGTCTGTGTATGTGTGTGTGGGATTAAGGGCATACAGTTTAATTTGCATTGTAGCTTAATTGATAACAGTTTGACACTTGTTCAAAGAATAAGTTTGCCTGTAAAAAACATGTTATGTTTCAGTTATTGAAAAGCATGGTGAAAATCTTTCATTCTAATGAACAACAATAAAGAGAAACAAGTTGACTATACCTGGCGATTAAACAAGGAAATTACACTTTTTTTGTAATTCTACAAATTACAAAATTTGTTTGTAGAATGGTAGATTTTGTTTCTTCCTGTAAATTTATAATGTGAACATATTTGCCAATAGTGTCCCCAAGGAAAGTTGGAAAGGGGTGTGAGCCGAGGATTAATCCTTGGGAAACTCTATAGCTGAAGTTGCAGGTTAAGGAAGTGAAACCATTTTTAGAACACTCTGACTATTTATTGAATAGGTGAGATTTGAGCCAAGTGAGGAGCCTCACTGAGTTGGTCATTAGAAAAGTGGTAGATGATGCAGTTTATCATGATACAGGCTATAGCTTTGGTTGGCTAGCAAAATTAAAGTATATGGTCTAGGAGGTAATGTACTTGCATGGATTAAGGACTGACTAACAAACAGAAACGAAAGAGTAGGAATAAATGGGCCATTCTTGTATTTGCAGGCTGTGATGTTGGGGTACCACAAGGATCAGTACTTGGACCTCAGCTTCAATGATTTCAAAGTGAGGACTAATTGTAATATTTCCAAATTTGCAGATGACACAAAGATAAGCAGGAATGTGTGTCATGAAAGAGATGTAAAACATTTTCAGGAAGATTTGGAAAGGCTTAGTGACTGGATAAGAACCTGGCCGCCAGAATATAATGTGGAAAAATGTGAGATTACCCACTTTGGTAGTAGGAAGAGATGAGCAGAGCATTTCATAAATGAGAGGCTGGAAAATGTAGATGCACAAAGGGACTCGGATCTCAGGGTAATTGGGTCACTGAAGGCTAACATGCAGGTGCAGCGAGTTGTTAGGAAGATCAGTAGAATATTAATCTTTACTGCAAGGGGATTTGAGCACAGAATTAGTGAAATATTGCTTCAATGGTGTAGGAGCTTGGTTAGACTGCACCCGGAGTACTGTGTACTGCTTTTGTCTCCTTATCTCAGAAAAGACGTTATTGTTATACGAGAATGCAATGAAGCTTCATCAGAGGAAGTACTGTCCCATGAGGAGAGATTGGGCCTGAGGTCTCATCGTAATCTCATCGCACATGGATGATGATAAGGGTATGCAGGATAGTTTGATCTTGTAGTGGGATAATAGGTTGGCACAACATCATGGGCCAAAGTACTGTGCTGTTCTATGTTCTATGTTCTATGTAACTTGTTGGGTCAGTCAGTCACTTACCACAATTCTTTTGAAATCCGGGAGAAGAGAAGTTATATTTTTTAACTTCATTGTACCAAGAATCTGCAACTTCCTTTCCTGTAAATATGGATAAAATTATTTAATTAAATCCATTGTAAGTAGTGGTGTGCCACAGTGAGAAAAAAGATATACTTAGATAGCTCTCTGCAAGTAATTTTGTTACAAAGGCCCCTGTCATGATTAAACTTCAGTTATCATTAAACCCTATATAACACACCATTATACAGAATCTATTGTAATAAACTGTGATGAAAAATTGTTGCAATGAATTCCTTGCAATTAATTAATTTTAATGAACTGTTATTATTCTAAATCTCTATTTTAGTAAGGCTGATCTTGACAAACCCTGTTCCAGTAAAGTTATGATAAAATTTAAAAATCAAAGAACTGTAGATGCTGGAAATCAGAAACGATAACAGAAATTGCTGGAAAAGCTCAGTAATTCACAGGAATTAAATTCACAAGGGAAGAAGAAAACAATAATGAACCTCCGTTTCTGGACTTTAGAGTTGAGCGTATGACCAACGGGAAGTTCCAAAACCTCACTATACAGAAAAGCAACCCATATGGATTAACTCCTCAACTTCCACGGAAACCTTCTCAACGTCCACAAACAAAGCTGCATTACACTATTTAAATGGGCCAGGACACACTGCAATACCCCAGAACTACACAGGAAGGAGGAAGAGCACATTTACAAAATCCTCGCTATAAACGGATATCCCTGCAACTTCATCCACAGGTGCCTACTAAACAGACAACAACAGGAGGACACAGTATGCCCTAACACACTGACCACACTGCCCTACATCAAGAACATATCGGAACTGACAACAAGACTCCTAAGACCACTAGGAATCATGGGGCCCACAAGCCCACAGCCACTCTACGACTAACACTTCCAAGGATTAAAGACCCCATTCCCACAACAAGCAGAACCAATGTGGTTTACAAAATACCATGCAATGACTGCCACAAACACTACATCAGACAGACAGGAAGGAAACTAGCCATCAGAATACATGGGCATCAGCTAGAGCAAAACGGCAGGACAAACTCTCCTTAATATCAGTACGCTCAGGCAATGAAGGCCATCAGTTTAACTGGGACAAAGTAACCATAGTAGCCCAATCCAAACATAGACACACACGGTAATTCCTAGAAGCATGGTTCTCCATCCGTAATACAATCAAAAAACATATAGAATTGGACCCCATATACAAACCCATACAGATCAAAACCAGAAATGACACTATTCACTATAACGGACCAAACAGTATAAATTCCAAGTGGAGTAGAATAACATTGCTTCATCGGAGGCTCCACTGATGATGTTACTATCATAGGGACAAAATGTCTGAACGAGAACAAGCCCAGCTCGGCGAGCAAGTCAATAACTTCACGCACGACCCCAGCTACAGATCTGTGCCAAAACTTTAAATCAGCAAGGAATTCGGGAAAATCTCTTCAGCAGAGAGTGGTTTGAATTTGGAACTTGTTGAGTAATTGAGCATAAATGCCTTTAAAGGGAAGACAGCTAAGCACAGGAGAAGAAGAGAATATAAAGATCTGCTGATAAGGAGGATGATGTAGGTACGGGGAGGATCTTAAACACTGCCATGCATCATTGACGTTGAATGGCTTGTTTCTTACATACTTTGTAATTTGCTCAGTGCTTGTTGACATGAGATGTAGATTTGATCAAAGGGTGCAGTTTAGATTTCGTTTAGTTAGATATCGTAGACCCCTCATGATATAGAAATGAAAAGTGGCCTGTATAAAATGTGATCTCATAGGACAATAAGAATGAAAGTTGCAATGCTGAGAGACCAGCTTGCCATCCTCTCTCACTGTCATCGTGTTTGGGCTCAGATGTGCGTTAAAATTATTCCAGAGGCTGAGAAAAAAAATAATACCACAAAGGGTCTTGGAGCCCATAATCTAGGTTGAGGCTCCTGTGCTGAGCTGAGCAAATGCTACATTGTCAGAGAAGCCATCTTTCAGGTGAATAGTCAAACTGAAGTCCTGCCTGACTTGTCACAATGAAGGAAAAGATCTTAAGGCAAGATTGGAACTAAAAAACAGGACAGTTGAGGTTGTTGCAGTTGGTTGGATCGCTGAGCTGGTTTGTTGTTCTGCAGACGTTTCGTTACCGTGCTTGGTAACATCCTCAGTGCAGCCCCCGATGAAGCGTCGGTGTGTTTTCCCACCTGGTTTTTAAACTCTGGGGTTCGTTGCGATGGATTGCCTCACTTCCGGGTTTCCTCCGTAGTGGAATGTATATGGGGTTGAGTTCAATGTGTTTATTAATAGCGTGCTTCGTGGAGTGCCATGCTTCCAGGAATTCTCGTGCTTGTCTCTGCCTAGCCTGTCCCAGGATCTTGGTGTTGTCCCAGTTGAAGTCATGGTTCTAATTGTCCATGTGGATTGAGATGAGTGAGTATTGGTCGTGTCTTTTTGTAGCCAGTAGGTGTTCATGTACTCTTGTTGTTAGTTTCCTTCCTGTTTGTCTGATGTAGTGTTTCTCGCAGTCTCTGCAGGGGATCTTGTAGATGACATTGGTCCTGTCCATGGTGGGGAGTGGGTCTTTAGTTCGGGTGAGCAATTGTCATAGGGTTGATGTGGGTTTGTGTGCCACTCTGATGCCTGGCGGTCGTCGGAGTCTTGTGGTGAGTTCTGATGTGTTTCTGATATAGAGTAGTGTGACGAGTGTGTTGGGGCGTGTAGGATCTTTCTGATGCTGTTCCTGTAGGCATCTTCTGACCCAGTTCTTTGGATATCCATTATCCTTGAAAACCTGGAAGAGGTATTCCTCCTCCTCTTGGCGTAGTTCTGTGTTGCTGTAGTGTGTTATTGCCCTTTTAAATAGTGTTCACACGCAGCTTCGTTTGTGTGCGCTGGGATGGATACTGTTGAAGTTCAGTACCTAGTCTGTGTGTGGGGCTTTTCGGTGTACTTTCATTTGGAGTTCCCCATTTGTCTTGCGCTCTACCATGGCATCCAGGAATAGGAGTTGTTTGTTCTTCTCCTCTCTGGTGAATTTTATTCCATTGAGGGTGTTGTTTATGAGTTTGTGTGTCTCTTCTAATTTGGTCTGTTTAATGATGACAAAGATGTCATCTATGTAGTGTATCCATAGTTTAGGTTTGATTTGCGGAAGGGCAGTCCTTTCCAGTCTTTGCATCACTGTTTCTGCTCTGAGTCCGGAGATAGGCGATCCCATGGGTGTCCCGTTGATTTGCTCGTATGTTTGGCTGTTGAAGGTGAAGTGGGTGGTCAGGCATAGGTCCAATAGTTTGAGCATGTTGTCCTTGCAGATGGTTTCAGTGGGGTCTTGCTCTTGTTCCAGTCGTGCTGTCATTGTTTCCCCTGCTAATGGTATGTCTATTGACGTGAATAGGGCGGTGACATCAAACGATATCATGGTCTCTTCGTCCTCTATCTTTATGTCTTTGATGGAGTTGAGGAATTCTTGGGCTGAGTGGATGGAGTGTGGTGACTTGTTGACGAAGTGCCTGAGTCTTCTTTATAGTTCCTTGGCTAATCTGTGCGATGGAGTGCCTGGTAGGGAGACCATTGGTCTGAGGGGGACTTCTGGCTTGTGCACTTTAGGGAGGCAGTAGAATCAGGGTGTGTTGGTTCCTTCGGGTTTCATTCTTAAGAGGTCTGCTTTGTTGATCTGTCCTGTTTGTTTAAGTCTTTGTAGCTTGTAGAGGATTTTGTTGCCTAGTTGTGGTGTCAGGTTAGTCTGTGCTGGCCGGTATGTGTTCTCGTTGGCAAGCAGTGCTTGTGCTTTGGAGATATAGTCCTTTTTATTCATTATCAATGTCATGTGCCCTTTAAACAGGACAGTTCTCCATGTTAACATGGTCAATATTTATTCTTTCATCAACATCACTAAAACTGATTATCTGTCTCTAATCACTTGTGGGATTCTGCTGTGTTCGAATTTTATATTTGTCATATTTGCAATTGGAGGTCACAACACTGCCTCAGAGGTAAGAGTTATACAAACTGAACCAAGAACAAAACCTTTTTCTTTGTCTGCAGCCAGGCCAGGAAGGTACTCAGGAATTTCACTGGGATTACTGTGAGGAAGGTAAGAATTTGTAGAATGAATTGGGTATCAAGGAAAGAAGAGTACACGTGGGCTGTAGAAGGAAAGTGCTCGATAGGCTTAGGTCTGATATCCAATCTATATCTGCTCTCGCTGATGTTAATTCTCTTGCTAAATCATATTTTATTTTGGCAAAATGTCAGTGTCAACAAGTTTCATTGATGGTTTCTCAATGTGAGGTCCAGTGTGAATTCGCACCACATCTTAGCTAACTCTGTTCGTGAACTAACTACCGCGCCCTTATGTGCTCAATTCATCCGAATGCAGCCCCATCCAACTATTCGCCTTTCCCAGAACAACGCGCCCCTGGTTGGATATCCCAGAACTTTGCAGCATTGCTGATCCTGGTGCTATTTTTAAAACCTGCTGTGCATCTGGACAAGGACAGTCAGTCCAGAGCTTCCCTGCATGATTCCTGATATTTTTCCCTGGACGTGGCAGACCTGGAAATATTTGCCACCCTGCTTTGCAGGCAGGAACCTGAAAGTGCTGGTGTCCACGATATGGGGTGTCCTCTTGCCTCAGGACCAGCAGAGCTGGTCATGACACTGAACCATGCCAGCCTGGTACTGTCTGGCCAACTGGGTCAGTGTAGTCTCAGTCAGCTGGAGGAATGTCCTGCACTATAGCAAAGTCAATGATCCTCACCACTCCGCCTGCCTCAATGTCACCATTTTGTCCACCATAGCTCATACTCTAGCTCCACAGCTTGACCCATCATCCACCAAGGCTCACGCCCTATCACTCTCGCTACTGCCTTCAAGAAATTCCTCACTCGCTGTCATCCACCCCAACTCCCAAACCCTCTAACCCTGCCTGCCCTCTGCACTCTCTACTCACTCACTCAGGACACCTCCTCACCTGCACTGAAAATGACAGGTGTTCCACTCACATTCATCTCCCTTAATACCCAGCCCTCCCTCATTCCAGGATAAATGTCAACAGCATGGCAGTGAGAGTCAAGATGGCTGCCTGACATTCAACTTCTCAGCCCTTATCCTGACTGACTTACACAGTTAACGTAAGGCCCTGGGACTGTTATGAAACAGAGATACCGAGGGGTGCAGCTGCAAAGTTCTTTGAAAGAGGAGTCACAGACAGAAGGATGGTAAAGTAGGCATTTGGTACACTTGCCTTCATTAGTCAGAGCATTGAGTATGGGAGTTGGGAGGTCATGTTACAGGACATTGGTGAAGCCACTCCTGGAAGACTGTGTACAATCCTGGTCTCCTTCCTATAGGAAGCATGTTATTAAATTGAAAAACATTCAGAAAAGATTTACAAGGATGTTACTGAGACTGAAGTGTTTGAGTTATGAAGAGAAGCTGGATAGACTGGGACTCTTTTTCATGGAGCATCAGAGGCTGTGGGGTGACTTTACAGAGATTTATAAAATCGTGAGGGGCATAGATATGGTGAATAGCCAAGGTCTTTTCCTCAGGGTAGGGGAGTCCAAAACTAGCGGGCATAGGTTTAAGGTGAGAGGAGAAAAGTTTAAATGTAACCTGAGGCATAACGTTTTCATGCAGAGGGTGGTGTGTATGTGGAATGAACTGCCAGAGGCAGTGGTAGAGGCTGGCACAATTACAACATTTAAAAGACATTTGGACAAGTACATGGATAGGAAAGGTTTGGAAGGATATGGGCAAAATGCAGGCAAACAGGACTAGTTCAGTTTTGTAAACCTGGTTGGCATGGACGAGTTGGAATGAAAATTCTGTTTCCGTGCTGTATGACTCTATGACTCTATGGCTCTATGACTGCTCTGAGCAGCCCCTGGACTGGTATCGGATGCTGTCCTTGACTGACTGTGTTGAGGCCCCTTGACTGAAGGCTATCCCCCTCAACATGAGTGAGGAGTGCAGACGACCGTGTCTGTGCTAAATGCTGCGTTGACACAGCAGAGCTGTGAGCCTGGTAACTCTGGCTGAGCAGACAAAGGACATAAAGACAGGGTGAAGTGGGGATGCTATGAGCACCTGGATAGGCTCAGAATGAGTGAGCAAGAGAATAGGGGTGAGAGCTGGGCGCACAATGCTGCAGTGCCCTGAGCTTTTTTCCTTTATTCATTCACAGGATGAGGGTGTCGCTGGCTAGGCAGCATTTATTGCCCATCCCTGATTTCCAGAGGGCAGTTAAGAGTCAATCATATTGGCTGTGGGTCTGGTGTCACATGTAGGCCAGGCCAGGTAAGGGCAACAGTTTCCTTCCCTAAAGGACATTACTGAACCAGATGGGTTTTTCCAACAATCGACAATGGATTCATGGTCATCATTCGGTTCTTAATTCCGGATATTTATTGAATTCAAATTCCACCATTTGCTGTGGCAGGATTTGAACCCAGGTCCCCAAAATTTTATCTGGGTCTCAGGATTAACAGTCCAATGATAATACCACTAGGCCAGCGCCTCCCCGATGGCTGCAGCCGCACCAGTGAAGAGCTGAGGTGCCCTGTAAGGGGATCGGAGATGTGCCATGAGGGTTCCTAAAGGTTGACAAATGTCAATGCCAATGCCTGTGAAGATGGGGTGCCCACCGTCATGGCCAATGGAGCATGCCCTGTGGTGTTTGGAACTGTGCGCCAACATGAAAGTCCTTTGGAGCAAGCTGAAGTACATGCTCTGAGATAGTGCTGAGAATTCTCAGAATCCAGTTTGTTGGCAGCAGGTGGTAGGATGGGCAGCGGCATAGAAATGAAGTCAGATGTGCAGTTAATAAGCTCATTAACAAGCAATAAATCCCCCCTAACTAGCAACTCATGCTCCCTACCAACAATCTCGCCTCAATGCTGGGTTAAAAAAGTTAAAACATTTAGTTGAAGAAGTTAAAGAAGTTTAGTTAAAGAAGGCAGCGAGTTGTTCCACCATCGAAATGGGCCTTGCTGGACTTCTCATGCGCTCATAGAGTCACAGAGTCATGGGCTTGTACAGTACGGAAACAGACCCTTCGGTCCAACTTGTCCATGTCGACCAGAAATCCTAAATTAATCTAGACCCATTTGCCAACATTTTGCCAATATCCCCCTAAACCCGTCCCAGTCATATCCCAACCAGATGCCTTTTAAGTGTAATTGTACCAGCCTCCACCATTTCCTCTGGCAGACTCATTCCATACACACACCACCCTTTGCATGAAAAAGTTACAACTCAGGCCCCTTTTAAATCTTTCCCCTCTCACCTTAAACCTATGCCCTCTGGTTTTGGACTCCTCTAGCTTAGGAAAAAGACCTTGACTATTCACCCTATCCATGCCCCTCATGATGTTATAAACTTCTATAAGGTCACACTTCAGTCTCCGAAGTTCCAGGGAAAATAGCACCAGCCTATTCAGCCTCTCCCTATAGCTCAAGCCCTCCAAGCCTGGCAACATCTTTGTAAATCTTTACCGAACTCTTTCAAGTTTCACAACATCTTTCTTACAGCAGGGAGATCAGAATCGCATGCATTATTCCAAAAACGACCGAACCAAAGTCCTGTACGGCTGTAACATGACCTTCCAACTTTTATACTCAATGCCCTGACCAATAAAGACAAGCATACCAAATGCCTCCTTCACTATCCTGTCCACTTGTGACTCCACTTTCAAGGAACTATAAACCTGCACCCCCCGGGTCTCTTTGTTCAGCTACACTCCCCAGGACCTTACCATTAAGTGCACATGTTCTGCCCTGATTTGCCTTTCCAAAACGCAGCACCTCACATTTATTTAAATTAAACTCCGTCTTCCACTCCTCGTCCCGTTCGCCCATTTGATCAACAAACCATTGTACTCTGATGTAATCTTCTTCGCTGCCTACTACACCTCCAATTTTGGTGTCATCCGTAAAAGCACTAACTATACCTCCTATGTTCACATTCAAAACATTTATATAAATGACCAAAAATGCATTCTGACACATTTCCTGCAATACCTCACGTCATTCAATAAGATTTCCCCTTACGTATGTGTTTCAAGTGGTGATGAGATATACCTGTGACCTGGAGACTGCCAGAGCCTTGCTGACACCAGATATTCTCCCCATACGGTGTGTCGCTGTGCTTCAATGTCCTGGAAGCGACCAGATACGTCGCCCACTTCTCAGCTTTCTCACTCATTGCTGCGTTCAGGGTTAACGGCCCTGCTCCGTGTTTCACTCGATATTCATTCACTGATTTCAGCAACTGTGCAGCGAAATGTCCCCCTGAAAGAAAGTGATGGCCAGTGACTGAGGACTGCAGATTGAATTTGTGCACCCACTGCAGATGCTGCCCAGCACTTTGTGTTTACATCCTTTGTACTTGGTCTCCAAGGTCAATGTTTCTGCAGGCCTGCAATCAGCAAGCTCCACAAGGGTCACACACAAGCCAGCCCCTTTATGTTTGGTGTGGAGCTGTACAAAAATACTTTAAAGGCCTCGAACAAATCACCCACAAACTGCAAACAAGTTATGGGGTGTATTAAACCAATCCCATACCTGGGCCAGTTCGATTGAATTGCTGTTTTGCCAAAAACATTGCAGACATTCGCAACTTGTTTTTAAACCCCAAGTGATGGGGGTGCATTGCCAAACTACAGGCCCTGGGTGTTTCAAATGGTGGAGAGTTGCCTGGAACTGGTGTGAAGGTGAGGAATGGCAGCTGATGAAGGCGGGCCTTGCCTTCCAAATAACTGGCCAGATTTTGAAGGGGCCTCAGGAAGTGGGTAGAGTTTGGGAAAAATCCTGCTCCTCCCGACTCCCCCAGGGGAAAGTTTCAGATGTACTTGACCCAATGGGGGTCTGACCTGCATCTGCCTCATGCCCCACTCCACCACAGACTCCCCACTCAGGCCCTGTCTAATAATGCATCAGGGTTGTATCTGATGTAATAGGACATGACTTGCAAACATTATGAGGCTCGAGCCTGTTTGAGGTGGATATTTAATCCAGCAGCAAAGTTAAAATGGGAAATGTTGGGAATATCTGAATTTTGTTGCTAATCTCCCAGTTTTTGCTGGGGAGGGATAGCGAAACTCCACTCATCTCACATCTTTTACAGAAGGCAAGGATTAGACGATGAGGCTTGGCAATAACAGGGTTGATGAAGCTCTATCCTTGGGCTGACTCTCCTTCAACACTCCTCAAGAAGGATATGCTAGACAGAGGGGCCACAGCACAGATTCACCAGAATGATGCTGAGACTGAAAGGGTTAGGCTGTATTCCGAAGACAGGTTTCACAGGCTCGTCTCATATTCTCATGACATTAGAGACTTAGGTGTGATTTAATCAATGCCTTTAAAATGATTGAATGAGTGGATAGGGTAGATGGAGAGAAATTCTTTCCTTGGGGGTAAGAGACCAGAACAAGGGGCAAAACCCTAAAGTTAGAGCCTGTTTATTCAGTATGGTATCAGTAAGTCTTCTTCACACCAAATGGCCAATGGAATTTACACACAGCACGTTTTTAGTAAAGTGGCCTTTATTACCGGCTCTATTGCTGTCACGAGATGCCATGCTGATCCTGATCTTCCTGGAGCCTCTTAGAAATGACCTGCAGGGTTACAACAGTCAGATTTACAAAAAGTATAGGACATAGGACACCATCTCCACCTCCACACATTTGGCTGTACCAGTCAACCAGTTATATCAATGTTGCAAAATATTTTCACTGAATCCCAGTCACTTTATGTTCAGTACTAATCTTAATTCTGAGACTGGCCATATTGGAGACTTAACTGAGATCCAAACACACATTACACGGGGGGAGAAATGGTGGCTGTACTTAATACCGAACTTATTTGCATCAAATTGGCATTATTTTCTTATATTATCTCTAAATGCTTGGTGTTTCAGGGATTGAATTAGTCACAGAGTCAAAGAGTTCGTACAGCATGAAAACAGACCCTTTGGTTCAACTCGCCCATACCAACCAGGGATGCCTCACTTAACTAGTTCCATTTGCCTGTGTTTGGTCCATATCTTTCTAAACCTCTCCTGTTCACGAACCTGCCTAAATCTTTTTTAAGAGTTGCAATTGTTCCTGCTTCTACCACTTTCTCTGGTAGCTCATTCCATACACCCTCTATGCAAAAATGTTGCCCCTCAGGTCCATTTCAAATCTTTCCCCTCTCACCTTAAACCTATGCTCTCTGGTTTTGGACTCACCTGCCCTTGGAAAAATATCTTGTCTATTCACCTTATCAATGGCCCTCATGATTTTATAAACCTCCATTAGATCACTCCTCAACCTCCAATGCACCGTGGTTAAAATGTCCCAGCCTATCCAGCTTTTCCTTACAACTCAAACACAACTACTCCTCCATATATTCCCCTCCCCTCCCTCGACCACCTTCCACAGGGACCGTTCCCTCTGGGACACCTTGGTCCATACTTCCTTCACCCCAACACCTCCCCACAGCCCTACGGCACCTTCCCCTGTAACTGACAACACCTGCTCATTTACCTCCTCCGTCCCCGGTATCCAAGGGCCCAAACATACCTTCCAGGTGAACACTTCACCTGCACTTCCCAGAATCCAGTCTACTGCATTCACTGCTCACAATGTGGTCTCGTCTACATTGGGGAAATGAAACATAGACTTGGTGACCGCTTCGCAGGACATCCACATTCTGCTTGCAAAAAAAGACCCTGAACTACCTGTTGCCTGCCACTTTAACGCGTCACCCTGCTCCCTGGCCAACATCTCTGTCTCTGGCTTGCTGTAGTGTTCTGGCGAAGCCCAACGCAAGCTGGAGGAACAACACCTCATTTTCCGCTTGGGGACCCTACAGCCCTCCGGACTCAATATTGAGTTCAATAATTTTAGGGCCTAAAGTGTCCCATGTACCAGCACCCCCACCCCACACACCAGGCTTTGTAACTACATAGCCTGCCATTACACACCCCCTGTTGTTAGTCACTAACAGTCCCAATAGACAATAGACAATAGGTGTAGGAGTAGGCCATTCGGCCCTTCGAGCCAGCACCACCATTCATTATGATCATGGCTGATCATCCACAATCAGTATCCTGTTCCTGCCTTATCCCCATAACCCTTGATTCCATTATCTATAAGAGCTCTATCCATCTCTTTCTTGAAAGTATCCAGAGACTTGGCCTCCACTGCCTTCTGGGCAGAGCATTCCATATATCCACCACTCTCTGGGTGAAGAAGTTTTTCTTCAACTCTGTTCTAAATGGCCTACACCTTATTTTCAAACTGTGTCCCCTGGTTCTGGACTCACCCATCAGCAGAAACATGCTCCCTGCCTCCAGAGTGTCCAATCCCTTAATAATCTTATACGTCTCAATCAGATCCCTTCTCATCCTTCTAAACTCAAGTGTATACAAGCCCAGTCGCTCCAATCTTTCAACATACGATAGTCCTGCCATTCCAGGAATTAACCTCGTGAACCTACGCTGCACTCCCTCAATAGCAAGAATGTCCTTCCTCAAATTTGGAGACCAAAACTGCACACAATACTCCAGGTGCGGTCTCACCAGGGCCCTGTACAGATGCAGAAGGACCTCTTTGCTCCTATACTCAATTCCTCTTGTTATGAAGGCCAGCATGCCATTAGCTTTCTTCACTGCCTGCTGTACCTGCATGCTTGCTTTCATTGACTGATGTACAAGAACACCTAGATCTCGTTGTACTTCCCCTTTACTTAACTTGACTCCATTTAGGTAGTAATCTGCCTTCCTATTCTTGCCACCAAAGTGGATAACCTCACATTTGTCCACATTAAACTGCATCTGCCATGCATCCGCCCACTCACCTAGCCTGTCCAAGTCACCCTGTATTCTCATAACATCCTCCTCACATTTCACACTGCCACCCAGCTTTGTGTCATCAGCAAATTTGCTAATATTACTTTTAACGCCTTCATCTATATCATTAATGTATATTGTAAACAGCTGCGGTCCCAGCACCGAACCTTGCGGTACCCAGCTGGTCACCGCCTGCCATTCCGAAAGGGACCCGTTTATCACTACGCTTTGCTTCCTGTCAGCCAGCCAATTTTCAATCCAAGTCAGTATTTTGCCCCCAATACCATGTTCCCATTTACAACTATTCACCCTCCCAGCCTGATCGTTAGCAACTCCTTTGTCTGTCCAAATGTCTTTCTCTCTCTTCAGGTTCTATCCTATCATTTACTCCCTACCTCTCCCACCTCCCTATTTTCTGCATATAAACTGATGTTTTCCCAGCCACCATCAGTTCTGAGGAAGGGTCACCGGACCCAAAACATTAACTCTGTTTTTTCCTTCACAGATGTGGCCAGACTTGCTGAGCTTTTCCAGAAACTTTGTTTTTACTCCTCCATGATAATCCTTAACACCGGTACCCCGCAAGGTTGCATACTCAGCCTGTTACTATACTCCTCATACACTCATGACTGTGTGGCCAAATTCCATGCTAACTCTATTTACATGTTCGCTGACAACACCCACCGTTGTAGGTCAGATCTCAAACAATGACAAGACAGAATACAGGAAATAGAGCGCACGGTGGCATGGTGTATAGGTGACAATCTCTCTCTTGGCATCAGTAAAATGAAAGACTTCAGAAAACAAGGTGGGAGACCTGGCCCTGTCTGCACCAATGATGCTGAGGTGGAGGTGGTTGAGAGCATCCAGTTACTAGTAAATTGTTGTTGTGACATTCAATCACTTTGCTATGAAAATGTGTGTGTAACCATAACTATGAGATATTCTATAAAGAATCACACTTCCTCAGAACTGATGGTGGCTGGGAAAACATCAGTTTATGTGCAGAAAATAGGGAGGAGGGTGAGGTAGGGAGTAAACGATAGGATAGAGCCTGAAGAGAAAGAAAGACATTTGGACAGACAAAGGAGTTGCTAACGATCAGGCTGGGAGGGTGAATAGATGTAAATGGGGACTGTTAGTGACTAACAACAGGGGGTGTGTAATGGCAGGCTATGTGGTAACAAAACAGAATTCAAGACTTAGTGAAAAGGAATGCTGTAAATGTTATTGATGAATTTTGGCACCTCTACCCTGTCGATTAAGTAGAGTTATAAGCATACCTGTACAGGTGCTTACCAATTTTTATAGATGCACCATAGAAAGTATACTATCTGGATGCATCAGAGATAGTAGGACCTGCAGATGCTGGAGAATCTGAGATAACAAGGCATGGGGCTGGATGAACACAGCAGGCCAAGCAGCATCAGAGGAGCAGGAAGGCTGACGTTTTGGGCCTAGACCCTGCAAATCATATTCAGCCTGGGAACCCTGCAGCCCAATGGCATCAATGTGGATTTCACAAGCTTCAAAATCTCCCCTCCCCCAACCGCATCCCAAAACCAGCCCAGCTCATCTCCACCTCCCTAACCTGTTTTTCCTCTCACCCCAAGCCACACCCCCATCTCCTATCTACTAACATCATCCCGCCCCCTTGACCTGTCCGTCCTCCCTGGACTGACCTATCTCCTCCCTACCCCCCTACCTACACTCACCTTTACTGGCTCCATCCCCGCCTCTTCGACTTGTCTGCCTCCTCTCCACCTATCCTCTCCTCTATCCATCCTCTATCCGCCTCCCCCTCTCTCCCTATTTATTTCAGAACTCTCTTCCCCTCCCCCATTTCTGATGAAGGGTTTAGGCCCGAAACGTCAAGTTTTCCTGCTCCTATGATGCTGCTTGACCTGCTGTGTTCATCCAGCCCCATGCTTGTTATCTTGGATTCTCCAGCATCTGCAGTACCTTTTATCTCTGCTCCTCTGATGCTGTTTGGCCTGCTGTGTTCATCCAGCTCTACACCTTGCTGTCTGGATGCATGATGGCTTTGCCTAGGATTGTAAGAAACTACAGAGAGTTGTGAACACAGCCTAGTCCATCACACAAACCAACCTTCCATTCGTTAACTCCATCCATACTTCTCACTGCCTTGGGAAAACAACCAAGATCATCAAAGACCCCTCCCACCCCGGTTATAATCTCTTACAACCTCTTCTGTTGGGCAGAGGATACAAAAGCTTAAACACACAGACCAACAGATTCAAGAACAGCTTCTTCCCCACTGTTATTAGACTTCTGAATGAATCTCTCAAATTTTGAATTTAATGGTGATCTCACTTTTTATGCACCTTCTCTGTAGCTTTGGCATTATATTCCTCACTCTGTTCTATTATTCTAATACACTTTGCATGATATGATCTGCCTGTACTGCATGCAAAACAAAACTTTTCACTGTACCTAGGTTCATATGACAATAATAAATCAAATCAAATCAAAAAAACCTTCCAGTCCTAGCAACACCCATGTAAATATTTCCTGCACCCTTTCTAGTTTGACAACATCCTTCCTATCGCAGGGAGACCAGAATTAGAACACAGAACACAGAACACCGAGCAGTGCAGCACAGTACAGGCCCTTTGGCCCATGATGTTGTGCTGAACTTTTACCCTAATCCTAAGATATATCTAACCTCCACTCCTACCTTATACTATCATCCATATGTCTATCTAATAGCCGCTTAAATGCCCTAATGAGGCCGACTCCACTACCCTCTCCAGGAATGCATTCCATGCCCCGACCACTCTCTGAGTAAAGAACCTACTTCTGACGTCTCCCCTATATCTAACTCCACTCACTTTAAAACCATGCCCCCACGCAACAGCTACCTTCACCCTTGGAAAAAGTCTCTGGCTGTCTACCCTATCTATACCTCTGATCATTTTGTACGCCACTTTCAAGTCACCTCTCATCCTTCGTTATTCTAAAGAGAAAATCCCTAGCTCTCTCAACATTTCCTCTAAGGCCTTCCCTCCATTCCAGGCAACATCCTGGTAAACGATCAATGATGAGGTGACCAGAACTGGACACAATACTCCAGATGTGGCTGAGCCAGGCTTTTGTATAGCTGGAGCATATATTGAACGCTGTATTCCAAAAGTGGCCTTACCGATATCCTGTACAACCGCAATATGACAGCCCAACTCCTACACTCAATGTTCAAATGAAATATAAAAAGATTATCTAAATTCATGCAAACTCTGGAAGTGCTGTGCATCATAGTACAAAGGGGACACAGAAGCATCAGAAACTACACCAAAAATGTTCATAATGTGATGAGATTAGATTGATCGATAAGCAGGGTGGACTCCTTTCCTCCAGAAAAGGAGACCCTGGGTGTGATCTCATGGAGATTTTTTAAAATTATGAAAGGGGTAGGTGCAGAGAAAATTTTCTATTTATTGGGAAGACCAGAACCACCAATCATTAGTCTAATGCAAATGAATTCTATAAAAGATGCAGCTGAGACTTTTGTCTCCAAGGATTGTTAGAATGAGATATTTGATACACTATAATTGGTGAATAGCAAAAAATATTTTAAAAGAATGTCAGACATGCATGGGAAACATGCACTGAAAATAGGAGGTAAGATGGAACAGGCTTATGTGCACAATACAAACCACAGTAACTAGAATAGCCAGTTTCTGTGCTTCGGATTCTGGATAATTTTGAGTAACTGCATCCACTTTCCTACCCTTATCAAGCTTCTCCTTGTGTCGTCCAAGAAAAAGCAGCAAGTTAAATTGGCAGGATCTTCCCTTTATGAATTTATCTTGATTGCTTGGATGCCCCAGGACTTCATCTTTGTTATTTGTTGCATACCAGATTTTTAAAAATGGGATCATCAACTTATTTAGTACTTTAGAAAGTTGTATAGGAGTTGTTTTGCCTTCACCTGATCCCACTTTCAGTGGTTTCATTCCATCGCTCATGTTTCCTTTTTACCTGAATATAACTAGAACCCTTTTTATGACTATCCTTCACTTCTCAACCTGGGTTCTTTCTTTCCAATCCTGCAGCCTTTTCTACATGCTCTCTATTCCTTTTGGTGTTGAACCTGACTTAATTAGGTGTCATTTTCCTTCATAGCTTTACTGCCTCTTTTCTCACTCTTCACAAATTTCTTGACAGTCATGTTTAAACAACACATTAATCTTGTTGCCGAAAGTCTCCTCCACCTTTGATTCGAGATCACTCATAATTAAGATCAAGACGTTGGCTCATTTCGAACATATTTCACGAGACAGTATTCCATTAACTCTGTAAACCCCTCATGTCTCACCAGGAGAGCTTGTAGCAGCCTGCTGACTAGATTGCTAACTTGGCCAAACAGTGAGGGATGCTGGGTAAGTTGGCCAAATAAAACTCTTATGTTACAAGACCTAGTCAACAGACACAGTGCGAATGCAGCAGCTAGATGCGAATGATATGAGCATAATGTAAAAGACAGCAGGTGTCCTGGACAGACACCCCCCCAACAAAATACCAACCAAAGGAGGGCCCAGACAGAAGCATTCTGATTGCAAGCATTCACCATGACTCAGTGTTCAATCACTGCAAGACGTTCTGGATGAAAAGTCTTCTTTGTCAGAATTAACAAAAATTATAGACCAGAGTGTAATTGATCACAGTGATGTTAAATGAGTGGACTGTGACTGTGTGGAAAGTTTGGTGAGAGTGAGAATATAGTGCAAATGGGGAAAAAGACGCTTCTTTGTTACCTTAACAATTACATTCACTTGTGTAAGCTTGAAGTATTAAGTATTTAAACATTTTGCTCAGTGTTTCAGGGCTAGAGCAAATTATCAAGAACAAAAGTTGCCCATAATATCGAGGGATGTGCAAGCTGGGTGGATTAGCCACGGTAAATGCAAGGTTACAATGATAGGGTAGGGGGGTGGGCCTGGGTGGAATGCTTGTCAGAGGGTTAGTGTGGACTCAATGGGCTGAATGGCCTGCTTCCCCCCCTGTAGGGATTCTATGATTCTTTGAAAGAAAACCTTAAAAACACTAAACGATAACTGCAAAGTGCAGATTTAGGGCCAGTGAAGAAGACATGTAGTACAGTACATTATAGGCGCCATGTTAACTCAAAGTTATTATGCTTCGTTGAGTCTTTTCCCTGCATGTTGATGCTCTGCATCGCAAATTTTAAGAAAGAAAACATTTTATTAAGAGTTCTGACCTAACTGGGGAGCCTCTAGGCCAATCCATATCCAACAACCTGTTGCAGAAACTCTGGTCATATTTTGACAACTGTGGAAAATTCCACCACAGCAGCTGAAGTCAATCCACAGTCTTCTAAAACAATCTGAGAACATTTTGAACAAAACAACACATAACTTTCTAAATAAAAACATCAATTTGCCCAACCTGCTAATATTAATGGATTCTTTGAATTAGTCCAAGATCCAGATTTGGATCAGACATTCACCAAAAAAGAATCGGTTCTTCCTTGGGGTGTCCCATATTCACGTACCAAGTTTATTTGAAATCTGTCCATTGATTTTTGGATATAGTTTTTACTCACAAACCAGGGACAAAAAAAATTACATTTATATTCTTTCAATGCCTGAGGCAATTGGGAGGACCAAAGAGAAATAATTAAAGAGTGTAGGGTTGTTCTGTAGCTTGCAATCAACTTGGAGCAAGCAACTCCTGAACACAGTACCATTGGACAAAAGCAATTGGTGATTGGTTAGTGTTTCATGTATTTCTTTTGCCTCGACTTGAGTAAACATTAAGTAATTTATTATGTTTCAAAACCATCCACCTACATTTAATTCAGGTTATCAATAGCCACATAAAAAGTAACAGAGCAAACAATGTATTTGGATTGTAGTATGTGGAAATTCATGGGCAAGAAGATTGCCTTATCCCCCACATCCTTTTCCTCATTCTTTCATGGGATGTGGACATTGCTGTTAAGACCAGTACTTGTTGCTCATTGCCCTTTAATTGAGTGGCTTGCTAGATGGTTTCAAAACGCAGAGAATTTTATTATTCTTTCATTGGATGAGGCCATCGCTGGCTAGGGCAGCATTTATTTCCCATCCCTAACTGCCCAGAGGGCAGTTCAGAATCAACCACATTGCTGTGAGCCTGGAGTCACATGTAGGCCAGACCAGGTAAGGATGGCAGTTTCCTTCCCTAAAGGGCATTAGTGAACCAGATGGGTTTTTCCCCAACAATTAGCAATGGATTCACGGTCAGTATTAGACTCCTAATTCCATATTATTATTGAATTCAAATTCTACCATCTGCTATGTCGGTATTATGAACTCAGGTCCCCCGGATTATTACCTGGGTCTCTGGATTACCAGACCAGTGATAATACCACTGGGCCATTGCCCTCCCCTGAAAGGGGAGCTATTGCTGACTTTGTGAAATCAACTGTCACCAATACATGACATTAATGAACCAGATGAGTTTTTACAGCAATCAACAATAGTTGCGTTGGTCACCATCAGTGAGACCAGCTTTATCTTCCAGATTTACTCATTGAATTCAAATTCCATCCAACGGTGTGATGAAATTCGAACCTCTGCCCCCACAGCATTAATTTGGGCCTTTAGGTTCTCAGCGTTTGAGAAGAATTCTTTTTTTTATGTCTAGAACACAGTCACATCCAAGGACAAAGGCACAGTTTGAGGAAGATGAGGATGTGATAAGGAGAGGTGGAGATGGAGGTCCTATCAATGCCACTCCTGCCCAATAGATACAATGTACTGGCTCCCTGTTAGGGAGACAGTCTACATAAGAACGTAAGAAGTAGGAGCAGGAGTAGGACATCTGGCCTATTGAGTCTCGGCTGATCTTTTCATCGACGCTGCTCAACTCATCCACCCGCTCACCATAACCCTTAATTCCTTTACTGTTCAAAAATCTGTCTATCTTTGCCTCAAAAACATTCAACAAGGTAGCCTTGACTGCTTCACTGGGCAGGGAATTCCATAGATTCACAATCCTTTGGGTGAAGAACTTCCTCCTCAACTCAGTCCTAAATCTGCACCCCCTTATTTTTTGAGTCTATGCCCCCTAGTTCTAGCTTCACCTGCCAGTGGAAACAACTTCCCTGCTTCTATCTTGTCTATCCCCTTCATAATTTTATATGTTTCTATAAGATTCCCCCCTCATTCTTCTATATTCCAATGAGTATAGTCCCAGCCTGCTCAACCTCTCCTCATAAACCAACCGTGTCATTTCCAGAATCAACCGAGCGAACCTCCTCTGCACTCCCTCCAGTTCCAGGAGGAGGACAGTCACAACGCAGACTAGTGTCTTAGGAAATTGTGGGTGTGTGAGGCAAAGGCAATAGAAATGTGTTATTGATCAGATATTCCTTAATTAACTGCTTGGGCGCACAGAACTCACTTCTTGATGAGAAAAGAGGTACCTTGCTAAAGATTTCCATCTTATTCTCATCAGAACAAATGCAAAGATGTCAAGTTTCAAATTCGTTGCTTTTTCATTATTCTTACGTTGTTCTTTTATCACTTTAGCTTTGAAGCTGTGAACTAGGAACTGTGAGCTGCAGATGCCTTTTAGACTGTGGGTATCAGCTTGTGTTAAAAGGAAAACAAGCTTTTGTTTATTCATGAGGCAAGGCCTGGAAGTTGAAGAACTTTATGGGTTTGTGGTGTGAATACAGAAGGCTGATTTGGTTCAGCTGTCTTGTCTCCATGTCAAAACAAATTGATAACAATTTATATGACAGGAGAGAAAAAAGGATTCTGATTGTTTGGCAAATTGAGCATTGTCATTGAGAAAGCAATGTGGATCTACAGGCTCCCCAAACCCCTGGGTAACTCAAAAAAGCCCAAAGGCTGGAATACATGTATTTGGAAAGGCAAGGACTGATTAGGGATAGTCAACATGGCTTTGTGCGTGGGAAATCACGTCTCATGAGCTTGATTGAAGAAGGAACAAAGAGGATTGATGACGGAAGAGCGATGGAAATGATCAATATGGACTTCAGTAAGGCATTCGACAAAGTTCTTCGGGTAGACTGGTTAGCAAGGTTAGATCATATGGAATACAGAGAGAACTAGCCATTTGGATACAGAACTGGCTTGAAGGTAGAAGACAGAGGGTGGTGTGGCGTTGCTTTTCAGAATGAAGGCTTGTGACCAGTGGTGTGCCATAAGGATCGGTGCTGGGTCCACTGCTTTTGTCATTTATATAGATGATTTGGATGTGAACATTGGAGGTATGGTTAGTAAGTTCGCAGATGACAGCAAAACTGGAGGCATGAGATAACAGAAATGAAGAAGGGTCTAGGCCCGAAACATCAGCTTTCCTGCTCCTCTGATGTTGCTTGACCTGCTGTGTTCATCCAGCTCTACACCTTGTTATCTCAGATTGTCCA
>JAHRHZ010000035.1:3148298-3165241 GCA_024137785.1 Ginglymostoma cirratum | reverse complement strand
GAAACGTCGGCCTTCCGGCTCCTCTGATGCTGCTTGGCCTGCTGTGTTCATCCAGCTCTACACCTTGTTATCTCAGATTCTCCAGCATCTGCAATTGCTACTATCTCTGAAACAATTTTAACCTCTTCCCTCCCCAGTTAAGAGGAATCATAGAATCCCTATGGTGTGGAAGCAGGCTATTCAGCCCATCGAGTCCACACCGCCCCTCCGAAGAGCATCCACCCCAGATCTACTCACCTACCGTATCCCTGTAACCCTGCATTTCCCATATCTAACCCACCTAGCCTGCACATCCCTGAACACTATGGGCAATTTAACATGGCCAATCCACCCTAACCTGTACATTTTTGGACTGTGGGAGGAAACCCATGCAGACACTGGGAGAACAGGCAGACTCTGCATAGGCAGTTGCTCAACGGTACTAACCACTGTGCCGCCCAGGAAGGAGAAGACTAGAGAGAGAGAGAGAGTGTGAGAGAGAGAGAGAGATTGCAGTGCTCATTCAGTCCTGCACTGCCAATGCACAATTGTATCTGCTACTGACAGACTGGTCCCAGACTATAACCTGCTGCTGGTACACTCTACTCTTTCAAGATTCAAGTAGAAAAGTCAAGACCCTCGCCCGACACAGCCCCCATCAGACACTCCTGGGATGAGGACAACACTGAGTTCGGTATAGAGTAAAGCTGACTCTACCATTTAAAGACAGAAGAGTAAAAGTGTCCCCAGCTGTTCAACTGAAATGAAACTCTAGTGACTCTGGATAAAAAAATGATTTTCCTCAACTCAAAAAGGGGTCAGAATGTGGAATAAACATTCTTTGATTCAGTCAAATGCAAAGGAAACTAAAAATGTAACCTCCTAACTTCCGTCCGCTCTGAATGCTCCCGGGACAGGGACAATAACCATCCAAAAGTCAAAGAGGGAGGCTGGTACAGTCTAACCAGCAAAAGTCAGCATTGATTTATTTCAACGAATCCCCAATGTTTCATTTGACCAGGACAAGTCTCCAGTCTATTTTATCTGATTCCTCATGCAATACAATCCCCACTGCATTCTGCTCACTTCCCCAATAATATTGGAACCATGGGGACCCATGTTTGCTCTGTTTTGGGCCACACCTGTATACTGTTTGCATCAATTTTTTTTTTCAAAGGCCTAGAGGATGTGTTGTTGTGTGGTCTTATGCTTAGTTCCAGGAGTTAGGGTTTTTGGCCAAGGGGAAGTCAAGATCAGGAAGTGGCTTCAAGCTGAAGCTTCCTTATAGCACTGTTTGTTACATGTTAAGACTGCAACAGATCCCAATCAGACGTATATCAGGCTCCTGTCTAGCTCTTTGCATGTTTCTCTATCACTCCTAACTCTGCCAACACTGAGTCGTTGATACCCAGCCTAGAGCCTCTAGGATTCAATGTTGAATTGAACACCCTCAGAGCATGGCCTCTGTCCTGCATTTTGGTTATAGTTCCCTGCACAATGCCCCCACGCA
The DNA here is from genome assembly GCA_024137785.1 of Ginglymostoma cirratum. NCBI lineage: Eukaryota > Metazoa > Chordata > Chondrichthyes > Orectolobiformes > Ginglymostomatidae > Ginglymostoma > Ginglymostoma cirratum. Next base: position 3,163,752 of record JAHRHZ010000035.1, on the reverse strand, counting down.
CCCCACCCCCCCCCGCTCTCCTGCCGTTCACTCATCCCACTCCAACCAATTCTTGTTTGTGTCTGGTTGGCTTTTGCCGTCACCTCATTAGGCTTGGACCCATTTTCTCCTCATTTACACACATTTTGCATCTCTGCCCCTAACACTACCTTTGTCATTTGCTCTGTGCACCCTGATCAACTGTTCCACTTCCTCCTCAACAGCATAAAAAAACACTATTTTCCATCTCCTTTCAGTTCTGATGAAGATTCATATCAAACTTGAAATGTCAACCCTGTTTCTCACTTCACAGATGCTGTCAGATAGACTCATACTGCATGGAAACAGGCCCTTCAGCCCAACTCATCCATGTCGGCCAGGTTTCCTAAACTGAACTAGTCCCATCTGACTGAGCTTGGCCCATGTCCCTCTAAACCGTACCAGCCCCCACCACTTCCTCTGGCAGCTCATTCCATACATGCACCACCCTAAGGTTTTGGAGTAGATTTGTAGCTCGGGTTGTGGATGTTGTGGTTGGTTGGCTCACCGAGTTGGTTTGTTGTTCCGCAGATGCTTCATTACCCTGCTGGGTAACATTATCAGTGCAGCCTCCAATGAAGTGCCAATTGTGTTTTCCCGCCTGTTATTTAAACTCTGGATTACCTCACTTCCGGTTTTCCTTCGCAGTGGAGTGCACATGGGGTCGAGTTCTATGTTTGTTGATGGCTTTCTTCATGGAGTACCAGGCTTCTAGGAATTCTCGTGCCTGTCTCTGCTTTGCTTGTCCCAGGACCTTGGTGTTGTCCCAGTCAAATTGATGGCTCTCCTTATCCATGTGGATTGAGATCAGTGAGTATTGGTCGTGTCTTTTTGTAGCCAACTGGTGTTCATGTACCCTTGTTTGTCTGATGTAGTGTTTGTCACAGTCTCTGCAAGGAATCTTGTATATGACATTGGTCCTGTCCATAGTGGGTTTGCGGTTGGCGTAGGGTTGATGTGGGTTTGTGTGCTATTCTGATGCCCAGTGGTCGTAAGAGTCTTGTGGTCAGTTCCGATGTGACACGACCAAACCGCAACATGCACCACCCTCTGCGTAAAAATGTTGCCCCTTAGGTCCTTCTAAAATCTTTTCCCTCTCACCTTAAACCTCTGCCCTCTTGTTTAGGACTCCCCTACCCTGGGGAAAAGACCTTAGCTATTCTCCCTAACCATACCCCTCATGATTTTATAAACCTCAAAAAGGTCACCCCTCAGCCTCTGACACTCCAGGGAAAAATAGCCTCAGCCTGTTCAGACTCTCCCTGTAGCTCAAACCCTCCAATCCTGGCAACATCCTTGTAAATCTTTTCCGCACCTTTTCAAGTTTAATACCATGCTCCTTTAGCAAGGAAACCAGAATTGTACACAGTATTCCAATTATGGTGTAACCAATGTCTTTTACAGCAGAGTTTCTCCAGTATTTTCCATTTTTATTTCTACCCTGTGCTTGCTGACTGCTGAATTTTCAGCATTTGTACACTTGAGCTCATCTAATGCTCTGCTGGCTGTATCCTTTGATCAAAGGTAGCACAGTGGCTCAGTGGTTAGCACTGCTGCCTCACAGCGCCAGGGACCCAGGTTTGATTCCAGTCTCGGGTGACTGTCTGTGTGGAGTTTGCACTTTCTCCCTGTTTCTGCGTGGGTTTCCTTGCACAGGCCAAAGATGTGCAGGTTTGGTGGATTGGCCATGCTAAATGCAGGGTTATAGGGAGTGGGTCTGGGTGGTATGTTCTTCAGAGTGTTGGTGTGGACATGATGGGCTGAATGGCCTGTTTTCACACTGTTGGGAGTCCCAGTGGACAAAGGGTTTGGGAAGCATAGATCTAAGCTCTGAAATATACTCCGTGCCTCTGCCTTTCTCTCCACCTCCTATGTTTTAAGATGCTCCCTAAAACCTATCTGATCTGCCATAGTAACATCCTAAATAGGTTGCTGTCAGGTTCTTGCGTTAGAATGCTCTGCTGCTGTCTCTTGGGGATGTTTTGTTACCCTACAGCATAATTTTAATGCAAATTGTTGCTGTAAAATTGCATTTTCTTTCCTGTCACCCCATTTCACATCAAATGGGTGATATTCTGCTGTCAATTCATTCAGGGATAATGTTCTGTTCCTTTTGGGGATGTGTGCTGGAGGGTGCTGGCTGTTATCCATCACACTCGGCCGAAGGGGCTGATTCTGTTGGATCTTGTTAAGATCTAAAATGCCTTGTGGTTGCAAAAATGTGATTTTTCAGCTAGAACGACTGGGGAGCTGGTAAGAGAGCTTGGTAAAATTCAAAGAAATTCACCACACACGAGGAGGTCATTTGATACATCGAGACTATGCTGGTCACCATCTTGTTGCTATAACGAACAGCCTCTCCCAATAGCAAACAGCTGAACAGGAGTAAAGAAGTCATTGGTCAGGATTGTAAATACCATTTAGCTTTCATTTTTCCTCTTGATGCTTGAGACCAACTGACACCACTTCAGGAGGGCTTTCAGAGATTCATAGAATCCCTAGAGTGCAGAAAGAGGCCATTCAGCCCATTGAGTCTGCACTGACTCTCCAAAGAGCATCCCATTCTTTTGCCCCTGCCGACCAAAAACTGTCCCCGGCAACCCTACATTTCCCATGGCTCATCCACCTCGCCTGCAAAACTATGGGGTCAATTTAGCACAGCCAATCCACCTAACCCACACATCTTTCGGCTGTGGGTGGAAACCCACGCAGACACAGGGAGAATGTGCAAACTCCACACAGACAGTGGAATTGAACCCAGGTCCCTGGTGCTATGAGGGAGCAGTGCTAACCACTGAGCCACCGTTCCTTGGTAGACTTTCTGGGTGACTCAAGAAGCTCACTAATACTATCAACATATTCCTTCACTGGGTCAAAGTCCGGATGATTCCTGAGTGGCCTGCACTGCTTGGGAAACTACACCACATTTATTGCTCACCACCAACTTCTCACAGGCATTTAGGGACAGGCAACAAATGCTGGCCTACGTCCCATGAAAAAAATAAGAAGATTCCAGAAATTTTCTTCACCAAAGGAAAAAGTTTGGTGCATACATCATCTCTCTGGTCCTACACACATCCCTAGAACATCTGGATAACAAGGACACTTATGTCAGACTCCTATTTTTTGACTTTGGCTCTGCCTTCAAACACCATAATTCCGACAAAATTCATCTCCAAACTCTGAAACCTAGGACTCTGCTCCCCCGCTCTGCAGCTGGATCCTCGACGTTCTGACCCACAGGCCACAATCAGTAAGGATAGACAACAACACCTCCCCCACCATAATCCTCAACCCCAGTGCCCCACAAGGCTGTTTACTCAGCCCCCTTACCGTACTCCTTATACACTCACAACTGTGTGGCCAAATTCAGCTCTAACTCCACTTCCAAATTTGTTGATGAGACCACAGTAGCATGTCAGATCTCAAACAATGACAAGACAGAGTACAGGAAAGAGATAGAGAGCTTAGTGGCGCAGTGTAAAGACAACGATCTCTCACTCCATGTCAGCAAAACGAAGGAGCTGGTCATTGACTTCAGGAAGCGAAGTGGAAACCTGCCCCTGTCTGTACCAATTGTGCTGAGGTGGAGGTGCTCGAGACCTCTGAGTTCCCAAGGTGTAAATATCACCAACATTCTGTCCTGGTCCATCCGTGTTGATGCTACAGTCAGGAAGGCACACCAATGCCTCTACTTCCTCAGGAGGCTAAAGAAATTCAGTTTTTACCAATTTTTATAGAAAGCGTCCTGTCCGGATGCATCACAGCTTGGAATGGCAACTGCTCTGGCAAAGACTGCAAGAAATTATAGCTGCGAACACTGCCCATCACAAAAATCAGCCTTCCTTCCATCGACTCCATCTAAACTTCCTGCTGCCTCGGGAAAGCAGCCAACATAATCACAGACCTCCCCCCGACACCTCCCCTCTCCCCGCGCCCCCCCCTCCGCCAACCCCGGTTATACTCTCTTCCACCCTTTTCCATTGGGCAGAAGATACAAAAGTTTGAAAAAAACGTGCCAACAAATTTAAGAACAACTTCTTCCCTGCTGCTATCAGGCTTGTGAATGGACCCATCAAATATTAGAGTAGATCTTTCTCTGGACCTTCTCTGTAGCTGTAACACTATATTCTGCATTCTATTCTATTACCCTGATGTACTTTTGTAGGGTATGATTTGTCTGGATAGCACGCAAAATAATACTTTTCACTGTATCTTGGTACATGTAACAATATGTTCATAGCTATCTGATTATTCCACATTCCCATCTACTCCTGATAAACTTCCACATCCTCGCTGTATCAAAATCTATCCAGCTCTGCCTTATAGATGGTGGGATGAACCTTAATTTTTATTGGCTAAGTCTGCATTGTGTGAATGTTTTGTAGGGAACATTAACTGGTAATGTTATGGCACTGCAATAAACATGGCAGACCCGTCCTCACACATATAACCCTATTGTCTTACTCTGGTGGCTGTTAAACCACGGCACCACACAGTTTCCCTGTCCCTAGCTACATCCTGTGTAAACATATTCTGTCGGTCGTCTGTATCCCCACTGAATGCTTGCAGCCTGTTATTGTCTAGTCAGGGAACACCCTGTACAGGGTACAAATATAAACATGAGTTTTTATTTGTAGGCAGCAGAAGTGAAAAGAAATGAAACCAACAGAAAATGAAGTTCACCCCCACAACGCAAACCCGATTTCATATCACAACCATCCAATATTTTACTATCTGCTGCACCCAGCTCCCTTCCAGTGGAAGTGGCTGTCAATGAGACTCTGTCTGGCTTGGAGCATCTGCACAGCTGGACTCTGTCATGGGCAGGGACAGCTTCTTCCTCCACAACGTCCTCAAGCTCCTGTTGAAACAACTGCTCCAACCCTTGTACATCCAGCGCGTCACCTCGTTGCCTGCTTCAGTTGTGCAGAGTACAGCACGCCAGCAAAGTGCAGCACAGTGTAGCCACACTATACTTGATGGACCTATGTACCACCGCCACCCTCCCCACCAGACTAGTCCAAGTAGTGGAACCACTTCTTCAACATCACTACCTTCTACTTGTTGGTTGAGGCCTGGACAGCATTGTATCTGTGTTCTGTATCAGTTAGGGGGTTGCAGGATTGTGCCTTTAGCTCTGTCCCCTAATAACCAGCCTCATAGGGCTCCTGGACCCTCTAAAACACCAGGTATATGAGGGTACCGCAGGGTGCAGGAGAGGTGGCATCTGCCAGGGTAATGGGCACACAACTTCCAGGGAGTGAAGACAGTGATCAAGATCACTGCTCCTTAATGGAATGGAACTCTCTTCCCGTTGGTGTATTCCAGAGCGTTGTGTTAGCACCCTCTCAATGCTGTGTGTCTGCCGTCAATGATACCCTGAGCTGAGCCATGTTCCTGAGTCCTCCTGCCCAGGCTGCAGCACTGACCTTACCATGGGGGAACAAAATGACCTGGTGTGACTGTACCCAGATGGCATCAGTCACTGTCCTGATGTATTTGTGGGTGGCTGTCTGAGAAATCCCACACAGGTCACCCATCGCTCCCCGGTTGGAGCCAGTCCTATGGAGGTTCAGCCCCACAGTGACCTTCACAGCCACTGGGAGAGGGAGGCCTCCCATCCTGCAGACCCCAGGTCCCACTCCAGCATCTGGCACCGTGTCCCAGGACACAAAGAGCCTGCACTGGCATTGCGCCTAGCTCATCCTCAGGAAATGAAGGCAGGGCCAGAAAACTCTGGCCGTCCTGCATGTTCCATGCATTCTGAGTGCTCCTGAGGCAGGGACCCCTCCCTGAGCTGGGAGCTCCACATCTCCTGCTGCTGCCCCTGAGCTCGCTATCGGGTCTGTAGCTCCTGCATCCACCTTCAGCTCCTTAGGTTTGCAGTAACAGGGACCAACATCCCAGCAGCTGTGAAACGCCTGACTCCTGCTAAAATTGAGCCCCTGTTGGGGACAGAAAAAGTGAAAGAAGGTATTTGATCTGAGAAGAGTTCTCCATGGCATAGCCTGCAGGGCAGAGTTGAGGACATTTGCCATGCAGTGAGACACACTGTACCTGGATAATGAGGGACATGTCTCCATCCACCATCCACATTCAGATTGAACCTGTGATGGGGCACCACTGACTGGGACCACCCCAATATCATCGAGAATGGAGAGCCTGCAATGCTCTTACCCTTCCTACCCCAGGCCCAAATCAAACTCTCAACCTGTCACTGCATTCAGTACGGCCCATCATTACACTTCCACGACAGAGGATGGAGTGATGGTGTGTTTCTCCCACAGTGCCCTTGGAGGTGGCATAAATAATGGTCCACCATCAGCCAACAGTGGCCTTTTGTAACACCACTGTCAACAACTTCAATTTCATTGAGATGTCCATAAGCACCAATGGCATGGTGCAAATCATCTTCAAACAGCATTGGACCCCTTTCGTTTCTCTCTATAGCTGGGGTTCGCAAATCATGTTTCATATATTTGTTCCTTCCATGGCCTAGTATTCACCAAATGTAGATCCTGTGCTTTCGATTCTGTCCATTGTGGGTGTTAACCTAGTCATTTCCTCACAGCACTTTGCCCCTCGATAACAGAGAGTGATGGCAGGGGACACATGCTGGTGGTAGATGCCATCAGCACCTGACCCCGCTTGGTCACTGGGTATCCCACGAAGCCACCGTGTGCCTGTTTACTTCATATCACCCTGACAGTCCGATTCGCTTGTCCCCCTCGTTGGGACTCGTCACATTAGACTTTGCCTCCAACTGTCCTCTCTGAGCCCCAGCATTACCACTTAATGTACGCTTCTACTCCCCGTGTTCTGCTTTTGGAGGCCACAGTAATGGTCATCATTCACACCCCATTCCCCCCACCTTTCACCTCCCTTGTAGCTCGCCATACCCTCCAATACTGGTCCAGGTACACACTTCACCTTGAGTTTGTCCCTGTCACTGTCCTGGTCCTCGATCTGCCTCTGCTTTTCCTCCCCAGTTTTGACCTTCCCCTGCTCCCCACCCAGAGAACCCTAACTGCCCCTACAGACTGCCCTTGCTCCCTTTGGCTGATGGACCCCCGTGGGCTGTATTTGCCCCTGGACATGACAGGCCAGATTTGGGTACTTGCAATTCCCAACCAAGATTGCTTGTGACGGCCCCACCACACTGACCATTACCTACTGGGGCAGATCCCCCAATTGTACACGGCCAAAGCAGATGACTGAGAGTGGCCAAGCCCCTGGACTGTACGTGGATTGTGTTTGTGACTGAAGATAATGCAGTCCCAGACTGTCACAGACCATGACTGAAGATTAACACACTAACACCAACCCCCCACCCCCAACACTAATTTCTAATATGGCCATTTGGATGGATGAATGTGTACAGTGTTTCCTGCACAGGCAGTTGGCACTTGCTGTCAGTATTGATGGATGTCCCCACATGCTGTGCAGCAAGATGTCTCCCACTGTCCTACTGACAAGTAGTCTCTGCACCTCAATACAGCAGGACTGGTAGTCTTTGTCTCTGTCTGAACCATTAACAGGCAAAGCAAGGCACACATGGATGCTGTGAACATGCAGGCAGGTGCTAAGTGAGCATGCTTTTTTTAATTTCAAAAATATATTTTATTCATAAAAAAAATCTTTATACACACATACATAGTCACAAATGCAGTTCGGTTCTGTACAGTAGCATATCAAGGAAACAAATAAACATTGGAGTTTGAATCTATCCAAACAAACCAAAGGCATCTTCTAGCTTGAACCAGACTATCTGTACATGCTTTTGAGGCACTTGGGAAGGTCCAACAACTGAATGGAACCCCATTCACCTTCAGCAGGAAGGCCTCAGACCATGGTCTTCCTCCACTGCACCCTGGCAGCAGCTGCCTCAAGCTTCAGAGCATCCCTCAGCAAATAGTCCTGGGCCTTGGAATGTGCCAGTCTGTAACACTCAGTCAGGGTCACCTCCTTGCTCTGGAAGACCAACAAGTTTTGGGCAGACCAAAGAGTGTCTTTCACCGAGTTGATGGTCCTCCAGGCACCGTTGATGTTTGTGTCGGTATGCGTCCCAGGGAACAGAGGGTACAGCACAGAGTCCTGCATCATGAAGCTGCTCGGGACAAACCTCAGCAAAACCCACTGCATCTTCCTTCGGGCTTCCTTTGCAAACGTACATTCCAGAAGCACATGTATGACAGCCTCTACCCGACTCTGAACTGGCAGTATGAGAGAAAGTGACCTACAGCCTGGTCCAGTGTTTGAGCTGGGTATATGATCCCATGCACACAGCAGTGTCCCTGCTGCAGCCTTTTAATGCTAGTTATTGGTGAACCCCGCAATACTCCTGCAGGTGTATCAGTAAGGTGCTATGATGGTAAGTGAGAGATTGACAAATTGTCCATGGACGAAGCCTATGGACAGCTGGTGCCTGTGGATCACACACTGGGATATGGTTTAGATGTAGAAAACTGAGCAGCAAGCTGAATTCACCAGGTACCTGCCTCTGATTTCCATGTCGAGCCTTCTCGACCTTTAGCATGTTTAACGCAATTAGTAAGATAGAAAGCTGAATATTAATGAGGCAAGTTCAGCTTTTAACAAGGAATTTTACAAGCAGTAATCTCCCTTTATTGATAAGCTGCCACTCCACTCAATAAAAACATATAAAATGGCACAAGATGATTCCAATGTCATGCCAAACGTCTCATCATTTCTGTCGCAAATCTAGCCACGGCCCATGTTGCTCAAACCCTGAAAAGACTTTGTCTTAAAAGAGCAAGCCCTTATTTTTAAGCAGAGAAGAAAACAAAGGACTGTGGAGGCTGGAGATCTGAAGCAAAAACAGAAATTGCTGGAGAACATCAGCTGGCGTGGAAAGACAGCAGAGTTTAAGATTGATTGATTGCTTCATTTGTTGTCACGTGTACCTAAGTACAGTGGAAAGCTTTGTTTAGGAGCAGTACAGGCAGATCACAGTAAGCAAGGACATACTGATCATAGGGTGAAAAAAAACTTGGACAGAGTGAGGCATACAGGTTACACTGCACAGGATGTGCACTGGGCAAGATCAATATTAAGATCAGCATTATTTGAAGTTAGAGATTCCGTTCATCAGCCTAATAATGGCAGGGAAGAAACTATTCTTGAGCCTGTTGGTGCATGTTCAAGCCTCTGTACCTTCTTGCTGATGGAAAAAAGTTGTAGGAGATCATTACCAGGGTGCGATGGGTCTTTGATGATGTTGTCTGCCTTTCCGCGGCAGTGAGCCATGTTAATGGAGTCCATGGATGGGAGGTTGGCTTCCGTGATGGTCTGGGCTGCGCACACCACCTTCTGTAGTTTCTTACAGTCCTGGGCAGAGCAGTTGCTGTACCAGGCCGTTATGCACCCAGACAATTTGCTTTCAATGGCGCATCTGTAGAAATTAGTGAGGGACCTTATGGACATGCCAAATTTCCTCAGCCGCCTGAGGAAGATGTCTTCTTGACCATGGCATCTATGTGGGAAGTCCAGGACAGGTTGTCGGTTATCGTCACTTCTAGGAACTTGATGCTGTCCACTCTCTCAACCCTCTCAATGTTTCAGGTCCAGGGCCCCTTCTTCAGAATCAACTCTGCTTTCTCTCCACAGATGCTGCCAGTGCCACTGAGTTTCTCCAGTAACTTCTGATTTTTGCTTTTTAATTCTAGATTCGCTGACAAAAAAAAACGCCCACACTTAACCTATGAAGACCCCTCAGAATATTATGTTTCAATGAGGTCACCTCTTACTTTTCTAACTTCCAGTGGATACAAGCCCTACCTGTGCAAACTTCCCTCGATACAATCCTAACCTGTCCAATCTACTGGTCTCTCTCCAAACACCAGAACTCCAGCTTTCACTGTTCCAACATTGTCCTTTCAGGGTCTTTTCCTGCAAATATTTCTTTCTTGTTGGAGTTTACCTATTCTGTGTATACTGGACCATAACCTTAAATGTCTGCCAATGTATCTTTCTTGACCTATCCCTTAACCTAATTTGAATTTTAAAATACTAGCCTTGGATCCACTCTTCTCTCTGTTCCAGAACAGCTACAAACACTGGCATTGACCTGGCAATGTGGAATATTGCCCAAATTTAACCAGTCCGCAAAAAGACAAGTACCACTCCACTTCCTCTCGATCATCAGCAAAATGATGGAAAGGGTCATTGACAGCACTGGTAATCGGCACTTGATCAGCAATAACCTGCCCACTGACACTCCATCTGGGTCCATGAAAGTTTCTCAGCTCCTGTCCTGGTCCAAATACAGCCTGCTGGACGAGGGAAAGAGTGATGAGGTAGGAGCCAAGAAGATTGAATTGCTTCATGCTCAAAACATTCTGGTGATCCAGACAGACTAGACAGTATTGCCAGTACCTTAGGCCCCACAAAGACAGGAGGAGGAGAAAGAGAAGGATAGGTGGCAAAGGAAATAGACATGGTGGACTATGGAGGAGTGCTACAGGATTCCAGAAAGATGGTTCACACAGGGGAGAGCTGCTTTCATCTATTTAGTTGAAGACCACTTTTTGATATGATTTAATTTGATTTGAATAGATTTATTGTTGCATGTACCTATGTACAGTGAAACGTTTAGTTTTGCGTGCAGTACAGGCAGATCATATCATACAAAGTGCATTAGGGTAATAGGACAGAATGAGGAATACAATGTTACAGCTGCAGAGAAGGTGCACAGAGAGCAAGATCAGCATTAGATTTGAAATTTGAGAGGTTCAGTCAGAGGTCTGGTAGCAGATGCCAGAACTTCTGCTCCCTCCTTCACCATTCCAACATGCCCTTGCAGTGCCCAACAGGCTGGCAGTCCAGAGGGCTGAAGCCCACACTCAGGTGGTGCAGGCTGAGGAGTGGCCTTGATAGCCCACAAACTCATCTGGGAGTCACAGAAGGCTATCTGATTTGTCCCCTTCTGATTCCCAGCAGCCTGCCTGTTGTTCCTTCTTTAATGTGGGCTGAACTTTGTGTAAACAGCCAAGTAGTTTAGAACATTTGTAGGCAGTAACTCAAGGTGAGCCCCAGGGTAAATACTTACTAATTTTGTGGGAAAAAGCTGTTCTTGAATCCGTTGGTTCATGTGTTTAAGCTTTTGTATCTTCTGTCTGACAGAAGAGGTTGGAAGAGGTTATAATCGGGGTGGGAGAGGTCTTTGATCATGTTGACTGCCTTTCCTGAGGGAGCGAGGGTGTAGATGGAGTCAATGGATGGAAGGTTGGTTTATGTGATGGACTGGGCTGTGTTCTCAACTCTCGGTAGTTTCTTCTGGTCTTGAGCGGAGGAGTTGCCATACCAAGCCGTGACATTCCCCACCACCAAATATTGAGCATCACAGGTACATGACCTTGCATGAATAAAGAATTCAAAACAATTTTCAACCCCATCAGAACCCAATTAGTTTAATTACTTCTGAACTGAAACAAAAGCACACAGGAAACATGTCACAAAATTAGGAAGTATTTACCCTGGGGATCACCCTGAGTTACTGCCTACAAGTGTTCTAAACTACTTGGCTGTTTACACAAAGTCCAGCCCACATTTAAATCAGTAAGATAAAAACCGAAAGAACTGCTGTAATTCAGGGACGAAAACAGAAGTTGCTGGAAAAGCTCAGCAGGTCTGGCAGCATGTGTGAAGAGAAATCAGAGTTAACATTTCAGGTCCAGTGACCCTTCCTCAGACCGTACCCAAAATGTTAACTCTGGTTTTTCTTCACAGATGCTGCCAGGCCTGCTGAGCTTTTCCGGCAACTTCTGTTTTTTCCTTAGAACAATTATTCTTCATTACAAGGGAGTTGGAGAATGACAGTAAATTCTTCCTGCAATTATACAGGGTACTGGGGACATAGCAAATACTGTGTTCAATTTTGATCTCCTTACCTAAAGTTGGTTTACTGGGCTGGTTCCCCGGATGAGGAGACAGTCTTATCAGGAGATTGAGTAGACTGTTTGGCTTTCTGTTCTAAACTCTAGAAGAATGAGAGAATTGTTGAAGGCCTGAGAGGGTAAGTATTGGAGCATGGGCAATTAGCAGTCACAGTCACTGAGAGGGGGTTTTTCAGACTAAGATGAGAAATAATTTCTTTTTTAAAAGGCTGTGAATCTCTGGAAATTACTTCCAGATAACTGTGGATACTCAGTCATTGGACCATCGCTTGGCTGGTGGTGAAAGGGGCCCTACCAGTGAGATCGTTTATGCACACCCGGACTCTCTGCACCACCGCACGCTGCCCTCGAGGCGGCTGCGGGGGGGACGAGACTGTCAATCACCTCCTTCTGGAGTGTGCCTACGCGCAGGAGGTCTGGAGGGGAATGCAGTGGTATGTGTCGCGGTTCGTCCCGAGCAGCTCCGTGACACGGGACTCCGTGCTCTACGGGCTGTTTCCCGGGACACACACCAAGACCAATATCAACTGCGCCTGGAAGACCATCAATGCGGTGAAAGACGCTCTTTGGTCTGTCCGCAACTTGCTGGTCTTCCAGCGGAAAGAACTGACCCCGACCGAGTGTTGTAGACTGGCGCACTCCAAGGTCCAGGACTACGTGCTGAGGGACGCGCTAAAGCTTGGGGCGGCCACCGCCAAGGCGCGATGGGGAAAGACCACCGTGTAAGACCCCTCGGCCGGAATATAACAGGGGCCCTTTCAATAACTGGGTCCAGCTGGGGCCTCCTCCAACTGGTCAGGGGGCCAACCGGGAGTTTTTTCTTTTGTTTTTGTGTTTTTCCCTTCAGTTGGCGTACGTACCCCCCTGGGTAATCCGGAGCAGATAGTATGACCGGGTAGGTCTGTAAATTTGTTTATTTTTATATTTTCATGAATAAAGTATATTTTTTCAAAAAAAAATACTCAGTCATTGGACATCCTCAAGATAGTGAGTGTGTTTTTTTTATTTTAAAGCAACTGAGGCTTAGGGAGCAAGGCAGGCAAGTGAAGCTGAGGATGAAGGCCGTAATTTTTGCTGATGGGTACAGCAGGCATGACAGGGCAAATGGCCTGCTATTGCTGTTACTGTTTTGTGATGTTTCAAGTTGTTTTGATTCACAACCTTTTGAGTAAAGAAGTTATTTCTCATTTTACTCTGAAAATCCCTATTTTTAAGAGACCATGACTCCTAATTCACCAGCTGGGTGAAATGCTCCATTACATACCTTCTCAGGCCTTCAATAATTCCTTCTTTCTTCTAAACTTTGGGGAAGAAAGCCGAGCAGTTTATTCAATCTCTTTCTAATACCATCTCTCCACCTCTGTGATTCCTCCATCACGTTCTCCAATCTGCTTCCATTAGTCCTTAATCCCATGAAACACGGCTGTCTGTGAGGCAGCCCGCTTCATACCTCCAGGGGAAGTAATTACATGTGATCAATATTTACTGCTTGACGGAAATTGATCCTAATTAGTACTTAAACACATAAGTTTCCAGTTTAGATAGCAAGAACTGCAGATGCTGGAGTCAGAGATAACATAATGTGGAGCTGGAGGAACACAGCAGGGCAGGCAGCATCAGAGGAGCAGGAAAGTTTTGGGTCAGGACCCTTCTTCTGAAACGTCAGCTTTCCTGCTCCTCTGATGCTGCCTGGCCTGCTGTGTTACCTCCAGCTCCATACTGTGTTATCTCTAAGTTTCCAGTTTAGTGCTTCCAGGCATCTTTAAACTACAGTCATCAGTAATTATCCCACAATTAGGGCCTAAACAGATTTTTAAAACACAGCCTCTACTTTGTCCTCACCTTCACTCTTTCTCCCAATAAAAGCAATCAGGTCTTTTATGCTACTGCCATTTCATTCCTGCATTTGTTTCTGGGTCTCCTGCCAGCTTTTCAAGTTGGTGAATTGTCGCTGACAATATGAAGCCTGTCTATTCAGCCAGGACAACTCAAAGCATGACTGACAGACATTCATTTTCTTGAAGCATGCAGTTCTCAGTCAGACTGTCAAAAAAGCTCCACTGGTCTACACAATGCCATAGAACCAATGAGTCATAGAATCCCTACAGTGTGGAAGCAGACCATTCAGCCCATCAATTCCACACCAACAGTCCAAAGAGCATCCCACCCAGGCCCAGCCTATCCCCGTAACCCTGCATTTCCCATGGCTAACCCACCTGGTTAACCAAACATTCCTGGACACTATGGGCAATTTAGCATGGCCAATCCGCCTAGCCTGCACATCTTTGGACTTAGGGAGGGTACTCACACAGGCATGGGGAGAATGTGCAAACTCCACACACACAGTCACCTGTGGGTGGAATCAAACTGGGTCCCTGGCGCTGTGAGGCAGCAGTGCTAACCACTGAGTCACTGTGCAGCTATGTTCAGGAGTTGTATTTTAGGTCTACTGATGGGCAGTTTGTTGCATCATTGACACTCGTTTAAGATCAGTGACTGTACATATTCTCTCAGTGACTATTTGCTCAGAAGTCACTGGAATTATCTTACATTCAGTACAGATACATAAAGATATAAATGTGTTTCAATGAAGCTTTATTGCCGAAGTGCCTAAATGCCATGAATTCACACCCTGCAAGCAGCAAGTAGCAAGAAGAAGCCTATTGGTCTATATTAATGGCTTTGAGCTCCACCCCTATTCGCATGGACTTCGTTCAGCTCGCTTTAGTTTTGGGTCCTTCTTCTTGGTGCAATGGCGATGTGACTTTTTCTTTTCCTCTTTTGGAGCAACTGGTGCTGTTGGTGGAATGACAAACACATCAGTATCTGTCTGATAACCCGATCAATAACTTAAATTTTCATTTTGTTCGTGGCTGTTTAATGAACAAATCAAAGCTTTATAGCAATGTGCCTCCCAGCCCACCCCCATCAGTATAGGTATGAATTACAACCCGACTGGCTCTTCCTGTTCGTATTGGTGAGTATCATGCCTTGAATTAATATTGGTGTGTTTTATGCAGCCCCCATCAGAATTGGTGTAAACACACACACACAGACACAGACACAGACACAGACACACACACAGAGACACACACACACAGACACAGACACAGACAGACACAGACACAGACACAGAAACAGAGACACACAGACACAGACACAGACACACATAGACACACACACACACACACACACAGACACAGACACAGAGACACACACACACAGACACACATAGACACACACACACACACAGACACACACACACACAGACAGACACAGACACAGACACACACACACACACAGACAGACAGACACAGACACACAGACACACACACACAGACACAGACACACACACAGAGACACACAGACACAGACACAGACACAGACACACATAGACACACACACACAGACACACACACACAGACAGACACAGACACACACACACAGAGACAGACAGACACAGACACACAGACACAGACACACACAGAGACACAGACACAGACACACACAGACAGACA
>JAHRHZ010000035.1:3122771-3143298 GCA_024137785.1 Ginglymostoma cirratum | reverse complement strand
CACAGACACACACACACAGAGACACAGACACACACACACACACAGACGTACACACACACAGACAGACACAGACACACAGACACACACACACACAGACACAGACACACACACACATACAGACACAGACACACACAGACACAGACACACACACACACACACACACAGAGACACGCAGACACACACACACAGACACAGACACACACAGACACAGACACACACAGACACACACACACACACACACACACACACTGCCCCCCACTCTGCACTCTCCCCATCATTATCAGTGAGTATTATATCCATTGTCAATGTTTTCTATCACATCATAGCTATGCTGCAGGGATCTTCTGCCTGTTGTACTTCAGTTGGTGGATTACCTGTCTCCGCTGCCTTCTCCTCAGCTTCTCTCCCCTCAGCAGCCCCCCGCTCTGCTGCTTTCTCCTCTGCAGGCTTTGCCTCTGCCAATGGCTCTGCAGCTGCACCTTCCTCTGCTGCCTTTTCCTCTGGTGGTTGAGATGAAGGTTCTGAAGGCAGTGGAATATAACAGAGGAGTATCCATAAATAGAATGATGTTTAATGTTTATCTAAAGCATAATAGCTGTATGTTATCCTGCCAAATATATCAATTAGTGTCCATTTAATAAATTATGCAGTATCTATGTATATATACACCTTGTGCCCATAAATATATATACCTGTTAATATCTGACACTGAAAGAACTGCGGACACTGTAAATTAGAAACAATAACAGAAGTTACTGGAAAAGCTCAGCAGATCTGGCAGCATCTGTGGAGAGAAATCAGAGTTAATGTTTCAGGTGGAGTGACCCTTCCTCAGAACTGATACTCTATGAGGTCCACCTGGCTGACCTTGTTACATTCACTACAGATCTCAGTTGGACTTTTTGTTAATTAATAATCTCTGAATGTTCAGTATCAGTTTGATCAAGTTCAGAGTTAAGGGTCTCCTGTTTCCTAGATACCTTGCTGCTGGCTTTTCTTTTTATTCATTTGTGGGATGTGGGCATTGCTGACTGGCCAGCATTTCTTGCCCCATCCCTCGTTGCCCCTTGAGAAGGTGGTGGTGAGCTGCCTTCTTGAACCACTGCAGTCCACCTGCGGTGGGTTGACCCTCAATGCCATTAGGGAGGGAATTCCAGGATTTTGACCCAGCGACAGTGAAGGAATGGCAGTGTATTTCCAAGTCAGGATGGTGAGTGGCTTGGAGGGGAACTTTAAAGTGGTGCTGTTCCCATACTTCTGCTGCCCTTGTCCTTCTAGATGGAAGTGTTCGTGGGTTTGGAAGGTGCTGTCTGAGGATCATTGGTGAATTTCTGCAGTGCATCTTGTAGATAGTACACATTGCTGCTACTGAGCATCGGGGGTGGAGGGAGTGGATGCTTGTGGATGTAGTGCCAATCAAGCAGACTACTTTGTCCTGGATGGTGTCAAGGTTCTTGAATGTTGTTGGGTCTGCGTGCATCCAGGCAAGTGGGGAGTATTCCATCGCAGTCCTGACTTATGCCTTGTAGATGGCGGACAGGCTTAGGGGAGTCAGGAGGTGAGTTACTCGCTGCAGTATTCCTAGCCTCTGACCTGCTCTTGTAGCCACTGTGTTTACGTGGTGAGTCCAGTTGAGTTTCTGGTCAATGGTAACCCTCAGGATGTTGATAGTGGGGGATTCACTGATGGTAACACCATTGAATGTCAAGGGATGATGGTTAGATCGTCTCTTATTGGTGATGGTCATAGCCTGGCATTTGTGTGGCGTAAATGTCACTTGCCACTTGGAAAGTGTTGATGGCTGCTGGCAAATGTTGTTACATGACATTGATTAAATAACTAGATAAGTCCGCCTACTTGTACAACCTTGGTGAAACAGGCCATTGGCGCATAGACTCAAATTGTGCCGGTGAGAAGGTCAGTTTCCAGAATCGAGTGGACCATAGTCCCAGGGAAGGAGATGAGTTCTCAGACCATGGACAGTCATTGCTGCTGTCTGTGATTGCACAGTTTTTCGGCTACATATTCAACAGCGAAGAATTGTAATCCCTTGTAAAATTTTAATGAGATTTGACGGCCCACAGTATCACCAACATCTGAGAAATTCATGGAATTTGTCTTAATTATTTTTGCTATTTGTTGTGCTCTTTGGGTTGGTTGGCCACAGTTTGTATGTTACCCACATTTAGCTCAGGTTAATTCTAGATATTAGAGAAGGAGTTGCGTTTATTGTATTACTGTTTGGACTTTGTATAGTAAAGACTATTGTTGCTTATTCAAAACCATGGAATGCTGTGGCTTTATTTTCTTACAAAGTACCTGGGCCCTCATGCTTTGTCTACCTTGAAAATCGTTACTGGTTCCTAGCCAGATCATAACATTATTTAGCGGGCTGGCCCAGGGCCATAACATTAAGATAGGGACATAAGAAATACATGCTCAAGGCACGTACAAAGGTACGCGTAAAAAGATAAACACTGGCCAATATACCATCACTGATATTCCAATACAAACTTAAGCAGAGGCAGGGATATTCATTGCAGCATAGACAGAGGGAACGTGACTGCAGTCTACAAGAGGGGTCAGAAAAAGGGATGGCCATTTCAAACTGGGATGATGAGAAACCTCTTCACTTGGGCTGTGAATCTTTGGAGTTCTCAATATCAGATGGATTGTTAGATGCTCAGTTGTTCAGTATGTCCAAAGTTGAGATCAATAGTGTTTTGGGTCCTAAGGGCAAACAGAGCTATGAAGGCTGAATGGAAATTGACATTGTGGCCGAGGGTCAGTTGTGATCTTATTAAATGGTGAGGAAGGTATGAGAGGCCCTATGACCTACTTCTGATCATACTTTTTTTTAATGTTCTTGCGTAATCAGAGCTACCTGTGCACACAGAGCGATATAATGGTACAGTTACACACGCAGTAGACTTCTGTATGAAGATGCCATGATCTATGATCACAAAAGTACAAATTTATGGAACTAAATAACACACATAAATGGACACACTTACAATTTAGAACATATCGCAAATGTTTTTTAAACTCTGCAAGGCATTGTTAATGATAAACATCTTACTTCTCCCTCAGTCCCCACTTACATGGAGTGCATGATCCCTACCTGGAGGTATTGTCACAGCTGGTGGGGTTGTAGTGGGAGATTCTTGTTCAGGAGGAGGCTGGCTATATGCAGGATCTGGTTGCAATACGTTTTCAGTGAAATTTTCGACCTTGGTGGTGTTCCCACGTGGCTTATACTGAGCTACCACAAAGGTTCCTTTATCACTTGTGACGTATGCAATCCCCATGTCTGTGGTTTCCTTCCATATCAACTGAGTGAAGTGCTCTAATGCAAACAGGTAGGAGTAAACAGTCAGTTTGTGTTTGTGTCAGTTGGCACTACCACTGTATGTGTTTGTATGTGTGCATGTATGAGTATAGAGGAATATTGAGGGTAACCTTGTAAGCAATAACAAGATGGACAGCAAGAGCTTCTTGAAATAGATAACAAAAAGGGAAAGAGAGGCCAAAATTAACATTGGCTCCTTAGAGCATGACGTTGGGGAAATAAAAATGGGGAACCAGCAAAGGACAGAGCAGTTGATTAAACGTTTTGCATCAGGCGTCATGGTAGAAGACATTAATATCATTCCAAATTACTAAATAATCAAGGGGGAAAATGACAGGAAATAATACAATAATTATCACTTGAGAAAAAGTTCTAGGGAAACTAATGGGGCTAAAATCCCTGGACCTGATGGGATGCATCCTAGGACATTAAAAGAAGTAGCCACAGGGATAGTGGTACTAATCTTCCAGATCCTGGAAAAGAGGCTTGGAAAACTGTCAGTGTAACATCAATAAAACATTTGTTTTAAAATGGGAAGGAGACAAAAAGGCAGGTAACTATAGGTCAGTTAGCTCCATGTCTGTTATTGGAAAAATATTGGTGTCTATTGTAAAAGATGTCGTAACAGAACATTTTGAAACATAAATGATCAAGCAGAATCACCATGGCATTGTGAAGGAGAAATCTTGCCTGAAAAATTTACTAGAATTCGTTGAGGAGGTAACAAGCAGGACAGGTAAGGGAGTGGCGTGGATGTAGTATATTTGTATTTTCAGAAGGAATTTCTTAAGGCACCCACACATTAGGTGGTACTTAATAAGCTAACACCTCATAATGTTGGAGGTAGAATATCGGCATGGATAGAGGATTGGGAAGCTAATAGAAGGCAGAGGGTTGGTATAAGAGGTACACTTTCAAGATGGCACCCTGCAACTAAGTGGAGTGCCACAGGGATCAGCGCTGGGACCACAATTATTTACAATCTATATTAACAACTTAGATGAGGGAAGTGAACGTACTATAGTCACATTTGCAGATGGCACAAAAATAGGCAAGGGGTGAGGATGACTGAGAATCTGTTGATGTATATAAACAGGTTGAGTGAGTGGGCAAAAAGCTTGGCAGATGGAATATAGTGTGGGAAAATGTGATGTAATGTATTTTGCCGAAAGAACAGAGGAGCTGCATATTATTTAAAGAGGTAAACATTGCAGAGATGCAAAGCACAGATGGATTAAGGAATTCTCCTGCACAAATTACAAAAGCCAGTGTACAAGTTAAATCGGTAATAGGGAAGACAAAGCGAATGGGGTATAAAAATACAACGCACTGGTCAGAATATAGCTGGAATACAGTGAACAGTTCTGGGCCCCTTATCTAAGAAAAGATATACTGGCATTGATGACAGTCCAGGGAATGTTCACTAGGCTGATTGCTGGTATGGAGGGAATGTTTTATGTGGAGAGATTAAGTAAGTTGGACCTGTCCTCATTGGAAATTAGAAGAATGAGGGGTGAGCTGGTTGAAACAATGGTGATTTTTAAGGGACTTAACAGGACAGATGTGAAAAGGTTGTGACCCAATGACTCATGGTGTTAGTGTTTACTGGACAATGACCTGAAATGAGTGGGTTACCTCATTAGGAAAGGTTGGATAGGTGAGGCTAGTATCCACTGGGGTTTAGAAGAGTAAAAATGGATTTGATTGAAAATATAAGATCCTGAAGGAGGTTGATGGGTTGGAGGTTGAGGAGTTGTTTCCTCTGATTGCAGAATCTAGAAACAGAGGTCACTGTTTAAAAATCAGCAATTACCCACTTAAGCCAGAGATGAGAAGAAATTCTTTTCTCACAGGAGAGTTGAGAGTCTGTTGAATTGTCTTTCTCAAACTGTGGTGGAAACAGGATCTTTGAATATTTTTAGCGGCAGAGGTGGATCGATTTTTGTTAAGCAAAGGGGTGAAAGGTTATCAGACGTAGGTGGGAATGTGGACTAATCAGATCAGCCATGATCTTATGGAACAGTGGGACAGGCTGGAGGATTTATGTGGCCTACCTTACAACTAGATTGTGCTTTTGCATGTATTTGAGTGAACGTGTGTGTATATGTGAGTGAGGGGGACTGTATGTTAAGTGTGTGTATGAGTACATCTGTATGAGTATATGTGTGTGTGTTTGAAAGTCTGTGTAATGTGTGTTTGTGACTGTGTGTCTGCAAATAAATTGTAACTTGAACTGAAAACCATCACATTTCAGCAATATCTTAGCTACATCAGCCTCAATGTGCTCTTCATAAATCTCCTGTTGACTAGGCCTGAGACAGGATTTGAGTGGGCTAGTCACTGATGGAGCTCACTCTTTCCCTGGTGGGCTTGTGACAGCCTTGCTCTGACTTTGATCCGATAATGCTACAAGGTAAGAAGTTAAACATTTACCTGTCCTTTCGGAGAGACCAGGCTTTTCATAGTCATAATACTTCACTTCAGCATACCAGGCCTCCACAGGTTCGTAGCCTAAAATGAATCGGAAGTGAGGTAAAGAAGGTTATTCATTTGGAAAGGATTTTCAGAGCTAGGGACACGGGAGTGAAAAAGCTGTTAAATGAATCTAATTTTAAAAGCACTTTTCAATTGTGCTTTGTAGAAACAAACTTTTTCCAATAGCAGCAATTGTATTCATGCTAATTAATGAGCAATTAAAGGCCTCAGCCTGCAAGCCTTCAGGGTGGGTGTCTGTCACCATGCAGTCGCTACAACGATGAGGCCAAATTGTTCCCTATAGGAGGAAGAGGGATCCTGTGATCAAAGGTACTCAGTGGCTGGTCGAGGGACTGGACATCAGGAAGAGGGGAGTCTACTGACAGCTACCATCTTACCCTCATGCTGACCCCCCTGCATCCGTCTCCCCACAACCCTACGCTACAAAAGTTCTTTCCACAGAAACCCTATGCCATTCAGGGACTCTGGAGTTTGTTCCAGTAGCAGACTCTGTCTACTGCAACTGACTGATTGGCAGCTCTTGATGAAGGGGACAGCCGGGGGGTAGTTGGTGGTCAGGGGGTAGTCGGACGGTAGTTCTGTTGTCAAGGGGGTGACTGGTGGATCCAGTTGTGGAGTTAGCCCAGTGTTAGACTTGGCTCTATTCTGTCTAATACTTCCTGGGTAACAAAGTTTCAGGGATCTCTCCCAGATCTCCAATTCTGGCTCAGTCAGAGCCATTCACACAGAGGTAGCAGTATTGCCCATTAGAAATGTATACTTCACTGGCAATTCGCACATAGATCCATGCTTCAGGACTTCCACAGAAATATACTTTCAGTCGTATGTCTATCCCTGGCAGTCTGGAGCCCTGAGGATTTGGACCATTGCTGAGTTTAATTTCTGACTTTAGTTTTATAATTTCTTTGGTAACGTTTTCAAATATTGTATGAAAGAGAAAAAAGGACAGAGCAATGGAAGAGACACAAACCTGAGATTTCTCCTTCAGTGACGCTTGGTTTAGACCAGATGTTCTCCCCAAAGTTGGTGGGACTTTGCGCGATGACACCATCTTGAGTAAGGACATTAGCCCACACCTTGCAATCCTTGCACAATTCCTTATTGAGTACAAGAGGCGGTGCATTGTGTTGGGCCCTGAATGCATTGTGAGCATTCAACGCCTCTCTCTCAAACTTGCTCATTTCTGAAAATGAAACCCAGACTATCACCAGTACCATGGCAAACAGGAAGAATTGAATAAACATCTGAATAATCACCCCATTACATCAATCACCCTGTTCAATCAACTAGGGATATGGGCCAGGAGCAGGCAGATGGGACTAGTTTAGTTTGGGATTATGTTCGGCATGGGCTGGGTGGACCGAAAGGTCTGTTTCTGTGTTGTATGACTCTACGATTCTATGACTCAATAACTATCCTATCTACCACCTCTTCCGAACTCACTCTTCCATCTCCTCCATCAACCCTTCCAATCCTTCAGCCCTTTATATCACACTTCTCCTCAACACCTACCCCATCCTGACGCAATCCACGATCTTATTGACTACTTCACTCTATCACGCCGCCTCATCTGGGTCAAACCCCGACCCCTCAGAGGTTTAACAGTGAATTCAGACCTTAGTTAGTTGAACATTATGGGGTTTATAAGATTATTAGATTTGATTCTGCATTTTTAAATTTAAGCTAAATGATGGTGGTATGTGATATGTTCTGCAGTCTGTCTGGTTTGAGAGTTACAGATCAAAGAATGACATAGATTGTTTTACTAAGAAAATGTCTATGAGATTCATGCTTGGGGTCAATAGTTATAGTTTGGGTCTAAAATGGGTAGAAAAGTCCTGTGTATGATATCCATTTACTTCTAAAAAAGAAGGTAGTTCGGATCAAGGATAAGCATTTCTACTTAGATATAAAGCTAATATGTTTCCCGTTAGCATGGGGAAAAGGGTGAAGGAACCCATTTTGAGATCAGGTTACAGGCTTCCCTATAAATCCATGATTATCATAAGGTTGAAAGCCATCTGAGAGAACAAAAAATACAGACAGCCAACTCTGCACCTGAAGCAGAGAAAATACTAACTCTATTGGCCACCATGCAGTACGAGGGTGGAGGATCTTACTTGGATTGAAGAGACAGGGCTTATGAAGATTTAAATGAGGCTGAAACATTTACCTAGCCTGGAGTTTTAGGAACAAATACACAGTGTAACATTCACAGTGACAGTCCACCAGGTGAGGAGTCATGAATGGTGCTGAACATTGTGCAGTGATCAGGGACCATCCCCACTTCAGACCTTACGATGGAAAGAAAATCATTGATGAAGCAGCTGAAGATGGTTGGGCTGAAGACATTATGCTGAGGAACACCTGTAGAGATATACTGGGATTTATATATTGACCCTCCGAAACCCACACCATCTTCCTCTCTGTGAGATATGACTCCATTCATGCAAACAAAGTACAGAGGTAAAAGAATCTAGTTGACTGATGTATATGAGCAATACAAGCTCAAATACATACATATGCAGTTTATATTCAAAGTGTTCTGCTTATGAAAGTGGCTATTAGGATTGATAGAATGATACAGCATAGAATAATGGCATTCAGCAGTTATTGCCTGTTTCGTCTCTTTGCAAATATTAGTCCATTAGTCCCACCACAACACTCATTCCCTAAAGCCACACATGTGTCTCTTTTCCAATGCTGAGCTGATTTCTTTTCTTCCTTATATTCAACTTGCTCAGAGATATTGTTATATACCTCTGGAGCTACTGGGATTTGAACTCAGGTCTCTGGCTCAAAGGTAGGGTCACTACCACTGTGCCACAGGAGCCCTCAACTGATTCCCTTTTATGTGGCTGAGATATTGTTGAAGCTTTTCATCCAGGCAGACACAAGAACACCTAATCTTTCACCTTCAAATCCCTTTCAAATGTTGGAATTGGATCTCCTGCCATCAACATTTTGAGAAAGTGTGTTCCAAGTTATAACAGCTTGCTGAGCTAATAAAAATTCTCACCATCTCCCCTGTTTTTATTTCTTTAAGATCAGTAATTCTGATAACTGACCATCTGCAGTTTTTCACCATCTACTCTATCAAAAGAGATTTTGTGGTGCAGTGAATAGCATCCCTACCCTACTGATGTACTGGATTGGCCTCGTCATAACCCTGACTTTCACCTTCAGGTCCTTTAATTGTTCCTTTCCATCAACTTTCTCAAGATTCCTGATACTTTGCACATGATGATACTGACAGTGCCTTTTATGCTTGGTCCCTGACGCTGTAAGTACGCTATTGTATTTTATGCCGCCGCTTTCTTCAGTTTCCATTCTTAGGTTACATCACCTAAATTATTCACATGATTCACCACAGCTTTCACTGCTTGCCCTAGTCTCCAATTCCCTTTTTACTTCTTTACCATGAGAATCCGGTTCTGCTTTTATAAAGATATTGGTTAAATTACTTTTTCTCTCAATCTTTCAACGGCCGCTGCTGCATGCCCACTCTTTAGATTTTCAGAGTGGATTATTCCCTGTGTCAGAAATGTTTGCTTTGCTGCACATATACATGGATACGCTGGTGTACAAGCTCTGGGTCCCATCTCAGGACTTGACCTTTGTGGCATAACATGTGGGTCAGTTCAGCTCAGTTGGCTGGAGGGTTGGTTTGCCAAATATTGTAATGCCAACAGTGTGGGTTGCCATGAAGGACTCTACTTGTTAACCTCGCCCCTCACCCGAGGTGTGACGGTGGACCCCAGGTTGAATCACCAATCGTCTCTCTCTAATGAGAGAGCAGCCCCATGGTCTAGTAAGACTATGGTGACTTGACCATAACATGGTCACACAGGTTCATTATTGTAATTGTAAATCCTTCTGATACAGAGAAAGAATCTCTTGGTCAGTTTGAACTATGTGGTATCTGCAACACAATAGTCTCCCCATATTAACATGTGCTCATGCCATTGTCATTCCGAGGGCCAACTATTTACGCACTCAATCTGGCACATTCACCAAAGCTCTTATCCAACAGCAGATACTGTTCTATTTCTGTTCTTACCTGTTGAACTGTCCTCACTGGGTGTTTGTTGGGAACCTGTATCCTGTTTATCTTTAGAATCTATGGAGAGTGAGTCTGGTGGTAGAACATTTTTCTGGAAGGAATGTTGGTCCACGATGTTTCCTGCTGGGCTGTACTGTGCCACGGCATATATTCCTGTGTCACCTCTTGCGTAGGCAATGCCAAAATGTGTGGTTGCCAACCATACCAGCTGGGTAAATTGACCTGTCGCAAATCAACAAGCAAATATTTGTAACCTAAAATAAAATGAAGAACTGCTGATACTGGAGATCTGAAACAAACAAAAACAGAGAATTGTTGGAGAAACTCAGCAGGTCTGGCAGCACCGGTGGAGTGAAAGCAAAGTTAATGTTTTGAGTTTGCGGATCCTTCTTTAGAACACGCTCCTATATATGTTGTAATCAGACAAAAACTGCACCAGTGTCTACAAAGTACAAAGCCCTGAAGAGAGAACATTGTGTTGTATACCAGGGTATATCAGGGGCTTTGTCTCGTCAAGGGTTTGTCATGTCACGGAAGGAAATGACAAGCACTGGTGTGATCTGAATCTCTAGGAGAGTAAGCCTGACCAAAGTTAATGTAGCAATTGTTCTCATAACTATATCTATATTAGAGTGTTTTGAAGCCAATTCTTTGAGAATTATTGGAATTATACCAACGCAACACCACACTCATATATATCAGTGGAAAGAATTAATTTTTGCTTAGTCTGTAAATTGTAAACCTGCCCTACAGTTTCATTTCATGCATTTCAGAAAGTTGAAAGGTCACACCTTAATGATTGACCCACTCAATCTAACATATCCCATGATCACAGTTATGTCAGTGATAAATCTCTTAGTTACAAGTCTTTGATAGATACAAATCTTTCAGTATTTGTCAGTCCTGCCAATCATTTTTATCTCTTGATTTTTTATAAATCACTCGATTCTATCTCTGTGTTACATTTAAATCACCTACAGAGGGTTACACAGGACATCTCTGCGATTACAATAATCCAGTGATTCAAGTTAGAAATGGTCGTTGAATCTATCTTTCAATGAGTTAATCCTGCTTTTGTTCTCCAATTTGTTTCCTTTTCCTTTCTGAAATTTACAACTGAATTTGCTTCAAAGATGATACATCCCAGATCAGGTTGAAGAAAGAAAGATTAACTCTGTCCTCTCTGTTTTTGGTGCGAATGGATTTAATTTAGTGTCCTCTAGTTTCTGGGCTTTCTGCCAGGTTCTTAGTTCTTACTCCATTTACTTTTTCCATCGTTATGGGAAGATCCATTCAATATGCTGTAACCTTCTACTCTCAGAAGGATAATCCCAATTTCTTTAGCCTGAAAGCTCTTGAACCCCAGTCTCCAGCTCCAACACTGTAATATGAGCCTAAGGTTAGCATTATTCGATAGTTAACGACATGGTAAATATGGGTGCTGACAAATTTCTGCCGAGATTAAGATTCAACATTACTGTGATACGAATTTCTCAGACCCAAGAGTGTTAAAAGTTTCCGATGTCACAAAACCCTCAGTTAGTACAATCGTTCTCTTAATATCATCAACATCCATGTGTTCTCTTTTCATTTTAAGAGAACAGTTGTAATAAACATTACAACATATGAAATTCTTGCTGACAATTTCTACCTCTTTATCGCTTCCCCAACACTTAGTTCATCGATTTCCCATTTCATAAGGGGCAATGGCCTAGTGGTATTATCGCCAGACTATTAATCCAGAGACTGAGATAACATTCTGGGGACCCAGGCTCAAATCCCACCACAGATGGTGGAATTTGAATTCAATGAACGTCTGGAATTAAGACTCTAATAATGACCATGAATTCATTGTTGATTGTTGGGGGGAAAACCCATCTGGTTCACTAATGTCCTTTAGGGAAGGAAACTACCATCCTTACCTGGTCTGGTCTACATGTGACTCCAGACCCACAGTGTGGTTGACTCTGAACTGCCCTCTGGGCAATTAGGGATGGGAGATAAAGGCTGCCCAGCCAGTGACGTCCTCATCCCGTTAACGAATTTAAAAAAACTTGGGGTTCTACAACAATGGGCATGCTACCACTGAGCTGTGAAGCTCTCATTTTCTGAACTCAACACTTCACTGAGATACAAATCTGAAAACACTTACCAGTCAGGGTGCTAAAACCAGGACTGCTAAAGTCATAGTCGGTGATTTCATTGTACCAAGCCACCACTGGCTCCTTGCCTGAAATAAGACAAAGCAATTTTAATCACCTCTAGTGAAAGTTGGATGATTTGAGCAGCAAATCGGTGTGGACTTGTTGGGCCGAAGGACCTGTTTCCACACTGTAGGGATTCTATGTCAAAAATGAATGAAACTGACATCGCACAGCATGTGATTCTGGGGATCAAGTGCTTTATCCCAGGGTTGGTTGCTCCTGTTGGTTGTGAAGTGTGTAATTCAGGCAGATAGCTCTCAGCTGACAAAAATGCAAGTTGCATTTAGTGCTGAGGCTGTTTCCATCAAATAACAGAAACTGTACTGAACAAAAGACAGAGCTGGTATCAGAGTCCCAAAACATTGTACAGCATTGAGCTGGTATCATACCTTACGACAGTGTACAGCATTATGTTGCTATCAGGCCCCCACACATTGTACAGCACTGAGTTGATACATCCTTGTGCCCCACAGACTGAGTCAGTACATCCCCACAACAGCGTACAGCACTGAGTCAGTACATCCCCACAACAGCGTACAGCACTGAGTCAGTGCATCCCCACAACAGCGTACAGCACTGAGTCAGTGCATCCCCACAACAGCGTACAGCACTGAGTCAGTACATCCCCACAACAGTGTACAGCACTGAACTGATACCAGACCCCCATTAGAGTGTATAGGGCCGAGCTGGTATTAAACCCATCAGAGTGCCAGAATTTATAACCTCTTTACAGCACTGAGCTGATTCCAACCACAATGTACAGCACTGAGCTTGTATCAGCTGCCAATTCACTGTTCAGCATTGAGCATATATAAGACCCCCACTGCTGTGTACGGCGCTGGGATGGTATTAGATGCCCACCACCGTATGTAGCACTGAGATAGTGTCTGAACCAAGTTACATTTAACAGCACTGCGCTGCTATCATAAAAACACCACAAAATATAGCACTGAGCCGGTACTACCCCGACACTAAAGGGCACAGAATGGAACTGGTAAAATATCCCCCCTACAATGTACAGCATTGAGCTGGTATCATCACCTCCTAAAGTATACAGCACTGAGTTGGTACATCCCCATGACCCACAGTACAGTTTACTGAGTTGTCTCAGACCCCACCCCCACCACTGCAGTGGATAACACTAAGCTGGTATAACCCCCCCAACAAAGTGTACAGCACTGCGTTGGTATATCCCCGTGACCTATAGTACACTGTACAGCACTGAGCAGGTATCAGAAACAATGCACAGCACTTGAGTTTGAGTTTGATTGATTGTTGTCGCATGTGCCAAGATACGGTGAAAAGTGCTGTTTTGCATGCTGTACAGGCAGATTGTACCAGACAAGGTAACAGCACAGAGTGCAAAATACAGTGTTATAGCCACAGAGAAGGTGCACAGAGAGAGAGAGAGAGATCAACATCAACATTTGACAGGTCCACTTCAAAAGACTGATAAAGCGAAGAAGAAGCTGTTCTTGAACCTGTTCATACATGTGTTCAAACTTTTATATCATTTGCCCGACTGAAAGGGGTCAAAGAGAGTGTAACGAGGGTGGGAGGGGTCTCTGATTACGTCGGTCACTTTCCCCAGGCAGTGGGAAGTGTAGATGGAGTCACTGGATGGGAGGCTGGTTTGTGTGATGGACTGGGCTGTGTTTACGACTCTGTCCTGTGGTCTTGGGAACAGCAGTTGCTGTACCAAACTGTGATACATCCAGATGGCAAGCATGGGGCTGGATGAACACAGCAGGTCAAGCAGCATCATAGGAGCAGGAAAACTTGACGTTTCGGGCCTAAACCCTTCATCACCTGTCCTCTCCTCTATCCATCCTCTATCCGCCTCCCCCTCTCTCCCTATTTGTTTCAGAACCCTCTTCCCCTCCCCCATTTCTGATGAGGGGTTTAGGCCCGAAGTGTCTACCCCTATGATGCTGCTTGACCTGCTGTGTTCATCCAGCCCCATGCTTGTTATCTCGGATTCTCCAGCATCTGCAGTACCTTTTATCTCTGATACATCCAGATGGGATGCTTTCAGTGGTACATCTATAAAAATCAGTTAAGAGCCTTGTGGACATGTGGAATTTCCTTGGCCTCCTGAGGATGTAGAGATGTCGTTGTGCTTTCCTGACTGTTGCATTAATGTGGGTGGGCCGAGACAGACTATTGGTGATCATTTTTCCCAGGAGCTTGATGCTGTTGGCCATCTCCACCTCAGCCCCAATGATACACACTGGGGCGTACCCTCCACTCCGCTCCCCGAAGTCAACGATCAGCACCTTTGTTTTGCTGATGTTGATGGAGACTTTGTTGTCTTTACACCATACACTAAGCACTCAGTCTCTTTCCTGTATTCTGTCTCATTGTTGTTTGAGATCTAGCCTACAACAATGGTGTCGTTAGCAAACTTGGAAATGGAGTTGGGACGGCATTTGGCCACACAGTTGTGAGTGCATAAGGAGTATAGTAAGGGGCTGAGTATACAGCCTTGTGGGCCACCGATGCTGAGGTTTACAGTGGAGGAGGTGTTGTGCCCAATTCTTACTGATTGAGGTCTATGGATCAGGAAGTCAAGGATCCAGTTACAGAGGGGAGACCCAAGACCTAGGTCTTGCAGTTCAGTTTTGAGCTTGTTTGGAATTATGGTGTTGAAGGCGGAGCTGTAGTCAATAAGTAGGAACCTGACGTAGATATTCTTGCTTCAGAGATAAAAGGTACTGCAGATGCTGGAGAATCTGAGATAACAAGCATGGGGCTGGATGAACACAGCAGGTCAAGCAGCATCATAGGAGCAGGAAAGCTTGACGTTTCGGGCCTAGACCCTTCATCAGAAATGGGGGAGGGGAAGAGGGTTCTGAAATAAATAGGGAGAGAGGGGGAGGCGGATAGAAGATGGATAGCGGAGAGGATATTCTTGTTATCCAGATGTTCCAGGGATGTGCGTAGGGCCAGGGAGATGGCATCTGTTATGGACCTGTTGTGCCAGTAGGTGAAATGCAAAGGATCAAGGCAATTTGGTAGGCTGGGGTTGAGAGCCATAACTAACCTCTCGAAGCGCTTCATAATTATGGAGGTCTGAGCCACCGGACGATACTTATTGAGGTATGCTGTATAATTTTTCTTTGGCACTGGGATGTTGGTGGTCTTCCTGAAGTAGGTGGGGTCTTCAGATCATAGTAAGGAGAGATTAAAGATGTCAGCGAAAAGTCCCACCAGCTGGCATGTGCAGGATCTGAGTGCATGGCCAGGGGCTCCATGTGGGCCATTCACTTTCCATGGGTTCACTCTCAAGAAGGCGGTAACCATGGGTACCGGTGCACCCAAGACTACTGGGATAGGTGTCATCATTTCACCGACCTCTTCAAAGCAAGCATAGACTGCATAGAGCTTGTTGGGTACAGATGGATCATTAGCCACAAT
Source organism: Ginglymostoma cirratum (assembly GCA_024137785.1). Taxonomy (NCBI): domain Eukaryota; kingdom Metazoa; phylum Chordata; class Chondrichthyes; order Orectolobiformes; family Ginglymostomatidae; genus Ginglymostoma; species Ginglymostoma cirratum. Next base: position 3,127,769 of record JAHRHZ010000035.1, on the reverse strand, counting down.
TCTGTTTGAATTCACTTTGCAGCTCGTTATGTTCTGTAAACCTTGTCACGAACAATGGGTGTCCGTGTTGTTGGTCTTAGTTTGGTATTGCCCATGGCACTTCTGATGGCCTTAAGAAGGCCATACCTGGATTTCCTATCTAGGCCACGGCTGTTGGTCTTGTATGGCTCAGGCCTGGACTTTAGTAGGAAGTGGATCTCCCTGTTCATCCATGGTTTCTGAGTGGGGAAGGTTCAGATTAACTTTTTCAGCATGCAGTCTTCCATACACTTACTAATGAAGTCTGTGAGGGTCACGGCAAACTTGCTTAGGTTGGCTGCTAAGTTCTTGAATGTGGACCAGTTGGCTGACTCTAAGCAGTCCCGTAGGATCCCTTCTGTTGCCTCAGACCAGCCCTGCACTACTTTCTGCACTGGGTCCTCACACCTTCAATTTCTGCTTGCAAGGTGGTAGGAGAAGCACAGCGTTGTGGTCTGATGTTCCAAAATGCGGATGGGGGATGGAGTGGTGTGCATCTTTGATGGTTGTTTGGCAATGGTCAAGGATGTTCGGAACTCTGGTGGAGCAAGAGACATGCTGATGGTATTTTGGTAGCAGCTAAGTTGGCACTCAGCTGGTATCAGACCCCCACTACAGTGTATACCGCACTGAGTTGGTATCAGACCCCTCTCAGACGTACAGCACTGTGTTGTTACCATAACCCCAGCACAATGTACTGCACAGAGCTGGTATTGAATACCCAATACAGTATGCAGCACTCATATCCTCGCCTCATGGTACACCAGCTGTTATCAGGAAACCACTACAGTGCACAGCACTGAGCTATTGGTCATATCCCATGTGAGAGGACAGAGCTGAGCTGGCATCATACACCCACTACATTGTACAACATTGTGCTGATATAAGACTCCTCTCAAATGTACAGCATTGAGCTGGTATCAAATCCTCACTGCAGTGTACTGTGCTCAGCTGGTATCTAATAGCCCAGCTCATTCCAGGGCCAGGAACAATAGCAAGGGCTTTGGTACTTCTTCTGTTTTGGGCCCTGCTGCCAACCAAAGCACACAGACCATGGTATTGGGCCCTGATATTCACCACCCTCCAAAGACCCGTCTCACAACACTTTTCTGGTATCAGATCCAACGTACAGAGCAAGGTGTTCAGCTAATGTGAATTAAAGAGGGAAACATGAGGGGAGAAAGGAAGGCATAATGCAGACCTGAGATCTCCACTGTTAGAGGTGCTGTCCAGATGTTCTCTCCATTCTTTGTACGACTTTGCTCTACAATGCCAGTCGTGGCCAGGAACTCTGCCCATTTTTGACATTCATCTCGTAATTCCTCACTGTATTCGAGCGGAGGTGCGTTGTGGATGCTCCTGTAGTAGTTATGAGCCTCCCAAGCATCTTGCTCAAATGCACTGATCTTGGGTACTGCAAATGAAACAGAGACATTGTGCAACAACACCAGATACAGGGGACTATTCACACTCTTGCCCAGACTCCAAGCCCAACACGTATACACTATGCACACAATGTCTGGTTACTGGCAGTCATTCAAAGAAGCGACCAGACATGTGCTTGAAAACCAATGTGCCTGTATTTTCAACATTGCTTCTCCATCAATATATTCCTTAAATCCTACATCTTTGACCAAGCTTTTAGTTGCCTGTTGTGATACCCTTAAGTAGCCCGATGCGACACTCCTGCCATATCATTCTAATTTGAAGCCGCTATATTAGTGTGAGTTGGCCATTTTATTTGTTTAGGCAGGATCGAAAGAGGCTTCCTGAATTACTGACAAGGCTTTTCATTTAGACAAGGTGTAGGGAAGGGCTGGAGGATGTGAAATTACAACCCAGTAAATAAATAGGGAGCCTGATGACTTTTGTGGGCATCTAACGTGGCATCTAATCACCTGGGCAATATCGAAATAGGTGGCACCACACATTCAGAGGAATTGCTGTAAATAGAAGCTTATGACAATGGGTTTAAGAGGTGCAGCAGGGACCGTCTATGGATACTCAACCATCTGAGGGTATTTAATGACACTGAACACTCCATGTGCAAAATACCAGATAACTTGTCCAGCAATGAAACCCTGTGCAGACAACCATGCACATGGACTCCCAAAGTCCTTGTATTCAAAGCAGCGATTCAAGGAGAAATTTTATCACCACTTCTACACAAGCAGTTGACATTGGGTCATCAGTGCAGGTCTTGTCAGTGGTGCCTCCATTCTGATGAATGATGAAAAGGATTCCCTTAACTGCCCTCTGGGCAATTAGGGATGGGCAACAAATGCTGCCTGGCCAGTGACACCCTCATCCCGTGAATGAATAAAAAAGGAGGGTCTCCCTTCCTGCAGGTGCCTCTAAACAACAGCACACCCCTTTCAATGGCTCCTTGTTGATTCGTAATATTTATTCCAGTCAGGGGAGTTTGCTCAAGGTTTACTGTATGATGGTTGTGGAACCTGAAGCCATAATGAATGTGAAAAATGCTCAGGGATACATAAAAACAGACTTAAACTCCTTGTTGGGAGACCTGAGACAAAGTTGTGCTTTCCATGCTATTCTCAGTTGTAGGTGAGGTTGTTGCAGCCAAAGATTCACAGCCAATCTGGCAGGTTGTGCCACTACAGCAGTGTTTGGAGATTAATGGGGAAACAAGATTGGAACTGAGCAGCTCTGAATCACAAACTGTCTGGTAGAACACAGCCTCTGACTGTGTCTCACAAGGTCATTAATGTGAAGTGAAGATGAGGGCCCAGATTGTGCACGTCGGACATTGGGTGTTTGAATAGGCCAGGCCTGACTGGGAGGCTGGTGCATGGTCAGCAGAGGCAGGCTTGTCCAGACAAGGCATAATTACCACAATGATCGGTGTGTGGCGCAGCAAACTCTGCCTGAGGATTACGTTGAGTCACCCCCATGGCCGTTCTACACCTAAGGATCAACTGTAGTGGACACAATCACGTTCCTCGTTTGGATTGTTAAAAAGCCTCTGTTGGGTGTTAGGTTCCTCCTGTCTTCTTGTTGCTCTACCTGTGATGTCCTCTTGTGGAGCTTCCTGTGCTGTGGCAACTTCTGGTCCTATTGCCTCTGCTGTTTCAGGAGGAGGTGAACCTGTGATACAAGAGAGAAAGCATTGAAGTGTCGGGTGGCCAAGAAAATACTTGCGAGTATCACAGAATTGTTATTGAATCCCAAAAGTGTGAAGCAGGCCATTTGGCCCATCAAGTCCGCACCAACCTTCCAAACAGCATCCCAGGCCCATCTCCCTACCCTATCTCTGTAACCCTGCATTTCCCATGGCCAATCCACCCTAGCCTGCACATCTCTGGACTGTGGGATGAAACCGGAGCACCTGGAGGAAACCCACACACACATGGGAAGAACGTGCAAACTCTACACAGACAGTCACCCGAGGGTGGAATTGATCCTGGGTCCCTTGTGCTGTTAGGCCGCATTGCTAATGACTAAGCCAATGTGCTCCCATAGGTTATAAAAACAGCACAGAAACAGACAATTAACACAGGCAATGAATTTAAGTTTTACTTAAGCCATCTCCCAATAACATAACCTTCTATATTTCCTTCTCTGATATTTATTGACAGCTTACATCAAATACGAGGGGAGATGTAACCAGGGGCCGTGGATAATGCTACAGAAACACTAATTCAAGTCCCACGAGAACAGAGTTCCATCAACAAATCTGGAATGAGTCCAAATAGGGGAAGCCCAGTGGTATTATCACTAGACTATTTATCCAGAGATCCAGGCAATGTTATGAGGACCCAGGTTCAAATCCCACTGTGACAGAGGTGGAAATTGAATTCAGTTAAAAAAAATCTGGAATTAAGAGTGTAATGATGACCTTGAATCAACTGTCAATTGTTGGAGAAACCCATCTGGTTCACTTTAGGGAAGGAAATCTGCCATCTTTACCTGGTCTGGCCTACATGTGACTCCAGACCCACAGCAAAGTGGTTGATTCTCAACTGCCTTCTGGGCAATTAAGGATGGGCTATAGATGCTGACCTAGCCAGTGATGTCTTCATTCTGTGAATGAATAAACAAAATCCTTGGATTCTGGAGAAGTACTGGAGGATTGGGAAACTGCTGATGTGATGCCTCTGTTGAAAAAGAGAGGCAGGGAAAAATGAAGGCCAATTAGCCTAACATCTAACGTTAGAACTAATTGTCTAAGAAGTAATAGCAGCACATTCAGAAAATCATAACTGACATATCAGAGTCAGCATGGGTTTCATGAAAGGGAACTAGCATCTGACTAACTTATTAGAGTTTTTCAAGGAAGCCTCAACCAGAATGGATAGAGGGGAACTCGTAGATGTATTTTATTTGGACTTCCAGAAGGCATTCAGCAAGTCTTCCTAATGGCCAGCTGTACCTGCACGTTAACCTTAAGAGAATCCTGAATCAGGACTCCCAAGTCCCTTTCTGCTTCAGATTTCCAAAGCCTTTGCTATTAGAAAATAGTCTTTCCCTCTATTCTTCTTACCAAAGTGCATAACCTCACACTTTCCCACACTGTATTCCATCTGCCATTTATTTGCCCACACTCCCAGTCTGTCCAAGTCCTTCTTTAGCCTGGATACCCTGTTCTAGGACACAATGGCACCCCTTATGTTAGATCATTCAGATTTGGCCTGTGGTTAGGGACCCAAGAACTATAAGTGAGGCAGTGTGGTAATCCAGGCCAGGGGGAGTTTCAGCCCTTACACTTGTCCAACAGACCTGGGGCTCTGGCAGCTTGTGTGGACAGAGCAGGGACTGCTGTGGGCAGGGGTTGGGCATTTGGATGAAAAAATTGGCCATTGCATTTCGATAAAGAGGGGCCATCCACGTAGAGGGAGTTAAGGGGGATGTAGCAATGGTTGGGGATAGTATCATTCAGAGGATAGACATTGCTTTTTCCAGTCGAGAATGTGAGCCCCAATGACTGTATTGCTTGCTCAGTGGTGCAGGAAGGACATC
>JAHRHZ010000035.1:3107826-3122371 GCA_024137785.1 Ginglymostoma cirratum | reverse complement strand
TAGGCCCGAAACGTCAGCCTTCCTGCTCCTCTGATGATGCTTGGCCTGCTGTGTTCATCCAGCTCTACACCTTGTCATCATTGATGTGGGAGGAATGGGTTTTGATTCATTACTGGTGAAAGAGGGAATTGTACTGTTGAGGTGAACCACACTGGCAGCAGTATACCATGGTTGAAGAGCAGACTTTAAATTATGTGCCGGGGTAGGTATGTCTGAACCAGAAGGGGAGGGCTGTGTCCGATCTGCCAAGACCTGAATCTATGTTAATTGCAATTGGAACTGGAAGTCCTCAATCAATCTACGGCTGTTAGCAAAGTAGCATTAATGACAGGAAATCCAGTGGATTGTAACAAGTGAGTTGGGCCAAAGGGCCTGTTTCTATGCTGTATACCTCTATGACTCTAAGTCACCACACTTTATTCTCTGTTTCCAGACTCTTGGCCCACAGAGATTCTGTAGATGTGTGCACATGTATGCTTTATTTTCCATTTATGCAGGTTTAAGGGATATCATTTTGACTCCGGATCATAGTTTGAATCATAACTAATATTTGCCATTTGAGTTCCAAATAACTTTTGTTCATAATAGATGTATTATATGAGTTCATTAAATGGATGCTTCTTTTAATTTGGATTGTAGCACGAAAGAGAAGCAATCAGCCATTTTGGTTGACAAATTATACAATGATGTGACTGACAAGAGAATGGGGCTGGATCATCAATGTGTTCCTCTTGTCATTTCATAACGTTCGGGGCAGTGACATGGGAACAATACCCCTGGCATGGGAGGAAGGACAGAACGTACAAACAAGATACAATTAAAGGCTCTTTGTCTGAATACACACAGCATTTGTAACAGGGTGAATGAATTGACAGCACAAATTGAAGTAAATGAGTACGATAAGATGGCTATCACAGTCGCCTGGCCACAAGGTGATCAAGACTAGGAATGAAATATTCAAAGGTACTCGATATTTCAGAAAGGCAAACAAGGTAGTGTAGCTCTGTTACTAAATGATGGGATCAGTATAATCGTACGAAGTGATCTTGGCTTGGAAGATTAAGATATAAAATCAGTTTGGGTGGAAAGAAAAGGTGAGTGGCTTGAGAGATGGTGCAGGAGGGAGGGGTTCAGATTTTTGGGACATTGGGACCGGTTCTGGGGGAGGTGGGACTATTACAAATCGGACGGTCTACACCTGGGCAGGACTGGAACCAATGTGCTAGGGGCTGCTTTTGTTAACGCTGTTGGGGAGGGTTTAAACTAATGTGGCAGGGGGATGGGAACCAAATAAGGAGGTTAGTGGACAGAAAGGAGGTAGTAACTAATGCCGGTAAGGAACTAGATAATGAAGTCAGTGTGACTAAGGGGAAGAGTAGGCAGAGAGCAGACGATGAACGCAGATGGACAGATGGTCTGAGATGCATTTGTTTTAAAATGAGAAATGTAGTAGGTAAGGCAGATGAACTTAGGGCTTGGATTAGTACCTGGGAGTATGATGTTATTGCCAGAACTGAGACTTGGTTGAGGGAAGGGCAAGATTGGCAACTAAATATCCCAGGATATAGATGCTTCAGGCGGGATAGAGAGGGAGGTAAAAGGGGTGGAGGAGTTGCATTACTGGTCAAAGAGGATATCACAGCTGTGCTGAAGGAGGGCACCATGGAGGACTCGAGCAGTGAGGCAACATGGGCAGAGCTCAGAAACAGGAAGGGTGCGGTAACAATGTTGGAGCTGTACTATAGGCCTCCCAACAGCGAGCATGAGATAGAGGTACAAATATGTAGACAGATTACGGAAAGATGTAGGAGCAACAGGGTGGTGGTGATGGGAGATTTTAATTTTCCCAACATTGACTGGGATTCACTTAGTGTTAGGGGTTTAGATGGCACAGAATTTGTAAGGAGCATCCAGGAGGGTTTTCTAGAGCAGTATGTAAAAAGTCCAACTCGGGAAGGGGCCATACTGGACCTGTTGTTGGGAAATGAGCCCGGCCAGGTGGTTGAAATTTCAGTAGGAGATTACTTTGTGAATAGTGATCATAATTCCTTAAGTTTTAGAATACTGATGGACAAAGATGACAGTGGTCCTTAAGGAAGAGTGCTGAATTGGGGGAAGACCAACTATAGCAAAATTCGGTAGGAGCTGGGGAATGTGGATTGGGAGCAGCTGTTTGAGGGTAAATCCACATTTGATATGTGGAAGGCTTTTAAAGAGAGGTTGATTAGAGTGCAGGACAGACATGTCCCTGTGAAAATGAGGGATAGAAAGGGCAAGATAGGGAACCATGGATGACAGGCTAAATTGTGAGACTAGCAAAGAGGAAAAAGGAAGCATACATAAGGTCTAGGCAACTGAAAACAGACAAAGCTTTGGAAAAATATTGGGAAACTAGGACCAATCTGAAACGAGGAATTAAGAGGACTAAAAGGGATCATGAAATATCTTTAGCAAACAGGGTTAAGGAAAATCCCAAAGCCTTTTATTCATACATAACAAGCAAGAGGATAACTAGAGAAAGGGTTGGCCCAGTCAAGGACAAAGGAGGGAAGTTATGCGAAGAGTCAGAGAAAATGAGTGAGATTCTTAATGAGTACTTTGCGTCGGTATTCACAGAGGAGAGGGACATGACAGATGTTGAGGTTAGGGATAGATGTTTGATTACTCTAGGTCAAGTCGGCATAAGGAAGGGGGAAGTGTTGGGTATTCTAAAAGGCATTAGGGTGGACAGGTCCCCAGGTCCGGATGGGATCTATCTCAGGTTATTGAGGGAAGTGAGAGACAAAATAGCTGGGGCCTTAACAGATATTTTGCATCATCCTTGAGCACAGGTGAGGTCCCGGAGGACTGGAGAATTGCTAATGTTGTCCACTTGTTTAAGAAGGGTAGCGAGGAAAATCCAGGTAATTATAGACCGGTCAGCCTGACGTCAGTGGTGGGGAAGCTGCTGGAGAAGATACTGAGGGATAGGATCTATTTACATTTGGAAGAAAATGGGCTCATTAGTGATAGGCAGCATGGTTTTGTACAGGGGAGGTCATGTCTTACCAACTTGACAGAAATCTTTGAGGAAGTGACAAAGTTGATAGATGAGGGAAGGGCTGTAGATGTCATATACATGGACTTCAGTAAGGCGTTTGATAGGGTTCCCTATGTAGGCTGATGGAGAAAGTGAAGTCGCATGGTGTCCAGTGTGGACTAGCTAGATGGATAGAGAACTGGCTGGGCAACAGGAGACAGAGAGTTGTAGTGGAAGGGAGTTTCTCAAAATGGAGAACTGTGACCAGTGGTGTTCCACAGGGATCTGTGTTGAGTCCACTGTTGTTTGTGACATACATAAATGATCTGGAGGAAGGTATAGGTGGTCTGATTAGCAAGTTTGCAGATGATACTAAGATTGGTGGAGTAGCAGATAGTGAAGGGGACTGTCGGAGAATGCAGCAGAGTATAGATAGATTGGAAAGTTGGGCTGAGAAATGGCAGACGGAATTCAATCCAGGCAAATGCGAGGTGATGCATTTTGGAAGATCCAATTCAAGAGCGAACTATTCGGTAAATGGAAAAGCCCTGGGGAAAATTGATACACAGAGAGATCTGGGTGTTCAGGTCCATTGTACACTGAAGGTGGCAACACAGATCGATAGAGTGGTCAAGAAGGCATACGGCATGCTTTCATTCATCGGACGGGGCATTGAGTACACGAGTTGGCCGGTCATGTTACAGTTGTATAGGACTTTGGTTCGACCACATTTGGAATACTGCGTACAGTTCTGGTTGCCACATTACCAGAAGGATGCCGATGCTTTGGAGGGGGTGCAGAGGAGGTTCACCAGGATGTTGCCTGGTATGGAGGGCGCTAGTTTTGAAGAGAGGTTGAGTAGATTAGGATTATTTACATTAGAAAGACGGAAGTTGAGGGGGAACCTGATTGAGGTCTATAAAATCATGAGCGGTATAGACAGGGTGGATAGCAAGAAGCTTTTTCCCAGAGTGGGGAACTCAATTACTAGAGGTCACAATTTCAAGGTGAGAGGGGAAAAGTTTAAGGGAAATATGCATGGAAAGTTCTTTATGCAGAGGGTGGTGGGTGCCTGGAACGTGTTGCCAGCGGAGGTGGTAGAGGCGGGCACGACAGCGTCATTTAAGATGTATCTAGACAGGTACATGAATGGGCAGGGAGCAGAGGGCTAGAGATCCTTTGAAAATAGGCGACAGGTTTAGATAGAGGATCTGGATCAGCACAGGCTTGGAGGGCCGAAGGGCCTGTTCCTGTGCTGTAATTTTCTTTGTTCTTTGTTCTTTGTCACTGGTTGAAGGAATTTATAGACCCCGAGCAGTAGGTATGCTGTAGACAAAGTATAAAGAAATGAAGGGGGCTTGTAAGAAATTAATGCAGTAATCATTGGCAATGCAATCTACATTTGGATTGGATGAACAAAATTGCCAAAGCTTTAAGGATGAATTCATCCTCAATTTAGGGTTCCTTTGTACTGGACTATTATTTCAAACCAACCATAGATTAGGCTATTTCACACCTCCATAATGCATAATGAAGGAGTGTGAATTAATGTTTCAAATTAAAGGGTCCTCTGGGTGACAGTGATCATAACATGGCAGAATTTCACACTCAGTTTACAGGTGACAAACTTGGGTCAGAAGATACACTTAAATAAATGCAATTGCAAAGGTATGAATAGAGAATAGCTAGAGAGGGCCAGGAAGAGGCAAGTAGTTAAAATGACAGAGAAGCAATGGCAGACACTGAAGAAGATACCTCATAATTTCAACAAAAATATATTCTGTTGAAATTTGCACAGAAATACCTGTCTCCCCTAACTATGGAATCTCCTCTAACACTGAATTTCAATGCTTTTTTCATCCAGTCCATGAACTACAGTATCATCTTTCAAGGTGTTGGCACTCCTAATAGTCCCTGAGACTGAATATCAGTTTGAGTGTGACGCACTACATTGAAGACTGCTGCACATCCTGTCACTTCCTACTGTTCCAGATGGCTACCTATTTATCATCTCAGACTCTCACTAGTCGTGGAGAGGCCACTTCCTCCTGTAAAGTCCGATCCAGGAAACTGCCATGCTCCCTGATACTTCATGATGAATCCAAATATTCCTAAGGCTCGGAAACCTGAGCTTGATCTTAAGGAACTGAACACATTGACTACTAACATGGACCTGAAGACACTTCAAAGGTTTTAAAATCCCCACATGGTGTGGAATTTCAAGGATACGTCCCAGCTGCTCACTCACAACATAACATTTTATTATGTGGCTCAGTTGGTAGCTGTCTCACCTCTGAGTCATAACGTTCTGGGTTCAAGTCCCAGTCCAGCATAAAATTCAAAGCTGATACTCTAGGGTGGTCTGTATTGTTGGATCTTTTGTCATGGGTAGAGATTTCAAACCAAGACCCCATCTCCCTGCTTGGATGAATGTAGAAGACCCCACAGCATTATTTTGAACAACAGTAGGTGTCCTGGTATCCTGGCTAATATTTATTCCTCAATTAAAAACAGATCACCCAGTCAATATTACAGATGTAGTTTGTGGGAATTGAACAGAAGGGAATCTGGTCATTGTATATTTGTGTTTAATTGTATGCATGAGGTGGGAAATAACTGGAGTTTCACCAAACCTGAAGTGTAATGATCAAGTGAATGCCTGTAAATAAAAGCTCATAAAAACGTAGAGATAATTGCAGATCTAGTTAAGATACGATTAGTGGTGAAATTATCAAGACCAGACATAGTGATAGCTTCAAGATCATTCCTTGCTGTTGCAGGATTTTGTGGGGAGCTCATTGACAGCTGGTTGAACACACACAGGAGATTTGGTGGGATTTAATAAATTCATCCCATATACTCTTTAAACCCCAAGGACTTAACTAGTAAATAACATTTAAAAGGAATAATTCTTTTGCACGTCAGCAAGATGAATATTGGAATTGGGCAATATATTTATTCAGATGCAACTTGTCAAAGCTGCCAGTTGGCATGTTATAGTATTAGGAATCCCTCATGGCAGTAAATGTGGATGAGATCACATCCAGTGGATATACTTAAAACATTCATTGGGATATCACTAGAAAGGGTTAAGGGAACTTTGATGTTTGTAAGATGAAAGCTCATGAATGGGAGGGAGTGAGCTAAGAATTTCATAGAATTATAACAGTATGGAAACAGATCATTCAGCCCATCAAGTTCACACTGACCTGCCAACGAGCATCCCACCCAGACCTATCCCTGTAACTCTGCATTTCCCATGGTTAACCCACTTACAGGGCAACTTAGCACGGCCAATCGACCCAACCTGCACATCTTTGGACTGTGGGAGGAAACCAGATCAAACCCACACAGACACAGGGAGAATGTGCAAAATCCACACAGACAGTCGCCTGAGAGTGGGATCAAATCCGGATCCCTGGCGCTCCGAGGCAGCAGTGCTAACCACTGAGCCACCGTGCCACCCCACAAAGGAGCATCTCTGTTTCATAATAATGCAGCTAATCAGTTGGTCAGAGAAGCAGTAATAAAAGCATTCACCTCACAACTACTGGGGACAATGCAAGATACTATGGTCTAACCTGATTAGAGTACTGACCCAGTGTGGTAATGACCAAAAGACCACAGGCCACAGGCCAAATCCTCACCCTTCTGTGCACAAAGTAAGAACTCATTTGTTTTACCTTGAGGTTTTGTACCAGGAGCGTGGCCTCCAAATTGACACGGTCACCCTTCTCTGTCTCTGAGTTCTACAGCAAGAATCAGCTCTGATCTATCATACGCAAGACACAAGTTGGGAATGTGACAGAATATTGTCACTTGCCTAGCCGAGTGCAGCTCAAATAGCATTCAAAGCATTCAACGCCACCCTGGATGAGGCAGCCCATTTAACTGGCAGTCTATCTGGAACCTTAAATATTCACTCCCTCTACCTAACTACAGCATGTGTTATCTATAGAATGCACTGCATTAACTCACCAATGTTCCTTCAACACTATCTTCCAAATCCATCCAGATATCTCTACTGCCTAGAAAGACAAGGGCAGCAATTGCAATAAGAACATCACAATCTGAAAGTTCTATTTCAAGCGACTCACCATCCTTCTGTGGATCTGTACTGCCATTCCTTCATTGTCAAAATCCTGGAACTCCGTCCATAACAGCACAGTAGGTGCTCCCTACAGACCAAGGACAACAGCAGTTCAAGAACGCAGCTCATCACCAACTTCTCAAGGATAGTTGGGGATGGGCCATAAATGTTAATCTCGCCAGCAAAGTTCACAATCAAACAACTAACTGGAGGAGGAAGCTTCAAAAATATCCCCATTCTGAACTCCTTTCCTAAGGAACACTGTGTATCTACCTACATCACATGGATTGCTGATATCTGGGACAGATATTCTTCACTATTTGAATTCAGCTCTTTTGTGCATGTTTGGACCAAGGTCCTAAAGAGTTCAGTTCAAGATGAAAAGTTTAAGAATGCAGCCCCCTTCCACCTTTGCTAGGACAATCAGGGAAAGTTAACCTTGCCAGCAACATTCACTGTTTAACAGCTAACTGGAGGAGGGCCTTCTCAAACAGGTCTGCCACCCGGAAGGATAAGATCAGTGGCTACACAGGAACACGAACCCTGCAAGTTCTCCTCTAACTAACCCCCCATTCTGACTTGGAAATATTTCACTATTCCTTCGCTATCACTGGGTCTGAATCCTGGAACTCCCTCCCTATCAGCACTTTGGGTGCCCCTACAGCAGATGTACTGCAACGGTTCAAGAAGGCAGCTCACCACCACCATCTGGAAGAGGTACAAAAAGGGTTTGGGGTACAGTTATGATGCATTTAGAGCCATAGAGTCATAGAGTAATACAGCATGGAAACAGGCTCTTTGGCCCAAACTGGTCCATGCTGACCATGGTGCCCACTCAGCTAGTTCCAATTGCCCACATTTGGTCCATATCCCTCTAAACCCTTCTCATCTATGTACCCATCCAAATGGTTTATTAAATGTTGCTATTGTACCTGCCTCAACCACTTTCTCTGGCAGCCCATTCCATATTCACATCACTCTCTGTGTTAAGAAATTGCCCGTCAGGTCCTTCTTAAATCTTTTGTCTTTCACCTTAAACCTATGCCCTCCAGTTTTCAATTCCCCATCCCTGGGGAAAAAAGACTATATCCATTCATCCTATCTATGCTCCTCATAATTTTATGTACCTCAATAAGGTCACCCCTCATTCTCCTATATTCCAAGGAATAAAATCCTATCCTGGCCAACCACTCCCTGTAACTCAGGCGTATAAGTCCTGGCAACATCCTCGTAAATCTTCTTTGCACACTTTCCAGTTTAACTACGTCTTTCTTATAACAGAGTGACCAAAACTGTACACAATACTCCAATTGTGGCCCCAGAATGACTTATACAACTGTAACATAATGTCCCAACTCCTATACTCAATGCCTCGATCGATGAACGCCAGTATGCTAAATGCCTTCCTCATTACTCTGTCTACCTGTGACACTGCTTTCAACGAATTATGTACTTGTACTCCTGTGTCCCTCTGTTACACCACAGTCCCCAGGACCTTACCATTTACTGTATAAGTCCTACCTTGGTTTGACTTTCCAAAGTGCAACACCTCACACTTATCTGTATTGAATTCCCAATCTTCCCCCCATATCCCCATCTGATCAAGATCACTCTGTAATTTTTGAGAAATTTCCTCGCTATCAATGATACCTCCTTATTTTGTATCATTCACAAATTTACTAATCATGCCTTATACATTCACATCTATATCATTGATGTAAATAACAATTAACAAAGGTCCCAGCACCGATTCCTATGGCACACCACCAATCACAGGCCTCCAGTCCGAGAAACAACCTTCAACCATCACCCTCTGCTTCCTACCATTGAGCCAGTTTTGAATACAATTAGTAGCTCTCCCTGGATCCCATGTGACCTAACCTTTGTGACCAGCCTGCCGCGCGGGACCTTGTCAAAGGCCTTACTAAAGTCCATATAGACAACATCCACTGCCCTACCCTCATCTATCGTCATGGTTACTCTTTGAAAAACGCTCAAAGATTTGTCAGAAATGACTTCCTGCACACAAATCCATACTGACTGTCCCTAATCAGACCTTGACTATCCAAATGTTGGTTGATCCTGTCCCTCAGTATCCTCTCCAATAACTTGCCTACCACTGATGTCAGGCTCACTGGCCTGTAGTTCCTTGGCTTGTCTTTACTACCTTCCTCAAACAATGGAACAACATTAGCCACCCTCTAGTCTTCTGGAAGAGGAGAAATATTCATTACAAATCTCCTGTGGCTCCACACGTAGACAGCCATGCTGATCTTTAAGGGGACCTATTCTCTCCTTAACCACCCTCCTCTCTTAATATAGCTATAAAACCTCTTGGGATTATCTTTAACCTTATCTGCCATATCCATCTCATACCCTCTTTTTGCTGTTCTGATTTCCCTCCTAAGTGTGCTCCTACACTTTTTATAGCCATCTAGGGATTCATTTGATCCCAATAGCTTAAACCCAATGTATGCCTTCTTCTTTTTCCTGACCAGAGCCTCAATATCCCTCGTCAGCCAGGGATTCCTAAACCTGCCAGGTTTTCCCTTCGCCCTAACAGGGACATACAGTCCTGGGACTCTTGATAAGACACTTTTAAAGTCTCCCATTTGCCAGTCGTTCCTTTTCCTTCAAACAGACTCACCCAATTGACTGCTGATAAATCCTGCCTAAGGGCCCCAAAATTGGCCCTGCTCCAAATAAGCACCTTAACCTGGGGGCCTGTCCTATCTTTGTCCATAACTATGTTAAAACAGAGAGAGTTACGGTCACTGGACCCAAAGTGCCTTGTGACTGACACTTCAGTCACTTGCCCGACGTCATTTCCGAAGAGGAGGTCTGGTGTTGCACCCTCTCAAGTTGAGACCTCTGCATAGCGATTTAGGAAACATTCTTGGACTCAGTTGACAAATTCCACCCCTGAAAGCATCGCTAAGATATTGAGGTGACCTAAAGCTGCTCCCTAGGAAGTTTGGGAATCCTGTATATCAAAGATAAGGACATGGGCAGCTCAGTGGTTAGCACTGCTGCCTCACGGCGCCAGGGACCCAGGTTCAATTCCAGCCTCGGGGGACTGTCTGTGTGGAGATTGCACATTTTCTCCATGTCTATGTGAGTTTCTGTCATGTGCTCCGGTTTCCTCCCACAGTCCAAATATGTGTAGAGATAGTAGGATCTGCCGATGCTGGAGTCTGAGATAACGAGGTGTAGAGCTGGATGAACACAGCAGACCAGGCAGCATCAGAGGAGCAGGAAGCTGACGTTTTGGGTCTGGACCCTTCTTCAGAAATGGGGGAGGGGAAGGGGGCTCTGAAATAAATAGAGAGAGGGGAAGGTGATGGTAGAAGGTGGATAGAGGAGCAGATAGGTGGAGAGAAGACGGACAGGCCAAGGAGGCGGGAATGAAGCCAGTACAGGTGAGTGTGGGTAGGCAGTTGGGATGGGAGTTGGTCAGTGAGGAGGGAGGGGCGGGTAGGTGGGAGGGAAGACGGACTGGTCAAGGAAACAGAGATGAGGTTAGTAGGTAGGAAGTGGGGGTGGGGGTTGGTCAGTGAGGTGGGAGGGGTGGGTAGGTGGGAGAAAAGACGGACTGGTCAAGGAGGCAGGGATGAGAGAGGGTGCTGGTCTTGGGATGAGGTTGGGGGTGGGGAGATTTTGAAGCTAGTAAAATTAGGCGTATTAACCATGGGAAATGCAGGGTTACAGGGATAGGATGGGGAGATGAGTCTGAGTGGGATGCTTTTTGGAGGATGGGTGTGGACTTGTTGGTCCAAATGGCCCGTTTCCACACTGTAGGGATTCTATGACATAAACTGGATCGGCGGTGGGGGTGGCGGGGTCTGGGACATATCCTGATCTAAATACTGAATTGGCATTGATGTGACAGCAACACATCGAAAGAAGGGGGAAAGGGGGAGGAGTTTATAGCCTAATCTTTCATGCATAGATTAAACTAACGATGAAACCAAAAAGTGACTCACTAGCTCAAGTGAACAACTGTCCAGTTCAATAAATAAAATACCCAAATGTCAACAGGCTAGAGGTAATTGAATGAGGGAATGTATTTTATAACCCTTTTGACATTATATTTTACATTTTTATATTTTGAAATTGTGTCAGTTATGTTACACAAATTGGATTAGCTGGAAAAAGTTATGCACAATTAATAGACAAAATGGTAAGGTAATTTACCAAGGAAATTTTAGTGAAGAATAGAAAATAGGAAACAGGAATTGAGAAAGATGGGGGACGTCAGAAAGAAAAGTTCAAATTACAAAGATAATGAAAGTTGACAGAACACTTTGAATTAGGAACTGTGACAGAGTTAACAGCAGTGAACACAATGACCGGAGGAAGTATTTTGGGTAACCATGAGGTAATAATGAGGAAATAAAAAAGGATTATTGGTGAACATGAACCAACAAGGATACAGCAGCAGATTACATTATTGCCTACACAGGAATTAGTGAGAACCACAAAAAGATCCAGTGTAAGAAAAGTAAGATGATGAACCAATACAGGCAAATGATGAAGCTACCAATCAGGACATCGCCAGGAGCATTATGCTTAGAGTGCATAAAATATTTACAATGAATGTGGTGCTGAAAGAAACTTGGGCATGTTGGAAAAATCCCTTTGCTTATTCATGATAAACACCTCAGGATCAAAGGGTTGATGGTTACAGATTATATTCTGGTGCACCAGGCAGAAATCATTCTGGGACTTCTAGCATCATCACCTGGTTAGGAAAGAATAAGCCAATTGGGAACAGGCAGCATCCATGGAGAGAAAGCAAGCTAACGTTTCGAATCTAGAGCTGATGAAGAGTCATCTTGAAGTGAAACATTAGCTTGCTTTCTCTCCACGTATACTGCCTGACCCGCTGTCATCTCCAGAACTTTTTGTTTTCAGTGTAAACGGTCTGCAGCAGAGACCTGGCACATAAACAATGTGAAGAACGCCCGCATCATCTGATGGCAGAGCTTGGAAAGTACAAGATATGGAAGAAAGCAACCTAAAATGTACCACTTGTGTTTGCTGGTGCAACATGCTATATGTCATTCTGACCTGTGAGTTCACAATTAATGGGGAATCATACAGAACAGTCCATACGTGGTGCCCACATCTAGAGTTTTTTTTTTAAATTAACTTGCTCAAATATGTAACTACGTCCATCTGGAGCAGGTGGAATTTGAACTCAGACCTTCTGGTCCAGAGGTAGAGACACTATCACTGTACCATTTGAACCTACAATCTTATGATAGCATTGTGGGCCACACCAAAGTCAGATGCCTTATCCGTTAGGCCATTTACCATCAATGTCCACACATTTTTTTTTTCTATATTCTGAAGTACTGTTACACACAACTGAAAGTTTTTCTTCCCCCAATCACCAAATCATCCATGGTATTGTTTATATCTATTAGTCACCACTAAATCATCTGTGTTGTCCAATTAATTAATTTTGATGAAAAGCCCATTGAGGGCAATGGAGATCATTAAAGGTGAGGGAGAGACAGGGACAGGGGGAGGAGGCTAAAACAAATGGAGTTGGAAGGGGGGTCCTCACATTGAGTCAGAGAGCCCTACAGTATGGAAACAGACCCTTCGGTCCAACCAGTCCATGATGACCATAATCCCAAACTATGCTAGTCCCTCCTGCCTGCTCCTGACCCATATCCCTCCAAACCTTTCCTATTCATGTACTTATCCAAATGTCTTTCAAACATTGTAATTGTGCCCACATCCACCACCTCCTCAGGAAGTTCACTCCACACGCGAACGTGTAGAAAATTTGCCCCTTGTGTCTTTTTTAAATCTTTCTCCTCTCACCTTAAACATCTGCCCCATATTCTTGAAATCCCCCATCCTAGGGAAAAGACAACTACCATTAACTCTATCTATACCCCTCATTATTTTATAAATTTCTATAACGTCTCCTCTCAACATTCTACACTTCAGTGAAAAAGGTCCCGGTCTTTCTTATTAACTGAAACCTTCCATACCCACAACACCCTGGTAAATCTCTTCTGAACCCTCTCCAGCTTAATGACATCCTTCCTATAACTGGGCAACCAGAACTGGACACAATATTCCAGAAGAGGCCTCATCAATATCCTGTACAGCCTTAACATGACTCCCCAGCTCCAATACTCAAAAGGACTGAGCTCTGAAGGCAAGTGTGCCAAACACCTTTTTAACCACCCTGTCTATATGTGATGCAAACTTCAACAAATTATATACCTGAACACTTAGCTCCCTCTGTTCTCCAACATTACTTGTGAAGACCATTGATCCTTGTGTTATCCTTCTGGTCACAAACTGCAATCATCGAATAATCCATTCATTCCTACTCTCAACTTCCTGATTGTTAATCAACCCTCAATCCATGCCATTAGATTACTATCAAACTCTGTGTTCTATAATTTTGCTTACCACTCTCCTGTGCGGGACCTTCTGAAAATCCGAATACACCACATCCACTGATTCTTCTGAACAGTGACATTCTCAAAAAGCTGTCTGCTTTGTCAAGTATGGCTTCCCCTTCATAAATCTACATTGATTCTAACCAATTGGACAATTTGTTTCTGAACATCCAGTAATCATAAGCTTTATAATACTCTCTGGTATTTTCCCTACTACTGACATCAGGTCTGTAGTTCCCAATTTCTCTCTCCAACCTTTCTTAAACAGTAGGGTTACATTTACAACCTTCCAGTCTGAAGGCACTATTTTAATTAGCATCTTCAACGATGATTTCCAAGCTTCTACTCTCTCTGTAGCTGTCTCTTTTAACATTCTAAGGTGAAGGCTAAGGTGAAGGTCCTGGGATTTATCAACTTTTAGTCCCAATAATTTCTCTAATCTAACTTTCTTGCAATTACTAATTTCTTTTAGTCCACACTGTAGCTAGCCCTTGGATCTTATTTCAGGAAAATTTTTTGTGTCTTCCTCTGTGAGAACACACCTCCTTCTCTATTTCTCTACAGGCTATTATAAACTCTCCTGTCTCTGCTCATAATGGATCCCCACTTGTCCTCGCTGATATTTTCCTTTTTACATACCTATAGAAGGTTTTACATTCTATTTTTTTGTTTCTTGCTATTTTACATTCATGTGATATTTTATCGTTTTTTTATCAATTTCTTTCTCCTCCTTTGTTGAATTGTAAAATCCATTCGATCCTCACGTTCAGATAATTTTTAGCAACTTGCCTGACATTGGTTTAATGTTTCAAGAATTTGATGTTGCATGTTAGCTTCTGTCAGTTATTCAAGTCTATGCCAATATCTGCTACTCTACCTGTGGGTGCAGGTTCAATGGTTTCAGCTTCTGGTTCTGGTTCTGGTGCTGCTTCTGGTGCTGGTTCTGGTTCTGGTGCTGGTGCTGGTTCTGGTTCTGGTGCTGCTTCTGGTTCTGGTGCTGCTTCTGGT
>JAHRHZ010000035.1:3078335-3102562 GCA_024137785.1 Ginglymostoma cirratum | reverse complement strand
CCCTTCATCAGAAAAAATCATTTTTCTGATGAAGGGTTTAGGCCCGAAACGTCAAGGTTTCCTGCTCCTATGATGCTGCTTGACCTGCTGTGTTCATCCAGCCCCATGCTTTTTATCTCGGATTCTCCAGCATCTGCAGTACCTTTTATCTCTGATAACCTGGGGACTGCCTGTTTGTCAGAATGCTGAATGCATGTGCACACTTGTGTCTGCGTGAATATGTATGTGTGCTTAACTAGTCTGTGTGCTGTTTCTGTGAGAGAGTAGCATGCGTGCTCAGATTCGGATGTTTGAGATACAGTCCCTGTCAATGGGATGGCTCAGTATGAAGCTTTATGACTGCACACAGAAGCCCCTCGTCACTTTCACACCTCAATCTCCACATTTTCACCGGCCACCCTTTCTATCCATTTCACACAAGCCCCTCCATTCTCTCACAACCATCCTATCTGTACTTTCACTCACTTCACACCTCAACACCTCCTCCCAACTCCATTTCCCCCCATTTACACCCACCCCATTTACGCCCACCCCTTCCTAAATACCATCCTACCCTTTACACCTGTACCTTTTCTCAACCCCATATCACAATTGTTCCCATCCTCATCCTTCATACCTTTGCCACACCAGATCTAAATTCTTGAGTGCAGTGTCTAGAAAAATCATTATTCACTATCAAAATATGTGTGTTTGTGTTATGGCCTTATTCAAGTGAGTTAAGGTGCTGAGGCTAGGTGGTAATAGCTGCAAACCAGAGGAATGGCATTAAAGCACAACATAAGAACCAGGCACAGCAGTAGGCCATTCAGCCCCTCAAACCTGTTCTGCCATTCAATAGGATCAGGGCTGATCCGATACTCCTTATATCCGCTTTCCTGCCCTTTCCCCTATAACCATTGATTCCCCAAATGATCAAAAAATCTATGTATCTCATCCTTAAATATACACAAGGGCTCTGCCCCTACCGCTCTCTATGGTAAGGAGTTCCAAAGACTCACAACCCTCTGAGAGAAGAAATTTCTCCCTATCTCAGTCTTGAATTGACATCACTTTATTATGACACTATGCCCTCTGGTCCAAAACTCTCCCACGAAGGGAAACATCCTCTCAGCATTTACTTTGTCAAGCCCCTTAAAAATCCGAGATGTTTCAGTGAGATCACCTCTCGTTCTTCTAAACTCTGGAGAGTAGAGCTCCAACCTGTTCAACCTTTGCTCATAAGACAGTCCCTCCATACCAGGGATCATCCAAGTGAAGCTTCTTTAAACTGTCTCCAATGAAATAATATCTTTCCTTAAGTAAGGGGAACAAAACTGCTCAAAGTACTCCAGGTGCAGTCCCAGCAACATGTAGAGTTTCAGCAAGACTCCCTTACTCCAACTCCCTCGAAATAAGGGCCAAGATTCCAATTAGCATTCCTGATTCCCTGCTGCCCCTGTGTGCTAGCTTTCTGTGTTTCCGGGACAAGGACTGCCAAATCCCTTTGTGTTAAGCTTTTTGCGGTTCTTCTGCATTTAACTAATACTCTGTTCTTTTGTTCTCCCTTCCAAAATGAACAACTTCGCATTTTCCCACATTCTACACTATTCGCCAACTTTTGGCCCGCTTATCTTACCTATCAAATCAATATCTTTCTGTAAAATTGTTTACATCTCTCTCACAACCTGACTAGAACTTGTGCCAACCTGGACGTTCATTGAAAAGGCTTGAACGGTTGAAGCTGAGGGACTGATCATGCAGGGTCAGAGAGGGGATGGTCACTGTGGATAATGAAGACATCACATTGGGTGAGTTCAGAAGGAGGGCTGAGTTATACAAAGTGAAGCAGAACAAGGATCAGAAGGATGCTGCCCCTTCTAGTGACATTGGAGTTTGTACTTTTTAGCGACTGACAGGAAGAGAAAAAGACTTTTAGCTAAAGCATGAGATGAGGCAAAGGATGAAATTGAACTGAGGAGCAGGTCAGCTCTGAAATACAGTGCCCTGTGACTACTTGAAGAGAAGTTAAAATGGCAAGGATCCCAGGAGACAATGAAAGCAGATACACGAAGGAGGTTTATAATCACAGGCCATTCTGATATCTACAGGGTGATGTCTGAATGGATGCACTGAGGATGAAGAATTAAAAATACAAGATAAAGACACTTACCAGTCTCAGGGGCAAATCCTGGGTTGTTGTAATCATAGTCTTTGATTTCTTCATACCAGGCATCCACTGGATCCTTGCCTAGAATGATACAGTTTGTCAGGCTTGGAAAGTCAATCAACAACTTAAAACAGCTGCTTAAAGAAACTAACATCTAGTACCATCTGGCCATTACAGGCAAAAAATAGGCAGATTACATGACTCATCGACTCAGAGATTGGAGAATAACACAAAATAGTGACCCAAAAATCCAATTAAAATGAGGAATAACTCAGCTGTTTTACTGCAGTAAATTGGATTCTCCTAACCTCCATTCTGAGGAAAGGTCACTGAACCTTAACTCTGCTTTCTCTCCACAGATGCCTCCAGATCTGCTGAGTTTCTCCAGCTATTTCTGTTTTTGTTTCAGATTTCCAGCTCCTTCACCAGAATCTCTTGATTATGGGTGTGATTTAGGTGTCATGTTCAACTCTCCTTACAGGGCAAATCAAACAAGCTTCAACCAACAAAGGGATGAAGTAAATTCTGCCATTTTGTACAATATAATTGAGCAATGCTAATTTAACGACATGACTTCATCTCCTGCATGTGCGTACTGATGTATGTCCTTCTGATAATGATCATGTAGACTTTAGGGTTGTTGTATGGAGTATCAACAATTGCTTTGGAGTCTCAGTGGACTGAATCTAATGTTCTTTGGCTAAGTCCAAGTTGAGTTGAATTTGTGGACGGTTTGTCACCGTGGAGCACAGTGAATATTCTCACCCTATCTTACTAAATCGCCTCATTAACTACCTACCCTACCTCTCATGTCCAAATTCCACCCATTGTACTCCCAGGCAGCCATGCTCAGTCTGGAGCAGCTCTGTACGGCTCCTGCCATTTGACCCAGATGTGACAGACAAAGGGAAATTGGCACCTCGCTTTGCGGGCAGGGTCCTGGGGGTCCTGCTGGATGGGATAGAGCTGACATAGGTCTTCCTCCTCCCACAGGACTGCTATGACAGGCCACGCCACCAGACCTTACCCAGCCTGGTCTGAGATCAGTGCAGTCTCAGCCATCTGGAGGAACTCGCAGCACTGTAGTGAGTTGGTCAATGACTGTCTCCACTCTGTCAGTAAAGGTCCCATCTCCTCTCTGATACCTCACGCTCAATCTGTCTCCATCACTGTAGCCACCAAAGCTCATGGTCTACCACTCTCACTATTGCCTACAACATCTTCCCTCACTCAGTCTCACCCACTGCAACCTTCTACATCACTCTCCCTGCATACCCTCTGTGCTGCCCACTCAGTCTGATCAAATGACTACCCCAACAACTATGCTGCCCACCTTAACTCTCAGTGTCCTTACTACCACGTTTCAATGGTAGTGATTTCAGACAGGCTTGAGAGGATTTCTGGTCTGCTCCTGCTCCCATTTCTTACATTCTTATGTTCTTATTTCCACACTGTCCTTATGGAATGGAGTGTAAGACAGGTCCCTCAGGAATGTGGAATACCACAGGTTGCCTTCCCAAACTATCCTTAGGGATTAGAGAGAAACCCAGGGCACTGGCCTCAGGAGAGAATAATAAAACAGGTCAGCTGCCTATATTGTTTTAAGGGAATAGTCATTTGACTTTCAAATTTTTTGCTATACTTGCATGTTAACTTTCTGCAAAGCAAATGAGCTGTAAACGGACCAGACAGTACGGGAAAATACTTTATCCTTCAACTCCAAAAGTCAATATAGAAGGGTGACCTGTTGACAAAGTGTGGCAGATGATCCATGTTATTTTCCTTTCTGTTCGACCCTGTGGGGTAGAACCCTATAAGAACATTGCGAGCACCTGACCCTTGCCCCACCCCTGTTCCCGAGGTACAGTGTGGAACGTGATGTTTTCTAGCAAGACGCTGTGGGCAGCTGTCCTGTTTTATTCTCTATTACTGAGCCCCTTGCTATTCTTCATTTCCCAGGGATGGTGTTGGGTGATGACCTGCCCACTTTCTCTAATGACAGTGTGAGCACGTGTGATTAGAAAATATCACGGACAGATTGGATCACCTCACTCTTTCAGGATGCTTCCTGTTGGTAATTATTACACTGTTCCTGGTGGGTAGTGCTTCTTAATCATTCATTTCATTCAAAAAATGGGTGACTTGGTGATGGTTTAATTAAAATAAAAGGGATAGATTGGCAAAGTTAATTATATTGTTCTACAGTGCCTGATAACTTCATCTGTAGGTGTTCAATGTTATTCTCTATACTCAGAAACAGACTAGGAGGGCTCTTGGGGTACAGCAGTAGTGTCCCTACCTCTGGATTGGGAGAGCCAGCTTCAAGTCCCACCTAAAGTCATAGAGGTTTACAGTCATAGAGGTTTACAGCATGAAAACAGGCCCTTTGGTCAACTTATACATGCTGCCCAGTTTTCACAATTAGTGTAGTCCCATTTACCTGTGTTTGATCCATATCCCTCCATACCTAACCCATCCATGTACCTGTCCAAATGTTTCTTCAATGACAAAATTGTACTTGCGTCCACCACTATCTCTGGCAGCCCTTTCCAGACACTCACCATCCTCTGTGTGAAAAAATTGCCCCTCTGAACCTATTTGTATCTCTCCCCTCTCACTTACTCTAGAGTATTGCAATAACATGTCTGAACAGGTTCAGTAGGGACAATCAGCACAGGAGCAACACAATGATTCCATGATGGGGAAAAGGAAAACATTTAGTGACGTGTGGAAGTGTTTCTGGATTTATTAGAACAAAAGAACAGATTGGGCTTCCTCTAACTTCAAAATAATTTTACCCCTTTCCTTTTGCTATTGCTGCATTGCCCTGGGGCACTGCTAGTAAACTGCTAATTGCTTAATTGGGGACATGGATAAGTCAGTGGTGGATTATTAAAAAAACACATAAACTGGGCATATAGTCACTATTCTCTGTCACCTATCAGCAGATAGTTTGTATTGTTCTTCAACCACTAACTGCAATGTGCAGGCCCCTGTGGGGCAATGGTAGTGTCCCTGCCCCTGGGAAAAGAGTCCTGGGTTCAAGGTCTACCTTCTTCAGAGGTGCATCACACATATTTGGAAAATATCTCACTACAATGTGGGCAAGTCAAACCGAAACTAGGTACAGTGACTGGAGACCCCGGAAGCTAAATGCAAAATCGCTCTTGTGGGCATTCTATACATAATATAAAAGGCATCAAGTGATGTAGAGAGGAGAGTGGGAATATGGTGTTGACATAAGGTATCAGTTGTGATCATATTGAATGATGGAACTCAAAGGATAAATGACCTATTCTGATCCTAGTTTCTTTGTTAACTCTCGGGACAAGGCCAGAGAATGAATTTGCTCATCAAGTCAGAAATCCCTGAAGAATAAGCATGATTCCTGCCTACATTTTGTGACCAACTGAGTATTGGTAGCTACATATCTAAAGTAACCCAGCCTGGTTCCTCAGCAATGGATTGCCACAATGTTCAATATTCACACCAATGCTTTTCAATATCACCACAGAAGATGTGCAGCCAATAAAGATTTAAATAAGTGATTGTCCTTGCAGTAGTGTAGTTGTTTAAATATCACAGATGAATATTTCCAGAAAATGCAGCTCAGGCCAAGCCCCCACAATACAACAGTCACTACATTCCCTCTCGACAATAAAGGCACTCAAGTCATCCCGAAATTAGCTTTCTGTTATAGTACTCTACAACATGACCCCATTGCAAATTATCTCAGATGGTTGCTGGACGACATACTAACCTTTCACACTCACCTAGCAAACAAAGGATCAACCAGGTCCAGAAACAGGGCAAGGACAAGCAGCAGTATCAGTGCTTTGGACATCAGCAATGACCCTTGTATGAGAGTAACTGCCCTGTAATGAATCAGCAATAGCTTCACTTGTTATATTCTTGTCCATCTGGACACTGAAATGTGCCGTCATCACTGAAAGCCTCAAATTAACCTTAATACTTTAGCAGTCCATTAATTGTCATTCTCGGTCACCATCACCTCACTGCAAAGGCACAACGCCTACAGGTCCAGTGACTCAAGGAAAACAAATATCTCCCCAACCATCAGGGCCTGAAGAATGATTCAGGTCATCTGTTCATACTATCCTCAGAGAGTTACAGGAATAAGACAGGAGACTAAGTCCGTATCGCAAATGGAGAATAACACCGTTCACGAATAATAAGCAGGGTATGCAGATGTTTTAAGGTGATTTCCAAAGCCAATATTGATGAGCATTCCTTTCTTTTAGATTTTTAGTTGTCAAGGAAATGAGAGAGGAATGGAATTTCATCTCATGAACAACAGGTCTAAGGAGCAGGATAAATATTTGGCTTAAGCGTTTACTGTACTTTGAGCAAAGTCTGAAACATTATAAGGTTAGGGCTCAGGTAACCATGCAGGCTGTGTATTATATAAACACAAACTAAAGTCATATTGTGGTATTATCCAGGTCGTCTTTGCCTTCAGGACATTTAAGTGTCAGGACTAATGTAACCTGATCTCTCCAGGATCCATACTAATCTCCTGGCAACAAAAAGTGTTTTCAAAGGTAGTCAGATCCTGGGATCCAGCCTGTGTTAATTGCTTGTAATTTGCTATTATCCAAACACAATGTGAGTCACTGTAATTACCTTGTTACATTATAAAGCCCAGTCATGAATCACACAAGTGGTGATTTCACAATAACCTGTTACTATGTCAGTGGCTATGAGAAACCTGTTAATCCTGGGCTCTGTGCTCATATTGCTAAAGGGATTGTAAAACAATGTGGGTCATGACCATAGGCTCATACCACAAAATGTTACTGCACTGAAGAAAGCTATTCGACCCATCATGCCCACAACAACTTAGTCAACGTCCAATCCTGTAGGTCTTACTCCCCTGCTCTATTCCCATATCCCCTCAACATTTTCTCCTTCGGATTTTGTACAATTTTTAAAAAGAAGTATACTACTGAATGCCCATCCTCCACACAATCAGGCAGTGAATTCCAAACTTGCTTTGGGGATGAGACACTTAGGAAATGGAGAGTAAGACAGGTTGCCTTCCTGCATTTTTTTTTAGGAATATAAGAGTAACTTGTAAGTGCTCTACACCATCTGCAGGGAACAGAGAATAACACGACTCCACTGTCTACACCATGGCTATGGTTTGAAGAATAGCAAATTTTGCATTTCCATCCCACTGCAGATTTAGGAGATGATCACAGAGGGCCTGCCAACATGGGTATAGAGAAATCAGTCACTCACTCTCAGTACATGACAAAATTCAATTGTAAATACTATCCTTTAGGCATTCTATGTCTCCCTGAGGCTAGGCAACATCCTGGTAAATCTTCCCTGCACCCTCTCCAATGCATCCACATCCTTCTGGTAGCATGGTGACCAGTACTGCACACAATGTGGCCTCATTAAAGTTTTACACAGCTGTAACATAACTTAGCAACTTTTATATTTGATGCCCCAGCCGATGAAGGCAAGTGTGCTGTATGCCTTCTTGATCATCTTATCCACTTTCAGGGATCTGTGGACTGGATGCCGAGATCCTCCTGTTTGCCAATGCTCCTAAGGGTGCTGCCATTTACTGTACAATTTGCACCTGAATTTGATCTTCCAAAATTTTTCTGCTCAATACTAAGAATTGCTGTGATGCTTAACTTTTAACTATGTTCTTTCTCTCTACCTTGTTCTAATGATTCTGTAGAGACAGTAAGAACCGCAGATGTTGGAAGCTAGTGTTAACAAGTGCGGAGCTGGGAAAGCACAGCAGGTCAGACGTCAGACAAATGCTCCATATTTTTTGACTCCTATGATTCTGTACCTAGGTACTTGTATCTAAGATGGTCCCTTTTGTAGTGACATTTTACACTTTTCATTGTACTCCTGTACTTTTGTACTTGAGGACACATGACAATAAAATCTAAATTTAATCTAATCTAATTACCCTCAGTACGAGGAACATCCATCTTTCACTAGGATGTCATGTTGAGATTGTACAGAACACTGGTGAGGCCACTTTTGGAGTACTGTGTACAGCTCTGGTCACCGTGCTGTAGGAATGACATTAACAAATTGGAAAGGGTAAAGAAAAGATTTACAAGGCTATTACCAAAACTGGAGGGTTTCAGTTATAAGGAGAGGCTAGTTAGGCTACGCCTTTTTGCCCTGGAGTGTAGGAGGTTGAGGGGTGAGTTTAGAGAGGTTTATAAAATCACAAGGGGTATAGATAAGGTGAATAGCAAAGGTCTTTTCCAAGGGTAGGGGAGTCCAAAACTAGAGGGCATAGGTTTAAGGTGAAAGGGGAAAGAAAGACCTGAGGGGCAACATTTTCACACAGAGAGTGGTGGGTAAATGGAATGAGCTGCCAGAGGAAGTGGTAGATGCAGGTACAGGTATAAGATTTAAAGGACATTTGGACAGGTACATGAATAGGAAAGAGTTAGAGGGATCAGGGCCAAATGCAGGCAAATGGGACTAGTCTAGTTTGGGAAACCTGGTTGGCATGGGTGAGTTGGACTGAAGGGTCTGTTTCTGCGTTGTATGACTCTACGACTTTATAACACTATGCAGTCTCTACACTGCAATCTGCACCAGAAGGTTCTGTCCCTCTAGTGTACTCTCCCCATCCTTGGCATTTTCTTTAAATGAAGAACTGTCTGTCTCCCCCACTATGTTCCACCTTCTCCTTTGCTCCTGCTCAATTTCACAAACTAAGAGTATCAGTATGGGCTCTCTATTTGATGCTTTCCATTAGATCCATGGAGTATCTTTGATCCAGTCCTTACTCAGCTTTCCAATTAGCTCTTTTACTGATACGATGAAAAAACGTCGCTGCCAATTCCTGCACTTCACTCTGAACTGGAAACCTCAATCAATTCTAATTTCTAACCCTCCCATATCATAACTTGTGCCTTCAGCTTGTGCCTTCCCTGTCTTGCCTTCTGTGTCTCCATTCCTGTGGGCAGACTGTTAACAAAAATCTATGAAAGGGTGACCAACTCCCTCAGTTACATTGATAATACCTCCTCCTAATTATATCCTGTAAGAACTCCTTTCTGCTACTTTCCCAATTTCTGTTGCATCTGTGGTTACCTGCCACAGACCTTTCATTTTTAGTGGTGTCATCCATGTCTGCCCGACTTCACACAAACCTGTCCCGATCCACTCCTTTCCTGTCACCCAGAAGGTTTTCCTTGTCCTCTCTGTTCAATGAATACTCCTCTGTCATTTCTCCCTCAGCCAGTGCAATGCCATTTCCCATTACATCTTCCTCCCTCATCTCCTTGTTCGTATTTCAAAGGGACTGCTTCCCTGTAATGGGTTGATCTATTCCACTATCACTCAATCCTCTTCCATTGTATCTTCAAGGAAGGTACAGGAGATGCAACATCTGTCCTTTTGCCCAGCCTGTTCCAAATGTCCAGGGGCTCACAAACTCCATTTGCAACTTCCTTGGCTTTTCTAAATTTCATACATGCTGCTCGCAATAAGATGTTGCTGAAAAATATACCAGTTTCCCGACATTTGCTATCTTAATTCTTCATCCCTTTAGCTTCCTGTTTGTTCCAAAGATGCTTAAGTGACAGCACTTCTGCTTTTAATTAGGTACTTTACAGTTTTCTTCAATCAATGATTTTAATCAGTGCAGATCATTGTCATTGTTCCTTTGTTCCAGACCGCATGCTGGACTTCATCTCCCAAATGGATCACGAAATGCTGACTTACTTTTTTGGGATGGAAAAATAATTTTCCTTTGCCTTCCTGACATCTGACAAAGCAGCCATTTGATTGGCACCACATCCACAAGCACCCACTCCCTCCACCACCGACGCTCAGTAGCAGTAGTGTGTACCATCTACAAAATGTGCTGCAGAAATTCACTAAAGATCCTTAATCAGCACCTTCCAAACCTATGCCCATTTCCATCTAGAAGGACAAGAGCAGCAGACATATGGGAACACTACCACCTTCAAGTTCCCTCCAAGTCACTCACTATCGTGCCTTGAAAAAATATCGCTGTTCCTTCTCTGTCGCTGGGTCAAAATCCTGGAATTCCCTTCCTAAGGGTCAACCTACAGCATATGGACTACAACGGTTCAAGAAGGCAGCTCACTCCCACCTTCTCAAGGGCAACTAGAGATGAACAATAAATCCTGGCCAGTCAGCAACGCTAACATCCCACAAATGAATAAAAAAATGCCATTTTTGTGTCTCTTTACTGCCATTTGGCATGGCCTTGGGTATAAAATGCACAAATAAATATTTTGACACTGGTGTTCCCATTGTGAAGACCATAGGGAAATTATATTTCCTGTTGCAAATATTTCCATAAGTTGGTTCCTTCTGGAAGTCTCGTTGAAAGCTCTAAAATAAAAAAAAATCCTGCCAATGTTTGTCACCCACGATGATCGGGTGGGGGTGGGATGGGGAGAGAGAGAAAGACTCTGGAACATTCGGGAAGGTGATTGTAAGATGTTTTGCCATTTTTAAATGCTAGTAACTGAATGCTGTGTATCGTAAGGTACATGTACTTTAATGCAATGATTTCATCATAGGGATCTGCAGAGGACCTTACATCGGTCAGCGTTGTGTGATTTTTGTCATGCCTTAAAATACTTTTCTGATTATAAAATATAGCTTCTGTTTGTCGTTCATTAAACTGACTGGCTGTTGTTGCTGATAGCTGTCCCTGCTTTAGAAAGTTGAAATAAAAATCCCTGTACCTGATACCTTCCTTTCATTGACAGGCATTTCACGTTGAAATGCAAATGGGACTTGTTCTATTTTTATTCAGTGTTGCCAAAAACTATATTGTGACAGCTGTAACCATTATGAATATTTAGCTAGGTTGCAAAAATGAATAATGGGTTCAGCTCAGCAGGTGATCTATGTGTTAGAATGACTGAAATGTTCAAGAGGTATTAATCACAGAATACGCCATCATATAACAAAAATAGAAGTTGCTGGAAAAGCTCAGTAGGTCTGACAGCATCTGTGAAGGTAAAAGCAGAGTTAACATTTCGGGTCCGGTGACCGTTCCTCAGAACTGTTATTAATTATATTATTTATTTATATTATATTATTTATATTACAGTTATTAGTATAGGTATTATGCCATAATAGAACTTTCTTGTTTCTTTACAAGCTTAATATGGAAATAATGGATTACTTTTTACTATATTGGAGTAATTTGCTTTTTTCTCTAGTATTAATTATAGAAAGAGTTCTCAGGGACTATGGGCAATTTCACAGGAGTCGTAGTGTAAAGGCCCAGGTGTTTTGGAGTCAAGGGTTCCAGCACAGCAGTTGATGGAATTTAACTTCAATGAATAAACCTGGAATTAAAACTAGTCTCAGTGATAGTGACCATGAAACTATCATTGATTGTTGGAAAACCCACAGCAATTTGATTTCTAACTGGGCTCTGAAATGGCTCATCAGCCATTCTAAAGGGTATTTACAGACAGAGGTAATAAATGCTGGCCTTGCCAGTGACGTCCACATTAATGAAAAAAAAAAAGTCTTTTAATCAAGCTTCCAAACTTATCCCTGCCCCTCAGCTCATTCTCATACCTACCAGGCCAACCTGAATTAAAGAACTATTTTCAGGCTTGACACTGTCAAACCTAATCTGAAATTCCATCACAATATGATAGCAGATCTTCAAGGAATCTTCCTTTAAAATTCTATCCACCACTCAAGTAATCTGACTCCTTAAAGCAGGGCTTCCCAAAGTTGGGGCCCCAAGATGGGTGATGCTCGTGATTTGAAATCTTAAATTTTTTGTTCAGTCTATCAATTCTATTCAACATATGCTCTCATTAATAGAAACAAGCTATTGCCTCCTGGGAGAACCAAACAAAAATGGTTACAAATTCCAGACTAGTTGAGGATAAAAAATGTAAAAGTTTATTCTAAACCACCCAGGGGAGCAAATCTGGAACAGCACAAAAGCGTCTTGAAGCTGGCTCAAAGGTAAGGACATTACCACTTGTACCACAAGAGCCCCCAAATAGCCAAGTTCGATATTTTCTAATCACCTGCTCAGAGATGTTATTACACATTTCTGGAGTAGGTGAGCCGTGAACCTGGACCCCTTATCTAAAAGTAGGGACACTACCACCACACTATTAGAACCCTGCAATCTATTTATAAAGACACAGAGCCCAGTCTAATGTGAGTCCAACTGAAATGTCCTGGATTCAATTCTGACTGAGCATCGTCCATACCTATGGCTTTCTAGATTTGTTTTCACAAAGCTGTTCTTTGTTTCTTTTGACCACACATAGCCTCGGAACAACGTCTTCCATCCACACAGTTTTAGGGAAGTATTGTAGGTGCTTTCTACTCAACCTGTTCAGAGATGTTATTAACCACCTCTAGAGCATGTGAGATTTGAGCCCAGGCCTCCTGTCTCAGAGGTAGGGATACTACCACCACACCACAAGCACCATAGAGTCCACCTTTATATGCTGAATCTAAGGGCTTGGCTAATTATCAGTGATAGTGCATGGTTCACTATAATGGTCTTAACAAGAGGAGGCACCTGTCTTACATAACAAGGTACAGACTTTTTCAATGATAGCAATAGGTACACTTAACATTAACTAGTTAGGCATCACCACAACTATCAAGCTCCAGCTTGTCATGCCTGTCTCCATCAAGCCTTTGTGTAAGACCCACCGTCTCTCCAGCCAAGGAGTGAATGACATTTTCAGGTTGGGTGGAGCTAATGCAATTTCAATATTAACTCTGTTGGAATCATTACCTTATAGTCACCCCAAAGTTTTCTCCCTATGGTCAACACCTGAACAATCACGTATATATAAAGACAGCAAAGACACTGCTCTCATGTTAGTGAGGGATGACTGGTGGTGGTTTAACCTGAGTGTCACCATGCCTCAGGCACAGGAAGGGACTGAGAAGGAGAGTCCTTTATGGTAACCTCAGTCAGGGCAGGAATTGAACTCGTGCTATTGGTGGCTCTCTGGCCTGCAAACAAGTCAACTGCACTAACTGCACCTAAATGTTCAGACCAGGCAATTTATTGTCTTTGACTGTGTCCTTCGATCTGGCTACTATGTCTTTTTTGCCTATTTAGTCTAAGCAAAGCTTTCCCTTCAATCGGTCAATACCTCTGGCTAAAGTATACAGGCTTTTCAATTCAACTTCTTGATTAAGTTGGATATTCTCATTCACCTTCTGTGGATCCCTGCTTGAAGAACGAGACGTTTTCACACACTCAGCCGTACTGTTGGAGAACAGTGCTCATTCAGCATTAACTTTGCCACCGGCACCCAATTGTTCTCTTTTGAGAGACTATGGATTGAAGTATTCTTTGGTGTTGTTAAGAATGAAAGAAACATTTTCTTTAATCCTGTAACTTCCTTCCTGTTGACAATAGGAGGTGAAACTATTCATCTTTACTGTTGTTTTTACCCTGTTGCCATTCCCATGATTCCTGCTGACTATTAGTTTTTGCAGATCATTTGCTGGCAGACTGCAGTTTAAAAGTGGTTTAAGTTACTGGTCTATAAAACATGTTGGTTCTTTCGTGGGATCTGTCTGCCCACCGCTGCTCACCATATCATATTTCCCAATATCATATTTAGTATTACCAGCATGTTCACATCCCAGCATCTTCTAGTTCCCAACACAACAAAAACAGAAGTTGCTGGAAAAGCTCAGCAGGTCTGGCAGCATCTGTGAAGGAAAAAACAGAGTTAACATTTCGGGTCCAGTTACCCTTCCTCAGAACTGCCCACTGAGCTTTCCCAGCAACTTGTTTTTGTTCCTGATTCACAGTGTCCACAGTTCTTTCGGTTTTCATTTAGATCCCAACAACTGTTGTTTTGGAGAGTTTAATGCCATCAACTCCCCTTATTACAATGGATCTAATGGGCCTCTACAGTATCTTAACATGAAGAGGAACTTATTTTCCTTTCCTTAGTGCATAATAGCGACAGGTAAAAATAACATTAACCAGTTAAGCACAATTATAATTATCAGGTGCCAGGTATGTCATGTCTGCCGCATCAGGATCTCATGAAAGACAATCTGTTTCTGCAGCCATAGACTTTGTGACATTATCAGGTTGGGTAGAGCTAACACAACTTCAACATTAACTCTTCCCAGAAACTTTATACAATAGCATCCACAAAGAGCAGGTCAAATCATACTGGCCAATTACTGCCCAATGCTCTGCTGTTGATCATCAGTTAAGTCATGAAAGGTGTCTTCAAAAGTGCTTTAAAGCAGCACTCACTCAGCAATAACCTGCTCACTGACACTCAGTTTGGGTTCCACCAGGACCACTGACCTCATTATATCTTCGGTCAAAATATGGAGTCAAAATACAGACAATTGAGCTGAACTGCAGAGGTGAAGTTAGAGTGATTGCCCAAGGACTGAGTGTGGAATCAAAGAGCTCTAGCAAAACTGGAGTCAACTGGAATCGGGGGAACCTTTTCCACTGGTTGGAGTCAAATCTACCAAATAGGAAGATGGTTTTAGTTGTGGTAAGCCAACCATCTCAGTTCCAGAAATTTACTTCAGGAGTTCTCCAGGGTCCTAGGCTCAAGCAACTTCAACTTTCTCAATGAATTTCCTTCAATCATTAGATCAGAAGTGGGGATTTTTGCTGATGATCACATAATTTATACACTTTCATTGCCAAACTGTGACATAATGTTTGAGTGGCATTTGCGCTATAAGAACCTAATGAGTAGGAGCAAATCATATACCTCCCCCCAAACCAGCTTCACAATTTGATATGATCATCTAGACGTTCCTGAATATTCAGTTCCCAAGAGAAGAAAAGTCTCTCCATCTCAACTTTAACCACAATTAATGATGATGCATCAACAACACTCCGGGATAAAGAAATCTAATGATCCACAACCCTTTGAGTGAAGAAGTTCTCCACTTTTCAGTCCTAACATATTAGTTCCTTACCCTGTGAGTGAGTCTACTTGATCTAAAATCCTCAGTTCTGGAGGGAATGCTGTCTCAGTATCTACTGAGTTTATTCCAAAGAATTTTCTGCCTTTACTTCAGAGTTCCATGGAGTTCTACTGCTTTTTGCCTCCGTATGTACCCTGCCAAATCCCTTCAAATGCTTGAATCTTTCAATGAGGTCATTTTTTAAAGTTCATTCACGGGATGAGGGTGCCACTGGCGAGGCCAGCCCTAATTGCCCAAAGGACTGCTGGAGGTTTGGAGTAATATGTAGGCCAGACCAAGCAAGGATGGCAGTTTCCTTCCCTAAGGGGCATTAATGAACCAAATGGGTTTTTCCCAACAATTGACAATGGATTTGTGGATGTTGCTAGACTCTCAATTTCAGATATTTACGGAATTTAAATTCTACCATCTGCTGTGGCAGGACTTGAACTTGAGCCCTCAGGACATATCTGGGTCTCTGGATTAACAGTCCAGCCATATTACCACTAGGCTGTCACCTCCCCCATTGTCTCTCATTCTTCTAAACTCCAGAGAATATTGAGCCAATGTGTGCAGCATTTAATGATAGGACGAGCCCCCTCAGCTCTAGTGACCAATTCAGTGAGCCATCTCTACATTGGCTCCAGTAAAAGGAAAGTGAAAATGAAACTAGATAAGGCGTGATTGTATTGAATGGAGGTCCAAAGGGCTGAATGGCCTACTCCTGTTCCTTAGTCCTACATTTTGCAGTCCTTTTCTCAGGCATATATGTGAATATATGTAAAGCTATCAGCAACAATATTGACACAGTAAATACCATCTCTACCACACCCCCTTCCAATTCTTCTTCAACTTGAAATAATTTGGAATAATTTGAATGAAGATGTGCAGCACTGTTGGCTGTAGGGTAGGGAAGAGCCAGCCTCCAGGGTTTCTTCTTCATCTGGTTGTGCGAATGAGCCAGTCATCTCCATCACACAAGGAGATGTGGGAGCTGCAGTGGAAGGAGAAGCGGGGTACAATCTGCTAGCCTCTCCATGGGTTGTCTGCAGCCAAATCTTGAAGACCACTCCACAGCTGTCTATGTTCATGCCTGATACTATGGAACTCCTTATTGCCATCCCTGAGTAACACATTGTGTTGCCCCAAAAGTTCTTCCTCCGAAATTTGTTTCTGTAACTTTTTTCCCTTGAGGCTGTAAAGAACTTTCTTCTTGAAGGTTCGGTACTGATGTCTGGCGAAGAATGATCCACATCAAGGTTTGGACTAATGACTTCTGCTTCACTTCCACAATGGTTTCTGTGAGATGTATAATGTAGAGGTAAAAAGATACCGTTGCCCCAACGTGCACATTGATGCTATTCAGAAGTTGTTAGTTCACATTATTGCTTGAAAAATGTGCCCCAAAATTCAAACCCAGGATTCAAGCATTCGGTAAAGAATTATCTTCACTTTGCCCAGGGTGTGCTTTAGCAGGGACATCTAATGGCATATGCCATTGGTTATGACTCACCAGTGTGTGTTTAGATGTTTAAAAATGGTCACAAATTGATCAAAGTGTGAGCTAACTCCACACCACCACTTAATCCTGATTGCCATTAATGCCCTTGTTAGTCATTAATCTATCTGTCTGTCCTTCCCAAATGCTTAAAGATTCCCCGGAGTGGAGGAGGCTGAGGGGTGACCTTATAGAAGGTTATAAAGTCATGTGCGGCATGGATAGGGTGAATAGACAAGGTCTTTTCCCCAGGGTGGGGGCGTTCAAAATTCGAGGGTATAGGTTTAAGGTGAGAGGGGAAAGATTTAAAAGGACCTGTGAGGTAACTTTTTCACACAGAGGGTGGTGCATGTATGGAATGAGCTGCCAGAGGAAGTGCTAGAGGTGGGTACAATTACAACATTTAAAAGCTATTTGGACAGGCACACGGATAGGAAATATTTAGAAGGATTTGGGCTAATCGCAAGCAAATGGGATTAGTTCAGTTTAGGGCACCTGGTTGGCATGGACTAGTTGGGCCAAAGGGCCTGTTTCCATGCTGTTTGATTCTAACGAACTGACTGGCAACAGTGGCTTGGCAGTCGCTAAGACATCTATCTCAAAAAAAGAAAAATCAAAGCACAAAATCAGAATTGTCCATCTACATGTGCACTCTGAATTCTTTGTTCAGAAATTGTTCACAGTTAAGATTTACTTCAGAGTCCATCATGCCTTATGCAAACCTATCCAATCAATGCCTCTCTCTTGTCCTTTATTCATGACCAACAATTTTTCATCATTCTGGTATTTATCCAACTTTCTTGCGAAAGCTATTGTTGAATCTACCTCCGCAATCCTTTCAGGAAGGGTGCCTAAGATTATTACAACTCAGGAGTGCAAAAGAAATATCTGGCACTTTAGTTAATTACCTTAAATCTCTGTCTCTGGTTTCCAATTCTTCTTCATTCAGAATTAATTCCTCCTGGTGACACAGCCAATGATTTTGCACATCTCCACCCTGAATTAAGGATTAACCTAAGCTTCCAGGCTCTACACATAACTGAAGTCCTTTGTCTTTGCCTCCATTCTAGCAAATCCCTTTGCGTTCTCTTGAGGAGTGGGACATCCTTCTTCAAGTACGGAGCTCAGAATTAGTCACAATACACCAGCTGGACTGGTGACTTATAAATGTTTAGCATAACTCACTTGTATTTTGTGAGCAGTTGGTTAGTTCATGTGCCTAGGCACTAGAGAGTTCCGTAGAATAAAGTGTGTGGCATGGATTCAATCCCTACAGGGATTCTGGTGATTTGTGGAGACCCTGCTTCCTCACTTTGCCATCGTTTCCGGAGCGTTTATCCTCAAGCTACACATTTCTTTCTCTCTAATGGACTGACATGACTGTGATCTTTTGTGGACAATGGCACTATATATGTCTCAGAGGCAAAACTATTCTGGTCTGACACATCCTGTATACATCAAAAAGAATCCTGCACATTCGTATAAAGCCACAATCCCCACTCCCTCTCAAGTTGTCCTACCATCTTCAAAGATTCGCCTACCTACACCAGTAGTGTGTTTCTGCACTCCTTTTAAAATGATATCATTTAGTTTACATTGTCTTTCCTCAATCTTCAATGGCAAGTGTTTGCCATTTTCCTGGCCTATCTCAGTTCTCCTCATCAATTCCTGTGTTTTGGCTCCTTGTTTTTAACAGACAACGCAGCCTTAGAGTCTATATGAAGGGCTACAAATGAGTGCAATTAACAGAAACTTCCGAAATGAAGAGACATGGTCAGTTCAGACAGATTAACCAACTTTGTTGATGTTTATAAAACGAGCAGTAAAAATTGCAGAATCTGAACTTGTGTCAAATGTAACTTGTATCCACAACTTTGGAAAACTTTGAAAGAGATCAGGCTAACACCGATGTCTGTAGGGAATGGAATGTTTGCACTTTCTGAAGGGAAAGGAGATTAACACAGGTCCCCTGCCTAACTGATCATTCACGCTTTAATTATTCTCTAAATATAAACAGAAAATGCTGCAAGCACCTCGCAGGTTTGGTGGGACCTGTGGCGAAAGAAATTGAGTTCATGCTTCAAACCTGTGAATTCATGTTTATGGAAAGTGTTACAGATTTAACAGAAAGGCTGCAAGCAGAACATAAAGAACAAAAGGGAGCATCTGTGATAGCGTGGGAGGCGGGAGAGGTTATGTCTAATAAAGATAGAGAATAGCATGGGGTCATTTGTCAACCCTCATGGAGGAAATATAGGAGGACAACTTAGTTCAATAGCTCCCATTTTCCTGAGGGCACAGTTGAATAACTGTGGATTGGCCATGCTAAATTGCACCATAGTGTCCAGGCAGGTGCAGGCAAGGTGGGTTAGCCATGGGAAATGCGGGATTGTGGGGACGGGGTTGGGGTAGTGATTGGAGGGTAAGTGCATACTCCACAATAACACTCGACACTGGGGCCAACGAGGGTGCGTTCTCAGCACCCCCACTGTACTCCCTGTACACCAACGACTGTGTCACCAAATTCCGCACAAACGCCATCTACAAGTTTCGCTGATGACAACACTGTGGCAGGACGGATATCAAACAACAATGAGTCAAAATATGGGAAGGAGATAGAGGGCTTGGTGATGTGCTGCAATGAGAACAACCTCTCTCTCAACGTCAGTAAAACAAAAGAGCTGATCATTGACTTTGGGAAGAAAGAGGGAGAGCACGCCCCTATTTACATCAACGGAACACAGGTGGACAGAATAGAGAGTGTCAAGCTCCTCAGAGTGATGATAACCGACAAACTGTCCCGGACTTCCCAAGTACATGCGATAATCAAGAAGGCAGAACAACGCCTCTTCTTCTTCAGGTAGCTCAGGAAATTTGGCATGTCCATAAGGTCCCTCACCAACTCCTACAGATGCACCATTGAAAGCATACTGTCCGGGTGCATATCAGCCTGGTATGGCAACTGCTCTGTCCAGGACCATAAGAAACTACAGAAGGTGGTGTGCACAGCCCAGACCATCACGGAAACCAACCTTCTATCCACGGATTCCATTTACATGTCTCATTGCTGCTGAAAGGTGGCCAACATCATCAAAGACCCCTCCCACCCCGGTAATGCTCTCCTACAACCTCTTCTGTCAGGCAGAAGGCACAGAAGCTTGAACACATGCACCATCAGCTTCAAGAACAGCTTCTTCCCTGCTGTTAATAGATGGCTAAATGGACCTCTCTAACTTCAAATAATTATTCAACTTGCTAATGTGGATCTTGCTTTGCGCACCTCCTGTGCAGTGTAACCTGTAGGCCTCTCTCTATCTAACCACCCTATGATCTATATGTCCTTGTTTGCTATGATCTGCCTGTACGGCTCGCTAAACAAAACTTTTCACTTTAGGTATGTGACTACAATAAATCATATCAAATCATATCAAGACTTGATGGGCCGAACGTCCCTTTTCCGCATTGTAGAGATTCTATGATTCAATATCGAATAAGCAGCTCACCAGCCCCCACTGTCTGTAGGGGATGGAGAAGAACACAGGTCACACTTTCTGTTGGTCACAGTTACCGCTCCACACTGTCTGTGGACCAGACAGAATAGCATAAGGCCCACATTGTGAGTAGCAAATGGAGTATAATACAGGCTGTTATCTACTGTACCGGTTCATCATTGAAATTCACACAGTCCACACTGTATTCAGGGAATGGAGAATATCATATTTTCTCCATGAAACTTGGGAATGACACAGAGAAGGACTGCATATTGAGTGTAGGGAGCTGTAAAGTGCCTCATTGAAAGAAGAGATTTTGTTCTTGGAGCTTGAATCAAGGTTAAGTTTGACATTACCAGATCACATCTACCTCAGTCATTTTATCAGATTTTATTCACATCTTGATTTATTACCTTATACTTTGATTTGTATTTGCTTTGTACTATCCTCCCTTGTATTATTAAATCTGGCCTGCCTCCCATGCTATTGCAAATGTTCCCTTATGTTCTTTACGTTCCGCTCCCAGCCTGTTAGATCTATAACCTTTGCCAGCATAAACATGAATTCACAGGCATCAAGCATCAACTCGCTTTCTTTCACTGAATTTCTGCCAAACCTGCAAGGTGCTTGCAGCATTTTCTGTTTATATTCCATTGTGTTCTTCATGCCCTGTTTTAGAGAATAATTAGTGTGTGAATGATCAGTCAGGGTGGGTTGACAATGAGTGGGATTAAAGGTAAGAACAGGTGCTAAATGAGTGCAGTGCTAAGACAGACCTGTTTGAAAGTTAAGATTTTGAACGAAGCAGACACCTGTAGATTTGGAATTTGTGTTACTCGTGCAGACTGTCCTGAAGCAGTTGGTGGGTTCTTTTCTTATGCTGAACATCTGGAGTCTGGAACAGAGCAGTACATCACTGTTTGGCTCCAGAAGACATGGAGAGGCTACACAGCTTCTCATGTGTGTGGAACAGGAGGCGCTGCTTGATGAGTTCTGGAAGAAGGGGATGTTTTGGAACTGTGGGAAGAAGAAGTTTATCTAAACTCCAAGCCTGATGAAGGAGGTAAACCCGAAACATCAGCTTTCCTGCTCCTCTGATGCTGCCTGACCTGCCATGACCCTCCAGCTCCACACCGTATTGACTCTTACCCCA
Source organism: Ginglymostoma cirratum (assembly GCA_024137785.1). Lineage (NCBI taxonomy): Eukaryota > Metazoa > Chordata > Chondrichthyes > Orectolobiformes > Ginglymostomatidae > Ginglymostoma > Ginglymostoma cirratum. The sequence goes on along the minus strand of JAHRHZ010000035.1, from coordinate 3,081,320 downwards.
GCATCTACAGTTCTTGCTATCTCCTCAACTCCAAACCCTTGTGTCCCACTCCCTTGGTGCTGCCTGGTGTTCGCTCCTTCTCCCATTCCACAGAAGCACCCCAGCAAGATACTTCCAACAAACAATTCCCTTTGTCCTGGTGATGCCGACATCCAGAAAGGGAGAAAGCCTTGGCATATCTGAAGCAAAGCCAGCACAGATTATTTTTTCGGGATAAGTGCTACTTTGATCTAGGGATGTTCAATTCTTAACCAAGTTTCCCAGAAACTCCCACAAAGTGTTTCACGGTTTTTTCTTTCCACAAGCATCATCAGCAACAATGACAGGGTGAAATAAACACTGGAAATTGTAGATACTGACAACGGTCTGGTCACTCTTCAGGGGCAAAGCACAAGAAACATTAATCTGTGAGTGTGCACTGCCAGTAAATGTGTGTGTAGATTATGAGCGTGGGTTTGTACAACATTGGTCCATGCGCACGTGCAGTACACAATGGGCCCTGACAACATTTCAGTAATACTCCTGAAAGTTGGTGCTCCAGAACTTCTGGGGAGGTGATGGCTTATTGCTGGTCTGTTGATCCAGAGAGCCAGGTAATGTTCTGGGCGCCCAGGTTTGAATCCCGCCATGGCATTTGAATTCAATTTTAAAAATCTGGAATTAAGAATCTAATGATGACCATGAATCCATTGCCGATTGTTGGGAAAAACCATCTGGTTCACTAATGCCCTTTAGGGAAGGAAACTTCCTTACCTGGTCTGGCCTACATGTGACTCCAGACCCACAGCAATGTGGTTGACCCTGAACTGCCCTCTGGGCAATTACGGACGGTCTATAAATACTGGCTAGCCCTCATTCCATTAATGAATTTAAAAAAAAACTTGGTGCTCCCCTAGCCAAATTCTTCCAGTACAGATACAATGCTGGTATCCAGCTGACAATGTGGGAAATTACCCACATCTGTGTTAGAAATGACAATGAGCACCAGGACGCATGTGAAGTAGCAAATTGTTTTTTGACAAGCCATACATACAGACTGGTCCCCCATCCACACAGAATGATGCTACATACTCACTGACGGATACTGCACCTGGACAGAATGATATTGCAGGCACACAGAGTTTGACTCGACTTGATTTACTGTTGTTAACTTTGCTTTGTGAGCCGTACAGGCAGATCATAGCAAACAAGGACATACAGATCATAGGGTGCCTAGACAGAGCGAGGCATACAGGTTACACTGCACAGGAGGTGCGTAAAGCAAGATCAACATTATTTGCAGTTAGAGAGGTCCATTCATCAGTCTGATAACAGCAGGGAAGAAGCTATTCTTGACCCTGTTGGTGCACGTGTTCAAGCTTCTGTACCTTCTGCCTGACCAAAGAGGTTGTAGGTGAGCATTACCAGGATGGGAAGGGTCTTTGATGATGTTGGCCACCTTTCCGCAGCAACGAGAAGTGTAAATGGAGTCCATGGATGGGAGGTTGGCTTCTGTGATGGTCTGGTCTGTGCATACCACCTTCTGTAGTTTCTTATGGTCCTGGGCAGAGCAGTTGCCATACCAGACCGTTATGTACCCTGATAGAATGCTTTCTTACGATACATCTGTAAAAGTTGGTGAGAGTCCTAATGGACATTTCTGAATATCCTAAACTGCCTGAGGAAGAGGAGGCATTGTTGTGCCTTTCTGCCTGTCCAGGACAAATTGTTGATTATCATCGCTCCTAGGAACTTGACACTCTTGCCCCTCTCCACCTCTGCTCCGTGATGTAGATGGGGGTGTGTCCTCCCGCTTTCTTCCTGAAGTCGATGATCAGCTCTTTAGTTTCACCGACATTGAGAGAGGGGTTGTTATCATTGCACCATATCACCAAGTCCTCTACCTCCTTCCTATATTCTGACTCAAATGATATTGCACATTATAAGCTGTCATTACACCCACACAGAATGGTGAGGCCACACCTGGAGCACTGTGTGCAGTTTTGGTCTCCTTACTTGAGAAAGGATGTACTGGCACTGGAGGGGGTGCAGAGGAGGTTCACTAGGCTGATTCTGGAGTTGAGAGGGTGGCTTTTGAAGAGGGATTGAGTAGGCTGGGACTATCATCATTGGAATTTAAAAGAATAATGGGGAGCTCTGATAGAAACATATAAAATTATGAAGGGAATAGATAAGATAGAAGCCGGAAGGCTGTTTCCACTGGCAGGGGAATCTAGAACTGGGGGGAATAGCCTCAAAAATAAGGGGGAGCAGATTTCGGACTGAATGGAGGAGGAACTTCTTCACCCAAAGGGTTGTGAATTTGTGGAATTCCCTGCACAGCAAAGCAGTTGAGGCTGCTTTGTTTATTGAGTTTAAGTCAAAGGTAAATAGATTTTTGAAAAGTAAAGGAATTAAGGATTACGGTGAGTGGGTGGGTAAGTGGAGCTGAGTCCATGAAAAGATCAGCCATGGTCTTATTGAATGGTGGAGCAGGCTCAAGGGGTCAGGTGGCCTACTGCTGCTCCTATTTCTGAGGTTCTTATGTTCTTATCTCCTAAATAATAAAGAATGAGATTGCATATGCGTAAACTGATACTGCCCTCACACAGCATGTGCACAGGCAGAGTGATGCTGCCCCCACACAGACTGATATTGTATAAACCAAACTAATCCTGCACCCAAACAGAAGGACAATGCATAAACATTGATGGACACTGCAGCCACATTGAATGCTATTGCTCACACACAGACTGATACTGAACACCCACAAAATGATACTGCCCACACACACAGTGACATTACATACACACTGTCTGATACAGCTCCCACGCTGAATGATATTGTATGTTGCCAGACTGATCCTGCAGAGAGGATATTGCATACACACAGAATGAATACACATGGACTGATACTGAACTCAAACAAAATGATAATGCATACACACAGATGACTACTACACCCACACAGAATTTTTTTTTGCCCCTTTATTCATTCACAGGATGA
>JAHRHZ010000035.1:3054801-3073335 GCA_024137785.1 Ginglymostoma cirratum | reverse complement strand
GACTGATACTGAACCCACACAGAATGATATTGTATACACACAGACTGGCACCGAACAGACACAGAATGATGTTCCATAAACGCAGACTGACACTGCACCTGGACAGAATGATATTGCATACACACAGAACGATATTGCAAATGCAAGGACTGATACGGCATGCAAACGAAGTGATATTGCATACATAGATGGAGGGGTACTATACAGAATGATTTTGCATACACAGAGACTGATGTGATACCCACATTGAATGACATTGCATACACACAGGCAGATACTGCACCCATATGGAATATTAGATACTTAGCAACTGAAACTGCACCTACACAGAAGGATATTGCATACATATTGACTGATGCTGCACCCACAGAAATTGAGATTACATACACAGTCTGGTAATACATCCACTTATAATGATATTGTGTACACACGCACTGATACTGCACAGGCAGAGAATAATAAAGACAGACCGATACTGTTCATACACGGAACAGCATTCACATCGACTAATGCTGCAGCCACACAGAGTGATACTGCATACACTTAGATCGTGACGATGCCGTCACCGTAAGCAGTTATTTTGTCCTGGTTTTTGTTTGGAAGGAGGTTGTGAGGCAGAGACAGCGAGCTCGGTCTAAGAAAGTAAACAACTTGTGAGGCCTTCGGGTTTTTTAAAGCTGGAACAATGGAAGCAGCCTGGGTATGACCAGAGCAGGGTTTCTAGTTTCTTTTTAAAGTTTTTAGATTTAGTTTTAAGCAGAGGCCTTTGGGGTCTCAAAAGAGTTGGAGGCTTCAGTGAATGTCTCCTAGCTGCTGCTGTCTCTGAATTTCCTCGATGTATTTTTCTCCTGGATTGGAGAACTGCATGTGAAAGACTGTGTGTAAGTTTGTCTTTTTGCCAAGGGCTGTGTTTATGGGATGTTGCTATATTGAAACAGTTAATTAATAATAGACACTGTATCTATTATTTGGTTAAGCTTTCCAATAGTTAAGTTATTCCAAATTCCTCTTTCTTTTGTACGTATTTTAACTATAGTGATTGAATAAATTGTATTTTTGCCTAACTTGGCGTAGTTTGACCAGTCACATTGCATCTGAAACACAGCACTTCACATCCACCTTTAAAATAAGAAAAGGCTAGGGTGTAGGCTGCCTTCTTAAAATAATTTGAAGAGGTCTGGTCTGGTCCATAACACAGATTCATACTGCCCCCAAAACAGAATGATATTGCATACATACAGACTGATACCACACAAACACATATCATCCAGGCACACTAGCACTGTACCCACTCGAGGTATTGCGTACTCATCGACTGATACTACACCTGCACTGAATGAGAGTGCATTCACGCGCATTGATATGACACACAATCAGAATGATATTGCTCACACTCAGAATGATTTCACCTACACACAGACAGAAACTGCACCTACTCAGAATGATATCGCGCACATACAGACTGATACTGAATACTAACAGAATGACATGGTGTGCACATTGACAGATGCTGCACCCACACGGCATGCTATTGCAAACACACAGACTTATGTGGCACACACACCGAATCATATTGTATGTTGCCAGACTGATACCGAACACAAACAGAAAGATATTGCAGGCCAAGCAGCATCAGAGGAGCAGGAAAGCTGATGTTTCGGGCCTAGCTGCTTGGCCTTCTGTGTTCATCCAACTCTACACCTTGTTATCTCAGATTCTCCAGCATCTGCAGTTCCTACTATCTCTGAAACAATTTTAACTCCACTGCGAAGCCTCTTCTAAGGATGCCTACCCTGAAGAAGTTACCCTCCTCCCTCCGGAAATACCTCAGTGGATCTCTCTCCCACTGTAACTCTCTCGTAATCTCTTTGGCCCTGAAACTGCTCGACCATGTCCTGAAGCAAACCAGGTACTACAGCCACATCACCTTTCTTAGTACCTGCCTACAGAATCAGATCATCCCCAATGGACTACAGTCCACGTTCAGGCCCTCCCAATTTGGCCCCAACCGCGACAATGTCTACATTCACAACATTGAAATCCTTCAAAAACGTTTCTCCCTGCGACTCTTGAAACACACACTCGCAGCAATGCGCCAGCATCTCCTGGCACTACAATCAAGCCTACCCAGCTCAGAGCCTCCCTTTCCCGACCTGCAAAGGACCCCTCCTGTTTTTTACTCTTTGGAAGGATCCACGACCTGAACTCACAATTCTAATCAGCTTTATTGGACACTAAAAACCGTAAGTACAGTAAACTTACTGGTGCCTACCACCTAAGATGGGCTTCCTCCACCTCCCAAATCCCCAGCCCTACCCAGGACCTTCCCCACAATGTGCCTGCCGCCATTGGCCATGTGGCCACTGTCGGAGCACCCACGGATGATGTCACATCCTCCGCCACCGGGTACACCACTATCAGGACAGCGAATGCCATCAACACCGCTGCTGATGCCACCACCTCCATTTCTGAGGCCAACAGCACTGACACTGAGGACGGACCTACCGTCACCGCCCACCGCCAATGCAACTCCGCCCACAGCTGATGCCGCATGGCCCACCACCGACGCCGACATCGCCCTGCCCACCGCCTCCACAGCCAGCAGCTCCGGAGGAGACAGCAGCACCCACCCCTTCTGGGTCTTCACCATCCCCCCCAGACCTCCCCCTTACTGAGGATGAACGGTCAGTCCCCAGTAAAGGGCTCACCTTTATCCCCCTCCACCCACACATCAATGAATACCGCTCACGCTTGGACGTTGAACAGTTTTTCCGCCACCTCCGCTTCTGCGCTTCTTCAACCGTGAGCCTAACCCTCCCTCTGCTGACCCCTTCTCCCGCCTCCAACACACCCCCTCCTCCTGTACACCACCCCATGGTCTCCTACCCTCCCTCAACCTTTTCATCTCCAACTGCTGTCGTGACATCAATCGCCTCAACCTCTCCACCCCTCTCACCCACTCCAACCTCTCCCCCGCAGAACGTGCAGCCCGCTGCTCCCTTCGCTCCAATCCCAACCTCACCATAAAACCCGCTGACAAGGGTGGCGCAGTTGTAGTGTGGCACACTGACCTCTACATTGCCGAGGCCAGGGGCCAACTCTCCGACACCTCCTCCTACCGCCCTCTTGATCATGACCCCACCCCCGACCACCAAACCATCATCTCCCAAACCATCCACAACCTCATCACCTCAGGTGACCTCCCACCCACCGCCTCCAACCTCATCATTCCCCAACCCCGCACTACCCGCTTCTATCTCCTTCCCATAATCCACAAACCTGACTACCCTGGTTGACCCATTGTCTCCGCCTGCTCCTGCCCCACCGAACTTCTGTCCACCTATCTCAACTCCATTTTCTCCCCCTTGGTCCAGCAACTCCCCTATCTATGTCTGTGACACCACCCACGCCCTCCACCCCCTCCAGAACTTCCAATTTCCCAGTCCCTAACACCTCATCTTTACAATGGACGTCCAGTCCCTATACACCTGTGTGCTCCATACAGATGGCCTAAAGATGGCTTCTTCCTGTCCCGCAGGCCCGACCAATCCCCCTCCACTGACACCCTCATCTGCTTAGCCGAACTCGTCCTCACCCTCAACAACTTCTCTTTCAATTCCTCCCACTTCCTACAGACAAAGGGGGTGGCCATGGGTACCCGCATGGGCCCAGGCTATGCCTGCCTCTTTGTAGGTTACGTGGAACAATCCCTCTTCCGTACCTACACTGGCCCTAAACCCCACCTCTTCCTCCGTTACATTGATGACTGCATCGGCGCCGCCTCGTGCTCCCACGAGGAGCTCGAACAGTTCATCCAATTCACCAACACCTTCCACCCCAACCTGAAGTTCACCTGGACCATCTCCAACACCTCTCTCCCCTTCCTGGACTTCTCTGTCTCCATCTCTGGCAACCACCTGGAAACCGATATCCATTTCAAGCCCACCGACTCCCACAGCTACCTGGAATATACCTCCACCTACCTTCCTGCAAAAATGCCATCCCCTATTCCCAATTCCTTTGCCTCCGTCGCATCTGCTCCCAGGATGAGGCATTCCACTCCCGAACATCTCAGATGTCCTTGTTTTTCAAGGACCGCAACTTCCCCTCCACAGTGGTCGAGAACGCCCTCGACCGTGTCTCCCGCGTTTCCCACAACTCATCCCTCACACCCACTCCCCACAATAACAACCAAAACAGAATCCCCCTCATCCTCATGTACCACCCCACCAACCTCCAGATCCAACGCATCATCCTCCGACACTTCTGCCATCTGCAATCCGACCTCACCACCAAAGACATTTTTCCCTCCCCACCCTTATCTGCCTTCCGGAGGGACCACTCCCTCCGTGACTCCCTTGTCGGCTCCACACTCCCCTCCAGCCCCACCACACCCGGCACTTTTCCCTGCAACCGCAGGAAGTGATACACCTGCCCCTACACCTCCTCCCTCACCCCCATCCCAGGCCCCAAGAAGACTTTCCACATCAAGCAGATGTTCACCTGCACATCTACTAATGTGGTATACTGTATCCGCTGTACCCGTTGTGGCCTCCTCTACATCAGGGAAACCAAGCGGAGACTTGGGGACCACTTTGCAGAACACCTGCGCTCGGTTCGCACTAAACAACTACACCTCCCAGTCGCAAACCATTTCAACTCCCCCTCCCATTCCTCAGACGACATGTCCCTCCTGGGCCTCCTGCAGTGCCACAATGATGCCGTCCGAAGGTTGCAGGAACAGCTCCTCATAATTCGCTTGGGAAACCCGCAGCCCAATGGTATCAATGTGGACTTCACGAGCTTCAAAATCTCCCTTCCCCTGACCGCATCCCAAAACCAGCCCAGCCTGTCCCCACCTCCCTAACCTGTCCTTCTTCCCACCTATACCCTCCTCCCACCTCAAGCCCCACCCCCATTTCCTACCTACTAACCTCATCCTGCCCCCTTGACCTGTCCATCCTCCCTGGACTGACCTATCCCCTCCCTAAGTTCCCACCTACACTCACCTTTACTGGCTCCATCCCCGCCTCTTTGACCTGTCTGTCTCCTCTCCACCTATCTTCTTCTCTATTCATCTTCTATCCACCTCCCCCTCTCTTCCTATTTATTTCAGATCCCCCTTCCCCTCCCCCATTTCTGAAGAAGGGTCTAGGCCCGAAACGTCAGCCTTCCTGCTCCTCTGATCCTGCTTGGCCTGCTGCGTTCATCCAGCTCTACACCTTGTTATCTTAGAAAGATATTGCAGACACATTGACTCACACAGAATGATACTATGTACACAGTGACCGATCCTGAACCCACACAGAGTGACTATACATACTCAGTGCTGCATGTACATTGAAGGATATTGCATACATGCAGACTGAAACTGTACACCACAATTGGCAGCACCGGTAGATAAGGTAGTAAAAAAGACGTATGGCATACATGCTGTCATTGGAAGGACAGACAAGTTTTGCTGCAGCTTTATAGAACTTTAGTTAGGCCACATTTGGAAAATTGTGTACATTTCTGGTCACCACACTACCAGAAGGATGTGGATGCTTTGGAGAGGGTACAGAAAAGGTTTACCAGGATGTTGCCTGGTCTGGCGGATTTTAGCAATGAAGAAAGGTTGGATAGACTGGGTTTGTCTTCACTGGAACGCAGGAGGCTGAGTGGCGACCTGATTGAAGTTTATAAGATTGTGAATGGCATGGATAGAGTGGAATGTATGAGACTTTTTCCCCAGGGTGGAGGGGTCAATTACTAGGGGACATAGGTTCAAGGTGTGAGGGGGAAAGTTTATAAAAGATGTGCAAGTTTTTCACACAAAGGGTGGTGAGTGCCTGCAACTCACTACCAGGGGAGGTGGTCGAAGCAGACACAATAGCAGCACTCAAGAAGCACCTAGACAAATGCATGAATAGGAAGAGAATAGAGAGATACAGGTCCTGTAAGTGAAGATGGTTTCAGTACGGAAGGGTAAAATGTGCAAGCTTGGAGGGCCGAATGGCCTGTTCTTATGCTGCATTGTTCTTTGTTCTTTATATTGTGCAGACTGATACTGTATTCAGTATCCAGAATGATATTGCATACAATTGACTGATGCTGCATACACACAGAATGAAATTACATACAAACAGACTGACACTGCAACAATACAGAATGATGTTGCTCACACACTGACTGATACTGCACCCACACAGAGTCATTTTACATACTCAGCGACTGATACTAAAACACACAGGAAAATATTACACAGGAACATAGATGATAGCTGTAGGAGGAGGCCATTTGGCCCTTCAAGCCTGTACCACCATTCAATATGATCATGGCTGATCATGTAATCTCAGTATCCCTCTCCTGCTTTCTCGCCACACCCCTTGATCCCTTTAGCCACAAGGGCCACGTCCAGTTCCCTCTTGAATATACCTATCAAACTGGCCCCAATAGCTTCCTGTGGGAGAGAATTCCACAGGATCACAACTCTCTGAGTGAAGAAATTCTTCCTCATCTCAATTGTGAATGGCTTACCTCTAGTTGTGGACTTCCCCAGTGTCAGGAACATTCTTCCTGCATCTAGCCTGTTCATTCCCATTAGGAATTTTATATGTTCCTATGAGATCCCCCCTCATTCTTCTAAATTCCAGCTAATACAAGCCTAGTCGATCCAGTCTTTCCTCATGTGTCAGTTCTGCCACCCTAGGAATCAGTCTGGTGAACCTTCGCTGGACTCCCTCAATAGTAAGAATGTCCTTCCTCAGGCTCAGAGACCAAAACTGCACACAATATTCAAGGCTTGGCCTCACCAATGCCCTATATAACCACTGCAAGACATCCTTACTCCAATACTCAAGCCCTCTCACTATGAAGGATACCACGCCATTAGCTTTCCTCACTGCCTGCTGCACCTGCATGCCAACCTTCAGTGACTCTTCCACCAATGACACCCAGGTCTCTTTGTATCTCACCTTTTCCCAAACTGCCAGAACCCAGAAAGAACTGAGGTTTGAATTCTGATCCACAGGCATTGTTTCTTCTTGCCTATATTTTTCACCTACAATATTCCTGTAAAATCTGTTTCGCTTGTCTGCCTTATCCATCCTATTTGTGACTTTATGTGTGTGCAATAAATAAGCTGTTTTTGCGACATTTTAGACAATAGGTTTGTTATCATAAATAAGAGTCTGTTTTCTTATTGACTGCTGAAACCAGTGTGAGTTTCTTTTATGTTAGACACTGGACATAGACATTATTGTCCCATTGACTAATTGTTCAGATTTCACATTTGTGATGATTGTGATGATTGGTGCAATGGCGGAGCTTAGTTTCCTGTGTATGTTTCCCACCAGGATCAGGATACACTCATGAAAAGGGATGCTCCCTTGCCTCCGTTTCCTTCCAATGGTTGAAGCGGTAACACAGCAGAAATTAAGAGCTCCCTCGTACAGAAGTACCCCCAAATTGTTTTAATGATTATAGAAGCTCAATATTAATTGTTTTATTCATTCAGTTGATATGAGCATCATATCAGAACTTATAGCACAACCCCTTGAACTGCTGTGGTCCTTGGAGTGTAAGGACATTGATAATGTTGTTCGAGAGGGAGTGAGGATTGTGAGTCAGCAACACTGAAATAACAGGGATATATTTCCAAGTCAGGATGGCGAATGGTTTGGAGAGGAACTTGCAGGTGGTGATCTTCCTATGTATCAGTTGCCCTTCGAAGGTGGTAGCGACCATGGGTTTGGAATGTGTTGCCTTGGTGATCTTACAGATGGTGCACACTCCCGCTGCTATGTACGGGGCGTAGATCAATTATGGATGTGGTGCTTTGTCCTGGATGCTATGAAGATGCAGTTGTCAAATTCTCTCTTGTCGGAGATGGTCCTTGCCTGGCACTTATGTGGCAAGAATATCACTTGCCATTTTGATCAGGTGTGGCACATTAGGCAATTGATAAAACACGAGCCCATGGTGGCAGGGGGTGTGTCTTGACTTTGGCTATTTGGTAGAAGAGAGTTGTGAAAAAGGGAGTATTTTCAGGATGGAAACTAGTGGAGTGTGACAGAAGTCATGATGATAGGATTCACTATATACATATATATATATATAAATGACTTGCCTGAGGGAAATGAATGTGCTATCACCATGATTGCAGATGGCGAAAGTTGGCAGATGGAATATAATGTGGGAAGATGTGAGGGTATGCATTTTGAGGAGGAGGACGATGGAAGAGCTGAGTATTATTAATATGGAGGAAGACTGCAGAAAGCTCCAGAACTGAGGGATTTAGGAGTCCCTGTCCATGAAACACAAAAGGCTAGCATCCAAGTTCAGCAGGTAATAGGAAAGGCAAGCCTTTATTCCAAAGAGATTGGGGTATGAGAATGGAGAAGGCTGCTAAAACTGTATAAGGCACTAGTCGGACCACAGTTGGAATACAGTTTTGGTCTCCTTATCTAAGGAAAGATACACTAGCATTGAAGACAGTCTAGAGAAGGCTCACTAGGTTGATCCTACAAACGGAGGGATTGTCTTACGAGAAGGAAGTGGTCTTGGTTAGCCTGTATTCATTGGAGTTTAGTAGAATGAGAGGACACTGAATTGAAACATATGAGATTCTTAGAGGACTTGACAGGGTAGATGCGGAGAAATTGCTTCCCACAGTTATGCTATTCAAGATCAAGATGTATATCAGAAGAAGCATTCCCATTGTGAGTACCAGCCGCACACTATAATAGACATCATTGTCCAAGGCTTGAGGTAGATTAGTGTCAAGTGCAATAGGTGTAGACACGGGATCTTAACAGGAAATGCACATCATTCAAAAGTTCATGGACCAGTGGTGATTGTATATTGTCTGCTCAGGGAAAGAGTTGTATGAAGAGACCATAACAATCTTGTCGTATTGTCCACCAACATTTGAATCCAACAAGAAACATCATAATGTAAATAACTAAAAATTATTTCATTATTTACATTATGATATTTCTTGTTGGATTCACATTGTCAAAAAACAGAATCAAAGTCAACAGCCTTCAGCCCAAAATCCATCGATCTTCCAAGTAATAGCATCATAGAATTTTACAGTACAGGAGGAGGCCATTCGAGCTATCATGTCTATACCAGCTCCTGAAACAGCAACCCAGTCCCATTCTCCAGCTCTATCTCCGTCACCCTCGAGCATCACCACTTTCAATTACATATCCAGCTCTGTTTTGAAACCTGCCTCCACCACTCTCTCAGGCAGCGCAGTCCATATCCTAACAACCCTCTGAGTAAAGGGGTTTCTCCTCATCTCACTCCTGGCTGTCTTGTTGACCAAGAGAAAATTCTAAGAAAAGTTCTAGGAAAATACTGAACCTCTGGATCACCTGAATTTGTGAGGTCAGAGATCTGAGGGGGAAAAGATGGAGTCATGTTAAATGGAATTACATACACAAATATATCATGTTAATGATGGGAAAAAAGCTTGTGGGGAGCTGAATGACTGAACGAACAAATTATTTATTGTCACATATGTCTTGAAGATACAGTGAGAAGTGTTTTGTCACCACAATCTGACGTCATTTTGGGGTACAAAAAAGATAAAAAGAAATAATTTAAGAAAGAGTTCATCTTCTGTTCAAACTGTGTTCTCAAGCCCAGCTTCAGGGCTTCTGCAAAGTCTCTGCAAGGTGTTCCAGTCCTCAAAGTGTCCCGCTCTGCAACACAATGATGATGCTGATGCCCCAGGAGACCCCAGCTCAGCTGCCACCACTGCCTTGCCAACACTGCCAAGAGGCCAGGCTCCAGGCCTACCGGCGCCAGGAGTCCCCGCTCTGGGCATCACCATGAATTCAGACTCTGGGCCTACTGTAGCCAGGAGTCCCTGCTCCAGGCACTGCCTCCAACAGGAGTCCAGGCTTGAGGCACCACTACCGCAGAGAGTCCAGGCTCGGAGCCTACACTCGCTGGGAGTCCAGGTTCGGGGCCTACACTCGCTGGGAGTCCAGGCACTGGGCCTATGCTCGCTGGGAGTCCAGGCTCCAGGTCTACCCTCACGGGGAGTCCTGGCTCCGGGCCTATCCTTATTGGGAGTCCAGGCTCTGGGTGTACCCTCACCGAGAGTTCAGGCTCCGGGCCTACATCGAGGTCTCCCTTTCAGTCTCGGTAACAACGTATAATAAACGTAACTTGTACCTGTTTGCTATCACACAATAAATGACACCTTATTTACTTCCATTCATCACACCAGTGGCAGATCCTCTGCCACTCTAGACCAAGTAGATCCTTTTGATCGGAAGAGGATGGTGGCAGCAAATCTACCTGATCGATCATACAACTGGTTGAGCTGTGGTGAGGATTCACCTTCCAACTTGAGGTTATTCTAAGGTTTGTAGAACAGGAAAAGACCCTGTATAGACTCCCAAACTCACAAAGGCAACATCTCTCTGGAAGACTGCTGTTACACTAACTTCGTATTCACTCAGTTGTGCCATGGACAGATCTTTCCATTTGAAGGTGGGAGTCACTGGTTAGAGTCTCACTGTGTCCTGTGTCAGGAGATGTAAGCAACTTTAGTCCTTTGCACATACCTCTCATATTTGAACTGGACAAGTTACACTGAGTGACACCCATTGGCCCCATATTACATGACATTTATTATTGGACTGAGCAAAATGATCTTTCTCAGCTTCACTCTCCTTGAGTCTTTCACCACACCAATGGATACTCTGGTGTCCTCCTCAGAGGTTGTCCCTCAATTGAGGATGGCATCCACTCAGAGGCTAGGGTTTCTGCCTTGGGTCTTCAGGTGACTGACCAGACCGAGTCTCGAGTTGTAAACCTTTGGGCTAGAGGGAGGGCAGCACAAAGCACAAAGAGCCTCAGGTTGTCTTTGAAGTGTTTGGTATCCCTCTGAACTTTTTCCCCCCAGTCATACACCAGTGTCTAGTCCACTGTTGTCAATGTTGCAGAAATCAGCTCTCCAATCGAAATTCAGTCATTAGACCCGACTACAGTATAACATAGGGAGTTAGACACACTTTAAAGCAGCTCTTAGAATCATAGAATCCCCACAGTGTGGAAGCAGGCCATTTGGCCCATTGTGTCCATACCAACCTTCTGAAGAGCATCCCACCTAGACCCAACCCCCACCCTACCACCCTATCCCGGTAATCCTGCATTTCCCATGGCCAATCCACCTAACCTGCACATCCTTGGACTCTTGGTCTCCGATGAAGCTCTCCTGTTCCCATTATCGTGCTGGATTTGATTATCATCCTGACTCTGGCCCCGTGACATCTACTTCAAAAGATCACACCTTGCCACTTACCTTCAGTAAAGATAGGAAACGTCAGACTGGATTAGCTGTGATTTTAATCGGTTCTGGAGCTCAAATATTCATGTGTTTCTCTCTGTTTCCCATGCCCTGAGATTGCAGCCATGCTGACAGCAGTTCAGATTCCTTCTGCTCCAACAGTTAATATCAGATCTACTAATGTCTAAGAGATGAAGACTTGTTGTGTCTTCTTTATTGTATGCTTGAAAGAGCTTCATGCCACTGATCCCTGAACTGTTACAGTGTAGAAAGAGGCCGTTCAGCCCATTGTGTCTGCACCAGCTCTCCAAATGAGCACCTCACAGTGCCATTCTCCTGCCTTTCCCCTGTAACCCTGCACATTGTCTTCTTTAAATAATAAGCTACATTCCCTGCTGAATGCTTCAACTAAATCTCCCTCTATCACCGTTCTCAGCAGTTCATTGATAGAGGGGTTTGCTTCATGTCAATCTGTAGGAGCATCTCAAATCTCCAGTGGTTGGCATGGACAAGATGGGCCAAATGTCCCCCTCTTGTGCTGTATCGTTTCTATGGTGTCCATCACATTGGAATGGGTGTGTCAGAATACCTTGGCAAACACATTGGGTGACTGGCACGCAGAAATTGCCAAACAGAAAGGGGTGGAAGCAGTGATGGAAAACACGCACCAAACTAACATCTCTAATGATACACAGACAGGCCACCCCAGAAATCAGGCAACAAAGCACTTTGACAAGATGGTTAGGCCAGTCTCGTTAGGTTAGGCTTTGTTATGGTGTTAAAATAAGGGGAAAAGTATCACTGCTTTGAGACTAAACGGGACGGTCCCGTTCCCATTTTCAACAGGCCAATCCTGTTGGCACAATTTCCTGGAAAAGAAGGGAAAAGGCAGAAAAGCAGTCAGGGAGTAAATATTCAAGAGCTGGACTTGGAGGATGGTGCGAGATATACTTTTCCATCGTTGACGATTATTATTAAGACACGCGATTGCCAGTGAGTTCTAGACTTAAGTCAGACCTATTGATTTTGCCTCTGACTTGTGCTGCCACTATTGAATACTCAAACTGAACAGGTTAAACTGGCACAGCATGTCGGACGATAGAAATTCTGTGTAAGGGCAGCATCAAAAAAAAATGCACTTTTTGGACTGGCTTGGCTACACAACCTCTCGATCCCAGAAGGGAGTGAATCCGGTAAAGAATAGAATGTGAGGCTAAAGAATGCAAGCTGAGTGGATGATATTAACAGTGACTCTGTCAGAAGTTGTTAGTAATTAGAGATTGATGTGTTGATGTGTTGTGGATGGACTAGTAAAACCAGTAACCAAGTAATGTTCCGGGGACCCAGGTTTGGATCCCACCACAGCAGGTAGCGGTGGTTGAATTCAATAAAAATCTGAAATTAAAAGTCTAGTGATGATCATGGAACCATTGTTGGTTGCCTTAAAACTGCAGTCCTTACCTGCTCTGGCCTACATGTGACTCCAGACCCACAGAATGTGGTTGACTCTTAAATGTCCACTGAAATAGCCGAGTAGGGTGGCACAGTGGCACAGTGATTAGCACTGCTGCCTCACAGCGCAAGGGCCTGGGTTCAATTCCACCTTCGGGCGACTGTCTGTGTGGAGTTTGCATGTTCTCCCCGTGTCTGCGTGGGTTTCCTCCCACAGTCCAAAGATGTGTAGGTTGGTGCATTGGCCGTGCTAAATAGCCCGTAGTGTTCAGGGATGTGCAGGCTAGGTGGATGGGCCATGGAAAATGTGGGGATAGGATAAGAGGGGTGGGTTGCTCTTTGGAGGGTTGGTGTAGACTTGATGGGCCAGTTGGCCTGCTTCCACACTGTAGGGATTCTACAATAACTGCAAATACCACTCTATCGATCCTGCAAAGTCCTCCTTTAACATCTGGGGACTAGTGCCAAAATTGGGAGAGCTGTCTCACAGTCTAGTCAAGCAACAGCCTACCACAGTCATACTCACAGAATCATACCTTACAGACATAACCCCCCTGGACAGGTCGTGTATCCCACTGGCTGGACAGACCCACCAGGGGTGGTGGCACAATGGTATTGAGTCGCAAGGGAGTTGTGCTCACTATCCTGAACATTGGCTCTTGGTCCCAAGATGTCTCATGGCTTTAGGTTAAACATGGGTAAGGAAATCTCCTACTGATTACCACATACCGTCCTCCCTCAGCTGATGAATCAGTACTCCTCCATGTTGAACAGCACTTGGAGGAATCACTGAGGTTGGACAGGGCATAAAATGTACTCTGGGTGGGGGATTTCAAGAGTGGCTTGACCGCACTACTATTGATCAAGCTGGTGGAGTCTACAAGACTGGGTCTACAGCAGGTGGTGTGGGAACCAACAAGAGGGAAAAACATATCTGACCTCATCCTTGTGGGCTCCAGATGCATCTGTCCATAACAGTATTGGTAAGAGTGACCACTACTTAGTCCTTGTGGAGACTTCACATTGAGAACAACCTCCATTGTGTTGTGTGGCACTATCACCGTGCTAAATGGGACAGACATCAGACAGATCTAGCAACTCAAGACTGGGCATCCGAGAGGTGCTGTGGGCCATCAACAGCAGCAGAATTGTATTCCAGCACAATCTGTACCCTCATGGCCCGGCATATCCCCCACTCCACCATTACCATCAAGCCAGGGGATCAACCCTGGTTCAATGGGGAGTGCAGGAAGGCATACCAGGAACAGCTCCAGGCCGTACCTGGAAATGAGGTCAGAAGTGGGGATGTTTGCTGATGATTGTTTAGTAGCCTTTGCAACTCCTCAGATATTGAAGTAATTCAAATCAAGATGCAGGAAGCCTTGAATATCCAGATTTGGACCAATAAGTGACAAGTCACCTTCGTGCCATACAAATGTCAGTCAATGATCGTTTCCAACAAGGGAAAATCCAAACACCATCTCTTGACACTCAATGGTGTTGCCATCACTGAATTCCCCACTATCAACATCCTGGGGGTTACCATCAACCAGAAATTGAACTGGACTCATCACATAAATGCAGTGGCTACAAGAGCAGGCCAGAAGCTGGGAATACTGTGGTGAGTAACTCACCTCCTGACTCCACAAAACCTGTTCACCATCTAAAAGGCACAAGTCAGGAGTGTGATGGAATACTCCCTACTTCCCTGGATGGGCGCAGCTCCAATAACAGTCAGGAAACTTGATATCTTTCAGGACAAAGCAGCCCGCTTGACTGGCACCACATCCACAAGCATCCACTCCTTCCACCAATGTTGCCAAGAGGCAGCAGTGTGTACAAGATGCACTGCAGAAATTCACCAAGGCCCCTCACACAGCACCTTTCAGATGCACAACCACCACCACCATCTAGAAGGACAAAGGCAGCAGACAGATGGGAACACCTCCAGCTTCCCCTCCAAAGCACTTGCCATCCTGATTTGGAAATATATTACCATTCCTTCAGTGTCGCTGGGTCAAATTCCTGGAATTCCCTCCCTGATAGCATTGTGGGTTTACCTACACCAGATGGACTGCTGCAGCTCACCACCAGCTTCTCAACTACAACAAGGGACGGACAATAAATGCTGGGCCAGGCCACACCCATTACAGAATTTACTTTTACAAATTAAGGTTATGGTAATGGGAGAGCCTCACAAAGTAAATAATGGGGCTAGGACATTAAAACATATGGTTTAATCTAACATTTCAAAGCTAATAAATAAATGAACGTATAAAGTTTTGATGAATAATAATTGTGCTTTTGGCCACAGCATGGAGCAGGGATGTGAGTGGAGGGTCTTCTGAAACAGGAACAGAAACACAGAATGCTGTTGTGTTGGGCCCTGCACCACTTAGTGCATAACATCAATGAAGGCAGGAAGGAGACAGAATGCTGAAGAGGGCAAGGCAAGGAATGAGAAAAGATCTTGACCCGAGATTATCAGGTCTAACCTGGGAGTCAATGACATGCCGTCATACAGGAATTTGTTGTCGAGACAATCACTTTACTATTAAAATACACATGTAACCATAACTAGGAGATATTTTATAAAGAAGTGGTGTAATATGTAATTCAAAGCACTAGTGAAAAGGAGCACTGCAAAAGATAGTGATGAATTTTGGCTTCTCTGCCCTGCCGCATAAGCAGTGTCACAAGTGACAAGTAATTGTTAAGCGTGATGCAGAGAATATGATGGGGAGAGCAGGTTTGGAAGAGTGGGCTGAGGTAGGAGCTAAAACGGTGCTGCCTTGTGCAATACAGTAGACATAAAATCCATGGAGAAATTTGATGTCACAGATGTGCTGGAGCAAATTTTGAATAAGTCAGGCTTTAGCCAAATGAAAACTCCCAGGAGGTACTAAACTAAACACTGCATAGAATAGCAAATTTCCTGTACCTCCAAAACAATGTGGATGAGACAATTAGGGAATCCACATACCCATCAGGTTAAGCTGCTGATGTGATAATAGACAATAGACAATAGGAGCAGGAGTAGGCCATTCGGCCCTTCGAGCCAGCACCACCATTCATTATGATCATGGCTGATCATCCACAATCAGTATCCTGTTCAAACACCTGCTGAAACACCACGTTTGACTCATGCAGCAAATGGCAACGTAAATCCCATTGGTACTACAACAGGCTACAACACCAGGCCCGAAACAGATTTCACCCTTATCCCTTTCTTTAACATCCATAATTGAAAGAAGGAACACATTTAGTTCAGGTGCAATGAATCCTGATAGAGAAAGCTGCCAGACTGTCACTGTGACAGATGGGATGAGTGGTGGAGGCAGGTACAATTACAGCATTTAAAAGACATTTGGACAGGTACATGGTCAGGAAAGATTTAGAGAGATAAGGGCCAAATTCAGGCAAATGGGACGAGTTCAGTTTGGGATACCTGAGTCAGCATGGACGATTTGGACCAAAGGGGCTGTTTCCATGCTGTACGGCTCTATGACTCTATAAAAGTGAAATGCCTATTTGAGCCTGTCCTCACTGAACCACCTTTCACAGATGGATTAGTAAGAGTCTTAGAATCATACAGTCATACAGCACGGAAACAGACTCTTCAGCCCAACTCATCCATGCTAACCCAGGTATCCCAAACTGAACTCGTTCCATTTGCCTGCATTTGGTCCATATGCCTCTAAACCTTTCCTATCCACGTACCTGTCCATATGTCTTTTACACGTTGTTATAGGACCAGACTCCACCATTTCCCCTGGCAACTCATTCCACGTATACAGCACCTGCGTGAAAAAGTTGCCCTTCAGGTCTCTTTTATATCTTTCCCCTCTCATCTTAAACCTATGCTCTCTAGTTTTGGACTCACCTAGCCTGGGGAAAACACCTTGGCCATCCACCTTATCCATGCCTCTCATGATTTTATAAACCTCTACAATGCCACCCCTCTGCCTCCTACTCTCCAGGGAATAGTGTCCCAGCCTATCCAGCCTGTCCTTATAACTCAAACCCTCCAATATCTGTATAACATCCTAGTAAATCTTTCTTGCACCCATACCATTTTAGTAGTATCCATCCTATAGGACGGTTGCCAGAATTGTATGCAGTACTCCAAATGAGGCCTTACCATGGTCTTGTACAGCCAAAACCATGACGTTAGATCTTAAGAGATAGGAGCACAAGTAGGCTATTCGGCCCCTCAAACCTGCTCCACCACTCGATTAGATCGTAACTGAACTGATTGTAGCCTGATCCCACTTCCTCTTGTCTGTGCCCCATAGCTCTTGATTCCCTTATAGATCAAAAATCTGTCCATCAGTGTAAAAGTCCCATTTTCACTTTAAGAGCACTTTCCAATGTTTTAAGTGGGCTGGATTCAGAACAGATCTAGCAGCTCAAAACTGGACATTGTTGAGGCACGGTCCTGGACCACCCACGTTGATGCTACAGTCGGGAAAGCACAACATCTCTTCTTCCTCAGGAGGTTATGGAAATTTAGCATGTCCATAAAGACTCTTACCAATTTTTATAGAAGCACCGTAGAAAGCATCCTATCTGGATGCATCACAGTGTGGTATGGCAACTGCTCTGCCCAGGACCGTAAGAAACTACAGTGAGTTGTGAACATAGCACAGTCCATCTCGCAAATCAACCGTCCGTCCATTGACTTCATCCGTACTTCTCACTGCCTTGGGAAGGCAGCCAACATCATCAAAGACCCCTCCCACCCCGGTTATGATCTCTTCCAACCTCTTTGGGCAGCCAGAAGATACAAAAGCTTAAATACACGTACCAACAGTGTCAAGAACAGCTTCTTTCCCGTTTTTATTCGACTTCCGAATGGATCTCGGATTTCAAATTTAAATGTTGATCTTGCTCTCTGCGCACCTTCTCTGCAGCCATTGCATTTTATTCTTTGCTCTGTTCTATTTACCCTAATGCACTTTGTATGGTATGACCTATCTGTACTCCATTTATTCATTCATGGGATGAGGGTGTCGCTGGCCAGGCAGCATTTATAGCCCATCCCTAATTGCACAGGGGGCAGTTAAGAGTCAACCACATTGCTGTGGGTCTGGAGTCACATGTAGACCAGACCAAGTAAGGATGGCAAATTTCTTCCCTAAAATATATTAGTGAACCAGCTGGGTTTTCCCTGACAAAAATCGACAGTGGATTCACGGCCATCGTTAGATTGTTAATTCCAGATATTTTTATTGAATTCAAATTGTACTATCCACTGCGGTAAGATTCGAACATGAGTCCCCAGAATGTTATCCGGGTCTCTGGATTAACTAGCAATAATACCACTAAGCCATTGCCTCCCCTTGCACGCAAAACAAAACTTTTCACTGTCCCTGGGTACATATGAAAATAATAAATCAAATCAAACATTAACAGCCCCAGAATTGTATTCAACCACAATCTGTAATCTCAATGCTGGGCATATTGCTCACTCTACCATCACCATTAAGCCAGGGACCAACCCTGGTTCAATGAAGAGTGCAGGACAGCATGCTGAGGGGGCAGTTCAATGCATACCTAAAAATGAGGTGCCAACCCAATGAAGAAATAACAAAGAATTATTTGCATGTTAAACACTGGGAGCAACAAGTGATAGACAAAGCAAAATCACCTTGGCTTCCAATGAATTTTCACTGTGAGTGACACTCCTGTTACAAGGCAGAGGCAACAAGTGAGATAACAAGGTGTAGAGCTGGATGAACACAGCAGGCCAAGCAGCATCAGAGGAGCAGGAAAGCTTGACGTTTCGGGCC
>JAHRHZ010000035.1:3033995-3054401 GCA_024137785.1 Ginglymostoma cirratum | reverse complement strand
TCCTATGATTCTCGGATTCTCCAGCATCTGCAGTACCTTTTATCTCGGCAACAAGTGAGCCTTGTTTGCCTTCGAGGGAGGACAAAGGAAAAAGTCCCAATGACCCCAAACCAGCAACAACACACAAAAAGGTAAAGTGATGGAAATAGGATCAATAATCCTGAGGTGGACATAAAATGCTGTAAGGAAATGGTTCACTAAAATTACCTTGAATCTTGGGGAGAGATAAAAGGTACTGCAGATGCTGGAGAATCCGAGATAACAAGCATGGGGCTGGATGAACACAGCAGGTCAAGCAGCATCATAGGAGCAGGAAAACTTGACGTTTCGGGCCTAAACCCTTCATCAGAAATGGGGGAGGGGAAGAGGGTTCTGAAATAAATAGGGAGAGAGGGGGAGGCGGATAGAGGATGGATAGAGGAGAGGATCTTAATTGTTTTGCATTGGCTGAACAGATGGACCTCTCCGTCCTATTCTCTTTCTGCTCTTTAACGTGCATAAGGTCCTGCATTCCAGTATCACCAAGGTGATGTAAGACAGAGTATTAGCTTTCACCCTGCTAAGATCCCAGGCTGGTCTACCAAATGTATGGTTATTGTCCCAGACAGGATTACCAAATTATTTAATGATCAGGTCAGGTGTCAATTATGTTAATCTTTAAAGTAGAAAATGTGTGAGATGCAGGGGACCTGCAAAGAAAATAAAGCCACAGATTCCCTGGTTTCAAACAAACGACGAGACTTTACAAATAGTCAAAAAATGTTCAATACATGTACAACTAATTTCTAACCCCCAGCATTAACATGTGGTAAAGCTGGGTAATAGACCGTATTGGACACTGCACATATCAATTTGATATTGGAATCAGGGCAGACTTCAAAGATTTTTCAGTAACTGTTCTCTGACGTTAATGACATCGTAGGTCATCAATTCTCATTAAACTTCACAAGGGATATTAATTCTTCACTTCTGCTAACTTCTTCTCAACTGCTACTTCGTCATGGGCTGTATCAATGTTTCCTGCTGTTCCGGTCAATCACCCTCCTATCACTGTCCCACATTTCCCCGACTCTGAAACTGTACTCCAATACTTATTTACAGGCACAACTCCAGCTTTTCTCCACCAGCTACCTTCACCAAGTTAGATATGTCCCAGGATTTTCCGTCAGTTCTAATATTGCTTTGTTGCTTAAAGCGTTTACTGCTTATGGGCTTTTCAAATCCGGTCTCACCTAATAGTGTCGCTTAGCTTCACATCAGCTATCACATCTGCCAAGACTTTTCCTAAACCCAGATTGCAACATCGAGCTGCCTATTAATGCTGAGATTTGGCCTGAGATCCAAAAGCACAGATATATCCAACAGCTTTTGACTTGTCACTGGGTCCCCCACTGTACGATGGTGACGGCTAGCACGAGGGGACATAGCTTTAAATTGAGGGGTGATAGATATAGGACAGATGTCAGAGGTAGGTTCTTTACTCAGAGAGTAGTAAAGGCATGGAATGCCCTGCCTGCAGCAGTTGTAGACTGGCCAACTTTAAGGGCACTTAAATGGTCGTTGGATAAACATATGGATGATAATGGAATAGTGTAGGTTAGATGGGCTTCAGATTGGTTTCACAGGTCGGCGCAACATCGAGGGCCGAAGGGCCTGTACTGCGCTGTAATGTTCTAAGTTCTATGTTCTAAGTACAGAACTTGTGTGGTTCAGCTGCCTTTGTAGCAGAGTGGCCAACAGCTCTGCTGAAGTTGGAGACTTTGTCTCCTTCTCCCTCAACTTCAGTCTCTGTCCATTCTGAATTCTATTTTCCATTTTCATTCCTGTGAATAGACTGCAATTACCATGTTCATCCATTAGGGAGAGTGGATGGTCTAGTGGTATTATTGCTTGTCTGTTAATCCAGACACCCATAAGGCCATAAAATATAGGAGAAGAATTAGGCCATTCAGCCCATCGCGTCTCTTCCACCATTCGATCATGGCTGATGTTTCTCAACCCTATTCTCCTGCCTTCTCCCTGTAATCCTTGATCCCTCACCATTCAGGAACCTATCTACCTCTGTCTTCAATACACTCAGTGACTTGGCCTCCACAGCCCTTTGTGTCAATGAGTTCTACAGATTAACCACCCTCTGGCTGACAAAATTCCTTCTCATCCCAGTTATAAAAGGTCGTCCCTTCACTCTGAGGCTGTACCTTCGGTCCCTAGTCTTTCCTACTAGTCAAAACATCTTCTCCATGTCCACTCTATCTGAGCCAGTATTCTGTAAGTTTCAATCAGATCTCCCCCCCATCATTCTTCTAAACTCCATCGAGTACAGACCCAGACTCCTCAATTGCTCCGCATATGACAAGTCCTTCATTCCCAGGATCATCCTTGTAAACCTCCTCTGGACCCCCTCCAATGCCATCACATCCTTCCCTAGATACAGGGAGAAATCATAATGTTCTGGAGACTCATGTTCGACTCCTGCCATTTTTGCAATTTGCAATTTGAATTTGCAATTCAACAGGAAAAGAACTAGCAGTCTAATGATGGCCGTATGTCAACTGTTGTGTAAAGTCCATCTGGTTCACTAATGCCCTTTATGGGAGAAAACTACCATCCTTCCCTAGTTTGGCCTACATGTAACTCCTGACCCACACTAATATAATTGGGTCTTAACATCTAGAATGGACAACAAATGCTGGCCTTGCTAGTGACTCACTTGTCCCATGAAAGAATTTTTTTTAAAAAGCATTAAATAAACAACGTGGGATTTGAGATCACTTTCCTGTCATATTTGCTCAGCATCCACGGTACCAGTCAACAATGAACTTGAAACATGACTTTAACGAGTGGAAAGGAGAACTGGCCGCACATTGTGACTTGAGAAGACCACATGCCCAACAGCAACTTGGAGCAAATTGGTCGCGGAATCTGTGCAGGGACGCTAACCAAAGGTTTCAATGCATTCGGAAGGTATTCAAAGCTTGCAATTGCCCTGATGAGTGTGGTAACAGTGAAAAAGATTTGGATCCCGCAGTCAATTAGAGAGTGAACTGTGGCTGAAATTCAAGGTGAAATTAACAGGGAAATTGACATTTGAGACTCAGTCATCAACTTCCAGGTCGAGGTCCATAGGAGAGTAAGTCAACTCAGCCACTCACTACCCCCATTATCCCAGATCCTCCGGTGTACCATTAAATAAATTAATATCTTGCAAAGAGACTTTGATTAATACAGTATGACAATCAGAAGGTAAAAACCATGTGAAACTCCTCAGGAACCAGTCGTGGACATGGCATTTAATGTTGGAGATGTGAAGCTTAGAACTTTGTCACTAGCATTTCTGGCAATTTTTAATAATTGTTTTGATAGTGTTCTTTTGTGTTGACAATATGAGCCCAAAATGTTACATCAAGGATTTCAATCACTTGCCTCTTGGAAAACTGTTTAGATCTTAATTATTTCATTAAATATGATGTTATTTTCACAGATTGATAGGCCACACTATGTTTTGGTTGCAAAATCTGTAAAGTGAAAGTGCATATCACCCGGATGTGTTAGACAAACTCACAAAGGGCAAAGGGCAAATAATTTATGGTCGAGGACAACTGCAGCTAGTTATCAATCTATTTGAGGAGGGAGGGAGGGAAGGAGTAAGAAAGGAACTGGAGGACAGAAAGTTACAGACAGTAAGGAGCACTCTGAGCTGGCTTAATCTGCTTAATCTCCAAATAGGTAATCAGAAAAAACCATGAACGCATGGAAGGATAAGAAAGGACTTGGGATTACAAAAGTGTCATGGTGCAGAGAGAAGTCATTTGACCATTATGTCTGCTCTCTGCTCTCATTGGCTCTCTAAATGAGCATCACGACCTTGTGGAAAGCAGACAAAGGAATGTCCACACTAACATAAGAACCTCGGAAATAAGAGCAGCAATAGGCCATCTGGCCCCTCGAACCTGCTCTGCCGTTCAGTAAGATCATGGCTGATCTTTTCATGGACTCAGCTCCACTTACCCACCCGCTCACCATAATCCTTAATTCTTTTACTGTTCAAAAATCTACCTTTGCCTTAAAAGTATTCCCCAGCATAGCCTCAACTGCTTCACTGGGCAGGGAATTCCACAGATTCACAACCCTTTGGAAGAAGATGTTTGTCCTCAGCTCAGTCTGAAACCTGCTCCCCCTTATTTTGAGGCTATGCCCCCTCGTTTGAGTTTCACCGGCCAGGGGAAACAACTTCCCTGCTTCCACCTCATCTATTCCCTTCATAATTTTATATGTTTCTGTAAGATCATCACTCCCTCTCATTCTCCTAACCATCTGGGCTGGGAATCAGGTATCTCAACACAGGGCTAACAACCATCTGCTGAAACATGAAAACACGAACAAGGACTTGGGGAGGTCCTGCTACTGCTCATGCTGCGAGCAGGCGGGGTAAGATAATTACAGAGATGTTACTCGACTCTCCTTGGAGTTATAATCAAAGGTTAGATTCCAGTCTAACAGAACAAATTTTATGAAGCAACCACAAGATGTAATCAGGCCCAAACAATTCTGCAACCTGAAACTCTCCACCCAAAATCACGCATGACCTTCAGAAAAGCCATTGCTAAAGTTTATGAAAGAATTTGCTGGTGTCCATGACAGACGGTCATTTTACAGCAAGACACTGAGGGACCAAAGCCATAAAAAACTAACTTCAATTCCCCATCAGCACAAGGACTGTTATGTCACACAATGTGAACATATGTCACAGACACACAAACCACCGCAAACTCAAATGGAACGTATAGCCTAAGCGTTACTCAGTCAGCAGTCCCACTGCTGAGGTAATGCTAGGCTTGGTTCCTTCATGTAATGTCTCAGTTGAATAGCTGCTGCACCAAAACACAACACAATACACAGTAAAAGAACCAATCTCCGACCTGTAAAATCCATCTCCCCAGAGCTCCACTTGTACCAGATGTTCTCTCCATTCTTTGTATCGCTGTGTTCCATTTCTCCTTTGGGTGCCAGCTCGTCGGCCCATGCTTGGCAGTCCTTGATCATTTCCTTGTTGTAGGTCAGAGGGGGTGTTGCGTGTCGTCTCCGGTACTCATTGTGAGCATTTAGTGCTTCCAGTTCAAACGTTGACAGTTCTGGAAATGGATAGGAGCCACACAGTGTTAGCAATGGAGAGCCCAATGCATTGGATTCAGAGCCCTGGCACCCTCTCAGTACCTGACAATGCTAAACAAAAACTGAAAGAACTGCGGATGCTGTAAATCAGGAGCAATAACAGAAGTTGCTGGAAAAGCTCAGCAGGTCTAGCAGCATCTGTACAGAAAAGTCAGAGTTAACATTTCGGGTCTGGTGACCCTTCCTCAGAACCACTTCCACCACTGCTGCCTGCCCAGCCCAAGTACCAATGAGCTGAAAATGAATATCATGTTGGATCCTGACCATTCTCCCTGTCCCCAGTGCCCAGCTGTGTCCCTGTACTCTCACATCCTCAGTGATAGAACTCACATTTCTGTGTCGAGTGATTTGAAAACAGGGATCCAAACTGACCCACTCAGTGTTTGTACTAAGGGGGTGCTGCACTGTCAGAGGTGTTATCTTTTGGGCGAAATATTACCCCAAGCCTGTTCTCTCAGACCCTGTTATTGCAAAGAAGAGCTGGTAGATTTTTTCCCAATGCCCTGAATACTCTTTACCCCTCCATCAACATCAGTCAAAAATAAAACAACCTGGCCATGCTGTTTGCGAGAGATCTCTGTGAGTTTCCTGCAGCAGGGACACCAGAAGTAACGATTTGCTGCAAAGTGCTTGGAATGTCTGGAAAGCTGCTTTAGAAATTCATTCAATCTCCTCTCTCCCTCCTTCCGGCCTTCCATTCTCCCTCTATGTAGCTGTCCTCCCCCTCACTCCTTTCCTGGCTTTGCATTCTATCCCACAGCTCAAAAAGAGTGTGATTTCTGCACACAAACAATGACATGGTGGTGGGAGGGTGGGGTGCTTAGTACTGGGAATGGGGCGGATGTGTGGATCTGACACACTTCCAGTGCTGGGTGTAGCCTCCTCTAAGCGACTCACACCGTGGTTCTCTGGATCCCTGGCCCCAATATCAGGACCCACTTCTCTTATAGTCAGTTTTAGTCAGTGATGTGACAGGACGAGGGCGGTATTCTTTGAAACCACCTATTGTATGCACCGGGACAATCAGATGGGACTCCAGTGACAGAACAGGTCCATGAAAACCTACCTGCTTCATTGGCCATATCGTTGTTCAGTTGTTTGCTGATTCGACACTGCTCCCAGGAAGTAGAACCTCTGTAAAACAGGAATGTAATCACTGTAAAAAAAACGCAGCTCAACAATGCCTAGACGAGTGGCTATCTGAATAAGCAGCTGGAGCGATGGGGCCTATCCGGTTAAAGGTCAGAGGTGCATCCCTCGAGCTTTGAGCTGACCTGATGGTAGGTGCTGGTGCCCTATTGGAAGGGATTCTCAGTCCCGTAGGCACTATTTCTGCCTTTGAACCAGCTACCTGAGCAACATTGCAACCTCATTGTCAGTACAGGAGAGCCCAAGAGCTGGCTGCTGCCAGGACAGGGGGATAGCAGTGAGGGCTCCTAGAGATGCCTCCCTCCCCAGGCTGTAATAACAAGCCAGGTTCGAGGTCCTGGATCATAATCCTGGATCATAATCCTGGATCAATCCAGGAGGGAGACCCGGGTGAAAAAGCCTCCAAACAGCTGGTGCCCCAAGAAGAGAGCAAACCCCGCCTCGCCCCTCACCACCCCGACCCTGAGCAGGGTATCAGCAGGTCTCCCCCACCGCCTCCTACCCCAGCCTCTTCTCACTGGCAGGGAGCAGTGGGGTAATGGTATGGGTCCCTACTGCCAGTAAACTGCCAGTAAACTGCCAGGCAGACCATAGAATCTCTACTCCTCTCCCCGCTCTGGTACCATCCTTGGAAATTGGTTCCACATTTCCTCCAGTGGGTCTGTAACGTTTCTTCAATGTCTGTCTGCAGTAGGGAATGTGCTCAGTGCTCTTACTGTTAGCCAGTCAGAGTTTTATACACACTGAACCCAACATCATCACTTTGTAATTCCACATCCCTGCAAACAAAGTTTCAGGGATTAGGTTAACATCTTCAATGATGTTACTGACTTGGGAAATGCTGCTGTAAATAATCAGAATCCATTTGCCTTTATTTTTTATTCATTCACAGCATTCACTGCCCATCCCTAAATGCCTTAGAGAAGATGGTGGTGAGCTATCTTGAGTTGCTGCATTGTGTTGGGTGTAGGAAGACCCACAATGCTGTTAGAGTGGTGTGTGGTTTGGAGAACTTATTGTACCATGCCAGACGCCAAGCTAGCAGGTTTGGAAGCTGCTGCTTAAGGAGCCTTGCCAAATTGTTGCAGTGGTACACACTGCCGCTACTGTGCTTTGGTATTGAAGGCACTGAATGTTGAAGGTAGTGGAAGGGGCTCAAATCGAACAGGCAGCTTTGTCCCCGGATGGTATCAAGCTTCTTGAGTGTTGTTGGGGCTGCCCTAATCCAGGGAAGTGGGGATTTTTCCATCACTCTCCTGACTCGTGCCTTGTAGATGGCGGACAGGCTTTGGAGAGTCAGGAGGTGAGTTACTCACCGCAGTATTCCCAGCTTCTGATCTGTTCTTGTAGCCACTGTGTTTGGGTGGTTGCTTCAGTTCCGTTCCTAGTCAATGATAACCCCAGAGATATTGACAGTGAGGGATTCAGTGATTGAATGTCAAGGGACAACACTCAGATTCTCTCTTGTTGGAGATTATCATCGTTGGTCACTTATGTGGCAAGAACATTGTTTGCCACTTATCAATCCAAGCCAAAATGTTGTCCAGGTCCTGCTGCACATGGGCAATGGCTACTTCAATATCTAAGGAGCTATGAATGGAGCTGAACATTTTTCAATTAATCAGCAAAATCCCCACTTCTGGCCTTACAATGGAGGGAAAATGATGAAGCAGCTGAAGATAGTTGGGCGTAGGACACTACCCTGAGGAACTAGTGCAGAGATGTCCTGGAGCTGAGATGATTGACCTCCAACAACACGACCATCTTCCTATGTGCCAGGTATGACTCCAACCAGCAGAGAGTTTGCCATCTGATACTCATTAATTCCACTTTTGCTAAGGCTCCTTGATGCCACACTCAGTCGAACGTGGCCTGAATATCAAGGCTGTCATTCTCACTTCCCCTCTGGAATTCAGCTCTTTTGCCCATGTTTGAACCAAGGCTGTAATGGGGTTAAGAGCTGATTGGCCCTGGTGGAACCCAAACTGGGCGTCACTGAGCAGGTTATTGCTGAGCGGGTGCTGCTCGGTAGCTCTGTTACTGACACCTTCCATCACTGTACTGATGAGCGAGAGGAGACTGACGGCGGGGGGGGGGTAATTGGCTGTATTGAATTTGTCCTGCATTTTATGTACAGGACATACTTGGGCAACTTCCTACATTGTCAGGTAGATGCGAGTGTTGTAAGATATCAGTGTTGCCCTAGACGCCACTATAGACTGGAACAGCTTGGCTAGGGGAGCGGCAAGTTCTGGAGCACAAGTCTTCAGTACAATTGCCAGAATGCTGTCAGGGCCCGTAGCCTTTGCAGCATCCAGTGTCTCCAACTGTTTCTTGATATCACGTGGAGTGAATCGAATTGGCTGAAGACTGGTGTCTGTGATGTGGCATCACATCTGTAGCATTCTTTGGTGTGTTGTTGAATTGTATGCCATCATTCGCAACTGAATGTGGCAGGACTGCAGAGCTAAGGTCTGATCTGTGTGTTGTGAACCACTTAGCTCTGTCTATCAGATGATTCTCATGCTGCATGGTACACAAGTCATCCAAATGCTGCACCTTAAAACACCAGGGTTGACCCCCTGGCTTGGCACTAATGGTACGGTGGGGCATATACCAGGCCACGATGTTGCAGATTGTGGGTGAATAAAAGTTTGGTGCTGCTGTTGGCCTGTAGCACCTCCTGGAGTCTAGAGTGATTGGGTCTGATTGAAATCTGTTCGATTCAGTTCGTTTTTGAACAGTTAATGAAGTCTGTATATTTTCCAGTTTAATTGCCAGGTGAATAGCCCAGTCTACAAGTTTCCTAACATCCTCTTGTGCTATGTTGCCTTTTTCAGCAGTTTTACCTACCCTGGGTTTGGTAAACATACATTTTGAGACAGAGTCACCTGTTCCAAGTTCATATCATTGACATAAATTATAAAAAGGAGTGTTTCCACCGCCATCTCTTGAGAAGCTCCATATTCCATCTTCTCCCCAATCTAAATAAACACTCTTTATGCCCCCTCAACAAATTTCCATTTATTTTCCCAACTTTCTATCCAGCTACTTGCCCCCTGACTCCACATGGCTGTGTCAAACTAGTATCTCATCAAGGCCATTTAGAAATTCAAGTATATGACACCTATGACTCTTTACGACTCCCTCTATTGCCTTCCAAAATAATTCCGTCTGTTTCCATTCATGTCAATGGGGAGATGTTGCTGGTTCATTCTTTTTAGTGGGCCTTGAGAGGGTGGTGGTGAACTGCTTTCTTGAACTGCGGCGATCTGTGTGATGTCAGGCTCCCCGACCATGCTGTTATGGATGAAGGTTCTTTTATATGTCGCTGGTTAGGCCAGCATTTACAGCCCATCCCTATACAGCCTTGATACCCAGGATTTTGACCCAATGATGGGACAGGAACAGCTTCAGCCCAATGTGTGAGAAGGAGGGGAATTTGCATGCGGTTCTATTCCCGAGCACTATCTGGCCTTGTGAGAGAGGTTGTGAGTTTGGAAGGTGCTGTCCAAGGAGTCTTGGCAAGTTACCGCATTGCTGGCCCACTGTGCGGCATCAGTGGAGAGGACGAATGATTATGGCGAGGGATGGGGTGTTAGTTAAGTGAGGTGCTTTATCCGGGCTGGGTTTTGTATTCAGTCAATCAGCCAAGCGAAGTGTATGCTTTCACAGGTCTGTCCCACTCTTGTAACTACTTCCTCATCATCAGCTATCCCTCAATTTATGATAATATCTACTCAGGGTTGTGAGTTCTGTCATGGGTCTTTGTGTGACTGGATAGAGCTGATTCTGGGTCCACAGATCTTCGGAGCATGGGACAGGGTGGCCCACTAGGGTATGGGAGGCAGAGTGCTAGATTCACCTCCTTTTTCTTGCCAATGCTGCCAACGCTCTGGCCCATCGTTGCAGGTTTGGACTCGAAACACAACGCAACCTGATGGTTTTTGCCATCATTTAACAAATTGGTAGCCAGTGCCCCTAATTAATTTATCAATGCTGCTGCATTTCAAAGAGAACTTCAATGTGTTAGTAGTGACTAGAGGGTTTTCTGCAGGATCCGTACTGGGGCCTCTGTTGTTTGTGATATATATATAAATGATTTGGATGAATACGTAGATGGATGGGCTAGTAAGTTTTCAGATGGCACAAAGGTCAGGGAAGTTGTGGATTGTGTAGAAGGTTGTCAAAGGATACACAGGGATATTGAACAGTTGCAGATATGGGTGGAGAAACTGCAGACGGAGTTTAATCCAGTAAGTGTGAGGTGTTGCTCTTTGGGAGATCAAATGTTAAGGGAAAGTATACAGTTTAATGGCAGAACCCTGAACATTATTGATGTACAGAGGAACCTTGGGGTCTTAGTCCATAGCTCCCTGAAAGTGGCCACAAAAGTAGATAGGGTAGTAAAGAAGTTGTATGGCACGCTTGCCTCTATTGATCAAGGCTTTGTGTATAAGAGTCAAGATGTCACATTGCAACTTTATAAAATGTTGGTTCTGCCGCCCTTGGAGTATTGTGTTCAATTCTGGTCACCACATTACAGGAAGGATGTGGAGGCTTTGGATGGGGTACAGAAGAGGTTTACCAGGCTGCTGCCTGGATTAGAGGATATAAGATGCAGCTCTTGCTATCTCTGGGACAAACTAGGGCCGTTTCCTCTGGAGCGGCAGAGGCTGAGGGGAGACCTGATAGAGGTTTATAAAATTATGAGATGCATAGACAGAGTTGACGGTCAGAATCTTTTTCCCAGAGTTGAAATATCTAATACTAGGGGGGCATGCATTTAAGGTTAGAGGGGGAAAGTTCAAAGGAGATGTAAGGGGCAAGTTTTTTACATAGAGAGTGTTAAGTGAGTGGAACGCACTGCCAGGGCTGGTGTAGGAGGCAGATACAATGAGGGCATTTGCAGGGCTTTTAGATAAGCAGATGAATATGCATGGAATGGTGGGATATGGACCAAGGGCAGGCAGAAGGGATTAGTTTCATTTGGCGTCATGTTTGGCGCAACATCATGGTGTGAAGGGCAGTTACTGTGCTGTACTGTTCTATGTTCTAAATGGCTTCTTTCCCCTCCCGGGTGGGTCAGCCATTTGAGAGTTGAGAGAACAGGATTCAGTGAGGGCCATCAGGACACAGTGTCCAAACCATGAAAGGTTGGAGGTGTTTTGCCTGTATATAGAGCTGGTTTTGAGAAGGACACCAATGTTTTGTCCACAGTCCTTCCAGTAAGCCTGAAGACTGTGCTGGAAGCATTGCCTTGTGTATGTCTGTTACACTCCTCTGTGTCATCGATACACTTCAATTCAACAGGCATCAAACTCTGTCTGTCAGTGAAATGTTGCTAAAACAAAATTTTGATGTTATGTCGTAACCAAGATGTACCCCTCTCTCAATCCAATCGCATTCTTGTTCATTCTTTACCTGTAACCTATA
The DNA here is from genome assembly GCA_024137785.1 of Ginglymostoma cirratum. Lineage (NCBI taxonomy): Eukaryota > Metazoa > Chordata > Chondrichthyes > Orectolobiformes > Ginglymostomatidae > Ginglymostoma > Ginglymostoma cirratum. Next base: position 3,042,644 of record JAHRHZ010000035.1, on the reverse strand, counting down.
GTTATCTCAGATAGCTTCTTGGTACTTAAATAATTCAGAGAAAGTTGCATTCTTGAAAAGGTGTTGGGAATTTCCTCGTTTTTTCCTGCGATGTGAACACTTCTTTAGTTATTAAACAGTAACAAGCTCCACCAAGAAAGCCTGTCATTTTGGCTTTAGGCTTTTTCCATAATGGTCATACGGTCATGATCAGTGTATACCATAGAGTCATACAGTCCTACAGCACAGAAACAGACCCTTTGGTCCAACTAGTCCATGCCAACCAGGTTTCCCAAACTAAACTAGTTTGCCTGCTTTTGGCCCATATCCCTCTAAACTTTTCCTACTCATGTAGCTGTCCAAATGTCTTTTAAATGTTGTAATTGTACCAGCCCCACCACTTCCTTTGGCAGCTCATTCCATTTACACAACACCGTCTGTGTGGAAAAACTTGCCCCTCAGGTCCTTTTTAAATCTTCCCCCTCCCTGTAGCCATGACGGGTGTTCAAAATGGTTAACAGCGACCATTCTAGGGTTTCGTTTTTCACTGTACACTATCTCCTTTGATGTCAGTTTAGCATTTTAGAGAAGAAGCTCACTGATCTCTCTGTACCTGACTCTTCTTGTGACAGAACTGCCTCTAGTTCCAGACATTCCTGATGGCCAGAACCAGGGGCCACAGTCTAAGGATACAGGGTAGGCCATTTAGGACTGAGGTGAGGAGAACTGTCTTCACACAGAGAATGGTGAGCCTATGGAATTCACTACCACAGAAAGAGGCTGAGGCCAAAACATTGAATGTTTTCAAGAAGAAGTTAGATATAGTTCTTAGGGCTAAAGTGATCAAAGAGTTTGGGGAGAAAGCAGGAACTGGGTTCTGAGTTAGATGATGAGCCATGATCGGATTGAATGACAGGACAGACTCAAAGGGCTACTTCTGCTGAGGATCTGAGGAAGGGTCGTTCGACCTGAAATAGTTTCTCTCCAGAGATGCTGCCAGAACTGCTGAAATTTACCAGAAATTTCTATTTTTGTCTCCGGACTGCTCCTGCTCCTGGTTCCCTTGTTTTTGATGTCAACAGCATCGATTGCTACCTCAGGTGAAGTGAAATTATGGGGCAGCCAACATCGGTTCATTGATCAAAATTGCTTTCAGCCTCCCTCTGACAAAAATACCCTGGTTCTTTTTTCTGGTAAATCTGTCGGTGGAGCAGCTGTCCTACAGAAATTTGGTACAAGCTTCCAGTAGAAACTGTACATCCCCAAAAATGTCATAACTTCTCATTTAGTTTGAAGGACAGTGAACACCTCAAAAGGTTGTACATGCTGCTCTTGGCAATATTTATTGCTCTTAACAGTGCTTTTCCTCGCTGAATTAGTTAACAGCGTTAAAAGTTGTGAAAACATATAGATACGATATGATTGTGATTATGGAGTCATCACTGCAGGATGATAAAGGCTGGGGACTGAACATCCAAGGGCATTTCAGCTTTAGGAAGGACAGGCAAAAAGGAAAAGGAGGTGGGTGGCGTTGATAATGGAAGGTGAACTGAGTGCAATTGGGAGAAAGGATATTGGTGCCAGAAATCAGTGGGGATAGAGCGCAAATGGAACAAGGGACAGAAATCATGAGTGGGAGTTTCTGACTGGCCTCTGAACAGTAGCCGTGAGCTAAGGGGTGGCATTAAACAAATATTAGAGATGCATGCCCACAAGAGTGTGACAGTACTAAAGGATGACTATAATCTGCGTATAGACTAAGCTAATCACATCAGCAATAACACTGTGTGGGGCTGGATGAACACAGCAGGCCAGGCAGCAACAGAGGAGCAGCAAAGCTGATGCTTCGGGTCAGAAAAAGAAGGGTCCCGACCCGAAACGTCAACTTTCTTGCTCCTCTGATGCTGCCTGGCCTGCTGTGTTCCTCCAGCTCCACACTGCGTTGTTTCTGACTCCAGCATCGGCTGTTCTTACTATCTCTGAGCAGTAATAATGTGGTGGATGAGTTCCTGAGTGTATACAACATGGATTTTGAGGAACCAATAGGTAACAGGCAATTCCAGATTTAGTTTTATGCAATGAGAAAGGATGAATAAATAATCTTCTACAAGATGTAATCTAGGAAAAAAGTGATCATAACATGACAGAACTCTTTATTAGGATAAAAAAGTGAAGGAGCCCAATCCTAAACTAGCTTTCTTAATCTAAACAGAGGTAACTATGAAAGTCTGAGAGGCGGGTTGGCTGTGATAGATTGAGGAACTTCATTAAAAACTATGAGAGTGAACAAGCAATGGATCTTGTTTAACAAATGAATGCATGCATTGCAACAGCTAAACATTCCTTTCAGGAGAAAGAAGCCAACAGGAAAAGTAGCCTAACCGTGGGGATGATAAAACAAACTAAGGACAATATTTGATCCAAAGACAAGTCACTATGATGCTGCTTGGCCTGCTGTGTTCATCCAGCTCTATACCTTGTTATCTCATGAAAACATGTACTGGATTTCTGCTTTCATGCGGCCCTGTTTCTCTGCACCAAAGTGTTAAGGATGCTATTTTAGAGAAGATTCTGCTCCATTCACATCCTTAGTTTGTCTTCACAGAGATCCTTTAAACTTTGACAGTAACCTTGTTAGGTATCCTCATTGTCCTGCATTTATGTCCTTCTTTATTTGTTCATGGGATATGGGCATCACTGGCTATGCCAAAGTTTATTGCACATCCCATTGCCCTGGAGAAGGTCAGCTGCCTTCTTGAACTATTGCAGTCGTTGAACTGTAGGGATAGCCACAGCGCCATTGGGGAGTTCCAGGATTCTGATCCAGCAACAATGAAGGGGCAACGATGTTGTTCCAAGTCAGGATGGTGAGTGGCTTGGTGAGGAAACTGCACGTGGTGACATTTCCATGTAGTTGTTGCTCTTGTCTTGCAAGGTGGGAGAGGTTGTGGTTTTGGAAGGTGCTCTCAAATATGAAAGCATGGCGTCTAACCTCTCTGAAGGTTACTGTTAACTGACCGGATAGCAAAAGGCTTAATTTCAGATTGTCCAAGCCTCCTTTTCCCTCACCCTCACCATCGCTTCTGTCCCCCACTTGACATAATGCCTACACTTGCACATCAAAAGATAGACATACTGCTGCAATATCTTGATATGACACGGCCAACCCCTTTCCAGCAATCTGGAGTGTCAATCAAATGATTTACCGGTCACTTCGATAACCCCATATGGCCCACTGAACTGTGCTTTCAGTAAAGGCAGTCGTACTAACACCTCACCCCGCCGGCTGAAATATTTAGATCTTGCCTGACATTTCTTCGTGTTTGTTTGCAATGTTCTAAGATGCTGCTGAACATAAAGTGACATAAAATTGGAACTTTGATCTCCATCTTGTATCAAGTGAAGAAGTCTACTGCTAACTTAGCAGTAATTGTTTTCAAATTAATGCCCTCTATGAACAGAGTAACCATAATCAGAAGGATATACTGGCATTCTGTTTTTGTTTTAACAAAGATCTCACACATCTACTGATACCCTACTGTAAATGGTTCTTCAAACACTGGTATAGGAATTGGAGGGCATTTTGACTGCATGTCCCCACAATCTGGCATATATGATCTATTTTACAAAACTGCACCATGTCTCTATAAGACCTGGCCAGTAAACATGACGACTACTACCTACTTGGATATTCCAGATTCCCACATATCCAATCGTAGGAATTTCAGGAGATTTCCTGACCATTTCGAGGTAATATCTAGGCAGTGCCACTATCTAGTAGACCATTGTCCACTCCTTAGATTGGCTTGCACGGGTCGATCTGAGAAGACTTGCTGAACACTTGTAAAATCCCCTAAGAAAGTTTCAGACAATCAAATGTCTCCTGTAGTGCCATTTTCACCTTGTGGGTAAACCTGGTGGGTTTTGTTCAGCCAGATTACTACAAATGAAGAAAAATTCTTTTCCTGTAACTGCTGTGACTCCTTGACGGTATTTGGCCTTTCTGTGACTACTGGAGAATCCTGACCCTGCAAAATCGTTCTGTGGGATCAAGTAATCTTTGGGTTTACATAAGCTGTGTACAACCCTTTTGGTTACTGTAGGTCACAATCCACATGCACCCAATACAAAACTGTGGGTATATACTCCCCACCAATACCATTTATACCTTGCCCCAGTAAAAGGTTTTGGTTGGCTTCCATACAACAAGGTTCCCTGCCTCATTTGAAGATAAAGGAGTTACCTTTCCTTTTGAGAAGAGTTCTCTGTAGCTCTCTGGTATCGCGTTCACCTTCCCCACACTCACATCTGTTTTTGGACTTGGCCTTACAGCTGCAGTCAGAACTATAACTCTGTCTTACTCCTACTCAAGGATTGTTTCTCTGCATTCACATTGATTTGCCCAATAAGTCCCATGGGATCGCCTTGCTACTGAATTCTAGCTAATTCAACTGATTCACCTTGTCTCTCTTCCAGTTTCTAATTCTACTCTATCACCCCAAACATGTTTGCTTTCTGTAGTGATTGGAATGAGGGCCAGGTAGATCCACTGAGTATGAGATCCCTGATTGGGGCTGTTAACCTGGGCCAATCAGGGAGTCCTGGTTGACAGATATAAACAGGAGTGTTAGACAGCCTCCTCACTCTAGGGATGGTGCTGAGCTAGCTCCTCAGAGTCCACATACCGTGCAATTGTAAATACAAGGTGACTTGGTGACAGGATACTGGCCTCTGTGCAGTTATTTCAGTGACGACAAGGGAAGAAAACAACAGTTGTCTTTGAGTTGGGGTAAGCATTTCTGGCATCATACTTTTATTTGGGAAGCTTGACTCATTCAATCCTGCCAGTGAGGACTGGGCCCAGTACATGAAAAGAATGTGTTTTTTTTTCCAGTAAATAACATTGGGGCAGAGAAAAAGCAACGGGTAATCCTTCTGAATGCTTGCGGATCCACAGCATTTTCGGTTATTAGGAGCCCAACATTCCCTGAGGCACCAGATACTAAAATCTTTCAAGAGTTAATGGATTTAACTAAGGAATATCATGGCTCCAAGCCTTCTCTAATTCTGAGATGCTATTGGTTTTATTTTGCAATTCAAGAACTAGGGGAATTGGGATTTTTGGGAAGGTTAGACAACTGGCAGAGGCATGTGACTTTGGTTTAACCATGAATGAGATACTAGGACACCATTTGGTATATGGGATTAATGATGTGACCATGCGGAAGTGCCCACTAGCTGAGGCCCAACTTGGCTTCAAACAGGCACTACAGCTGGCCTTGTCGTTAGAAAATGCAACAAATGGAGCATGGGAGCTACAGGACATCCCAATGGAAGTGACCCTTACCTGTCCGACTGAGCTTGGGGAACATCACATGAGTGTAGGCAATTGCACAGCTTCACTGAGAACATACCCTAAGCAAAGCCAAGCCTCAACCAAATGGATAAAATGTTCTTCAGGATCTGGGCTGGCATTGTAGTTGCTGCCGGGATGTTGACTTGAGACAGCAAAGGTGTCCTATGACACCTGACTTCAGTAAGTGAACTCAAAGTCCAGTATCCAAGAGAATGCACACCCTGGAAAATCCACCTATAACTGGTTTGGAACAGTTAAATTGCTGAGCAAAAACCAATTCCGAATCAGTCAAAACAAACATCTGGTTAAATAGTCACCCATTTCTCATGTATCAGTACCGGCACAGCTGTAATGATGATTTCAGAACCCATCTTTAACAAGATCCGCGCTGGACTCCATCCCTTAAGTTTACACAAGACCTCAGCCAGACTGAGAACCCATACCGGGACCCCATTACAGATTAACGCTCTGGTCTCTTATGAGAAACAGCTGCTGTAGTTACCACTGATTATAGTAAAGGGCTCAGGGCCAAGCTTGATGGGGTAGAATTTTTTGAGAAGGATTCACTTTAATTGGTTCAACATTTTTCGACTCGAAAACAGCTGCCTGAGTGAAATCCTAACTAAATACCTGGAAGTTTTTCAGGAAGGTCCAGGGACTATCAAAGGAACCAAAACTATTTTACCTGTTGACCAGGAAGCTATTCTGTGATTCTGCAAGGCCTGCCCAGTGCCATTTGCTTTGTGGGCCAAAGAAGAGGTGGAATCAGGAGGCTGGTCAGCGAAGGAACCATCAAACCAGTACAGTTTGCAGAATGGGCAGCGCCGGTCATACCAATTGTGAAGCCTGATGGCTCAGTTCGCTTTTTTGGGCATTTTAAGCAAACGGTAAACCACTTCTCGCAGCTGGGTAAATACCCGATCTCTCGCATAGAGGACTTGTACGCAAAGTTGGAGGGGGGCGGGGAGTTGTCCTTTACGAAGCTGGACATGAGCCATCCCTGAAAGTTGCCACCCAGGTTGACAGGGTTGTTAAGAAGGCGTACGGTGTGTTAGGTTTTATTGGTAGAGGGATGAGTTTCGGAGCTGTGAGGTCATGTTGCAGTTGTACAAAACTCTGGTGCGGCCGCACTTGGAGTATTGTGTACAGTTCTGGTCACGGCATTACAAGAAGGATGTGGAAGCATTGGAAAGGGTGCAGAGGAGATTTACGAGGATGTTGCCTGGTATGGAGGGAAGGTCTTATGAGGAAAGGCTGAGGGCCTTTTTCCTCGGATGGTGACGGCTAGCACGAGGGGACATACCTTTAAATTGAGGGGTGATAGATATAAGACAGATATCAGAGGTAGGTTCTTTACTCAGAGAGTAGTAAAGGCGTGGAATGCCCTGTCTGCAACATTAGTAGACTCGCCACCTTTAAGGGCATTTAAATGGTCATTGGATAAACATATGGATGATAATGGAATAGTGTAGGTCTGATGGGCTTCAGATTGATTTCACAGGTCGGCGCAACATCGAGGGCCAAAGGGCCTGTACTGCGCTGTAATGTTCTATGTTCTATGTTCTATATCTACCTGCAATTACAACAGGATGAGGAGTCCCAGAAGTACACTACAATTAATACCCATAAGGGTTTATACCAATAATCAAGTCTGCCACTTCGGGTATCATCAGCCTGCACCATTTGCCAGCAGACGACGGAGAACATTTTACAAGATCTACACCAGGTTGCTATTTATCTGGATACTAACCAGGAAGACCAATAAAGAGCATTTAGAGAACTTGGCCATAGTGCTTAAACATTTCTCCCAGGCGGGAGTATGTCTTAGAAGAGAAAAATGTTCCAGGCACCACAAGTGGCCTAGTTGGGTTGCAGAGCTGACAGTACCAGGTTACACCCATTGGATGATAAAGTGATGGCAATCAAAGTTACCCTGGCTCCCACATCTGCACTGGAGCTTGGGTTGGTGATTTATTGTGGAAAATCCATACCGTAACCCGGACTCCATCTTGGCACTCTTACACCTGCTTTGAAAAAGGGTCAGCCTTGGAAATGGTCTTGTAGCCAAGAAGTAGAAATGAAAAAGCAGCTTTCGTTGTCAAAGGTGTTGGCCCACGACAATCCCAAGCGAGAGGTGGTGCTGACATGCGATAACTCCCTGTACGGAATTGGGGTATTATTAGCTCATCAGTGGCTCAATGGTCAGGAACACCTGATAGTGTATGCTTCCCAGACTTTGGGTGATGTTGAATACAAATGTGCCCAGATACAGAAGGAAGGTTTAGCAGTCATCTTTGTGTGAGGAAGTTCCACGAGTACCTTTACGGATGAGAATTTGTCATAGTTACAGATCACAAATCCCTGCTAGGGCCACTGAAGGAGGACAAGGCGGTGCTGCCCGTAGCTTCCGGTAGAATTCAGCGCTGAGCCCTTATTCTCAGCGAGCATGAGTACAAAGTTAGAATGCCGTCCAGAAGGACAAGTGGCTAATGCAGGGGTGTCTCCCACTGGCAGATACTCCGCCGGTGGTGCATCCCCTGGAAGGGTCCATTTTGGTTTTAAACTCTCTGGGCACCGTCCCAGTCACCGCAGACAATATCTGACTGTGGACATGTAAAGATACCCTGCTGGCAAAACAGAAACAGCTGGTGGTAATGGAGCAAAAAGAAGGGCCAATCCAACCAGAATTGAAACCTTTCTGGATCCGGTGAGACCGGATGTCACCATAGACAATGGCATATTACTATGGGGAGCAAGAGTGATTGTCCCAAGAAAAGGCCATCACCACATATGGGCTGGACTCCACCAGGGTCATCCAGGGCTTTCCAAAAGGAAAATCTTGGCAATCAGTTGTGTCTAGTGGCCAGGATTGGATGCTAACATAACTACACAAGTGGGGCAGTGCCCAGAGTGCCAACAAGGACAAAAATTACGGCCAATACCTCCCCCACATTTGTGGGAATGGCTGGGTAAACCGTGCCAGTCCTTTCATGTTCTTAGTCATTGTGGATGCCCATTGAAAATGATTGCATGTGTACGGAGCCCATTCCATTGAGAAGCATCATTTGTGATACTTGGACTCTCGAAGTATTGGTCACAGACAATGGGATGTCATTTACCAGCAGGAAATTCAAGTATTTCCTAAAGTCGAATGACATTCGGCATGTTCAGACAGCTCCATACCATCCACCATCCAATGGTCTGGCAGAAAGAGTAGTACAAATGCTGAATGCAGCCTCGATACTGTCACTGCCAGAAGAAGAGGAGAAATTTCTCCTGAGACACATTAGGTGTCGCAATAGATCCACGGCAGA
>JAHRHZ010000035.1:2962752-2993995 GCA_024137785.1 Ginglymostoma cirratum | reverse complement strand
TGGTCAGCTGTGCTTGATGCTTGCTACAGCATTCAAACTGAGCTGACAATTGGAAGATACTTGACTCTCAATTGATTCCCTCGTGATCAATAACGAGTGTTGAAACGATACCTTAAAGAAGGTTTTGAATTGCTATTTATGATTTCCCTCCTGGGATGTTCCTGGATATTCAGTGAAGTGATTACATAATGATATCAACAAGTTTCATCCCACCATCAGACTTACTATGGACTACTCTTCAGAATCAGTCTAATTCTTGCACACACGCTTCTCTATCAAAGACGGACACCTCAGTACTTCACTCTACTGCAAGCCCATGGATAACCTCATGAAGCTGCACTTCTCTATCTTCCACCCTAAACACATTAAAGAAGATATCCCCCACACACATGCCCTACTTATACACAGGATCTGCTCAGATGAGGAGGAACGCCTCCTACACACACAAAAATGCTGAAAGTCGCCCTCATAAGAACGGGATATGATGCTCAACTCCTCGATTGCCAGTTCCAATGTGCTACAGCAAAAAAATCACAATGACCTCCTCAGAGGACAGGCGCGGGATCTTCATCATCCAGTACTTCCCCCAGAGCAGAGAAACTATGCCATGTTGATCACAGCTTTCACTATGTCATTGGTGACAATGAACATCTCACCAAGACGATCCCTACGCCTCCACTTCTCACCTTCAAACGGCCAGCTAACCTTAAACAAACCATCGTTCACAGCAAACTGCCCAGCCTTCAGGAGAACAGCAACCACAACACCACACAACCCTGTCATGGCAACCTCTGCAGGACATGTCAGATCATCAACAAGGATACCACCATCACATGTGAGAACACCACCCTTCAGGTACATAGTACACACTGATGTGACTCGGCCAATGTTGTCTACCTCATACGCTGCAGGCGAGGATGCCCTGAGGCATGGTATATTGGTGAGACCAGGCAGACTCTACGACAGACGAACAGACACCACACAAAATTGCCAAACAGGTATGTTCCCTCCCAGTCCGGGAACACTTCAGCGGTCAAGGACATTCAGCCTCTGATCTTTGGGTAAACTCCTCCAAGGCAGCCTTTGAGACAGACTACAATGCAGAATCGCTGAGCAGAAACTGATAGTCAAGTTCTGTACCCATGAAGACGGCCTCATCCATGATGCTGCGCTACATGTAATCCCACCATATTGTTCCGTTTTTCTAAAATCTCCCTTACTGTTCTGTTTTGATACCATTACCTTGTTCACTTGTGATTATCTCCCTACCTTAAATTAATTTTTGGAGTCTTACTCCTTCTTCAGGTGTTAGTGTGGTGTAGTGTAGAAGTAAGATTCTGAAAGCTTGTGTTTTCAGATAAACCTGTTGGACAATAACCTGGTGTCGTGTGATTTCTGACCTTGTCCACGCCAGCCCAACACTGGCACCTTCACATCTCAATAATTTTTTTTACAGTTTTGGACTACTTGTTACTTTGATTAGACCCTTGTCATGTGACTCTGATACCTATTCATATTATTCCAGCCATTTGGTTTGTCTCTAGCACCATCTTATTTCTGATTTTTTTGTAATTATTTCTCTGCCTTAATTAATCGGTTTGTAGGTCATCCCTTCACTTGTTATTCAGCCTGTCGACACTCCACTCACACTATTTGTACTTATCTGTTGACAGGCTTAATTACCTGGCCATTATCTCTTCACCTATAAATTTGCTGATGAAGGAGCAGTGCTATGAAAGCTTGTGATTTTAAATAAACCTGTTGGACCGTAACCAGGTGTTGTGTGATTCTGACTTTGTCCATCCCAGTCCAACAATGGCATTGGCACCTCTTGGGAAGTTGGCAGCCCCTTCCTGGAGATGGATTTTTACTTTTTGGTGAACCTGGAGAGTTTGCAAGCACAGATTTCAGATAGCCGCAGCACGTCTTCCTGAATGAGGAACAAGGCCACCGCTGCCATTGATGTGTTGAAAATTAATTTTTATTTGATTCGCTTCAGAGATCAGAGGCAGTGAGAATTCTGTAGGAACTGTCCCAACAATGTTGATATATTATTGTACAAATTTGCAATTCACAGTTCAAACTCCATGGTTTGAGCCAAGAGCAACTAGCTCCTTCACAGAGACGCGATGGGATCATGTTCACACGGTGTTTTACTGAGGACTGGGAGGGATTAAATTATCTCCACACTCAGTCTGGCAGATGAGTTAACATAGCCCCAACGCTGAGTGAAATTCAAAGATGGTTAAAACTCAAAAAGGATTAAAATTAATTTCAATGAAAAAGTGAATTTACTTCTCACTGGCATTAAACATTTCATTCTAGTCCCTTCTCTTAGACCTCACCCTCATGATTACTATCATGTTATCACTGCCCAGGAACTCCCCTTAATAACTCGCACATTAGCGAGTTGCCTCCCCGACACAATCAGCTGCATATGGAAGCACAGCACCAACCAGCTCTCCCGCCCCACCCCCAAAAGGATCACATAACACCTGGAACTCCACTCCCCAATGAACCCCATTGCACTAAACATCACTCTCCAATGATCCCTTCCATACTGACACCTGATTCCCTACCACCTCCTGTCCTGAAGAAGGGTCTAGGCCCGAAACGTTGACTTTCCAGCTTCTCTGATGCTGCCTGACCTGCTGTGTTCCTCCAGCTCCACACTGTATCAGCCCCTACCACCTCTGCACTAACACCTGAACCCCACCCCACCCCACACTGGCACCTGACCCCAAACCTCTGTCCGCACTGGCACCTGACCCCCAACCCTAAACCCCTCCACACCAACAGTCACACCCTCTCCACATTGACACCTGACCCCCAATCCCCTCTGCGTTGATCCCACCCACATCAACCACCTACTCCCACCCTCTGTGCTGAGCCCCATCCTTCCCCCAGTACCTCACTTTCTATCTGCCCCATCTCCCCACTCCATATAGCCTCACACCCATGGGGGAGGGTGGGAGATGGGTGATTGTGGGGGTGGTGGGGAAGGAACAGATGTTCCGTAATTCCCCACATGAACCAGGCCTGCACACTGCACCATCTCCCCAGATCAGGTACCCAGCCTTGATTCAAACCTGCCTTCCTCCATGCCCCTGGATCATACCTCCCCATCCTTGAATGTTCCCACCTGCCCCAGGTATTTGCTCCATCTCCCCACAAAGTCCATGACTCCTGGAAGTTTTTCTGGGGGTCAAGCCAATGAAATGATGAACATGTGGTCACCCTCAGCCCCCTGTGCAGCTCCAAGCTGAAGAGATGGCAGCATGAAGGAGCCAGGGATAATCACTGAGCACCGAGACCATATCACATCAACATAGATAAACAACATGCATCCAGTGTCTGCGGAAATGTTGGCCAGCTAGGGGGTTACAGCACCCAGCTGTGGGTTGGCGGGGTTGTGGGGGCGGGGGGCGGCGGGGGGGGGCAGGAGGAGGGTGGTGGTGCTGCAGACACAGCAGCCACCTCCAGGTTGGGGGACAGGGTACATATAGCACCCAGCTCTGGTGGGGAGAGGGGATATAGTGCACACTATAATTGGGGATACAGCACTTTTTCTGTGGGAGTGGGTGGATACAGTGTGCAATCAGGGGTAACGGGGGGTGGTGGGTTGGGGGCAGTGGAGAAAGCTTCCGATCCTGGGGAACATATTGCCTACTCTGATGTAGGGGAGTGGATACAGTACGCAGTCCGGGGGCAATTGTGGGGGGGGGGGGGGGGTGTGAAAAGCCCCCAGTCCTGGGGAATATATTGCCTACTCTGATGTAAGTGGGTGGATACAGCTTGCCTGCTGCAAGTGGGCTGGGGAAGGTGTTTACAACTCTCAGTCCGGGGGGGTGGGAGAACAGGGCAAGTGCAGCATTCAATCCCCCATCTAAATGAGGGTCCATCACATTTAACCTACAAGCCATTGTAACCTTAAAACATAGTTACCACAGTACATTGTTGCTCTCATTTTCTGCTGGTTGTAATCTCCTCAGAGTTCATAGGGTGGCGTCTACATTCTGACATACAGCAAAGTCACCTCCCTCCCCTCTGCCTGGGCTTCTCTGCCCAGTTGTTAGCGTTGCCTTTGCGTACCATAACTCCAGTCTGCGGAAGCAATGACTGAACAAAGAAAGCTGTGCTCGTAATCGCCACAGGGAATGATAGAGAAAAGTCGTCTCGTGTATTCAAGCTTTGGCCTTGTGCACGTCTCTGGGAATTCAAGTGTCAGGCCTTGCAGGCTCTCCCAACCTTGGCCTCTCCTGCATTCTCAGAGCCTTGGAAGCCACCTTATTGTGTAGTTGCTTGCAGCCCCTGGCACCGGTTCCCCACAGAAAGGGGAACTGTCACGGGTCAGCAGACAACTTGATGGCCAGGAAATGCTGGTCAGTTGAGAGGCGTGAGACGGAAAAAAACGTGCTCATCACACGAGCAGTCGCCATGGGCCAATTCTACTGCAGAAATGGCAGGAAGGCCAAGAGGCTGAGTCGTTCATTGGCATACAGAAGCATGGCACGACGGCAGCAACCATCACATCAGCAAGATGACACAGGTCCGTCCCAGTCTGTAACCACTAGGCTGCGTTGACAAACTGCTGCTGCAGGAAGTGGTGGATCTGCTGAAAGCTGGGCCTCTCCTTGATGTCTCTACTCCAGCAGAGAAGCATTAAATCAAAGATCTGTTTCGGACACACAGTTGGCTGTGACAGATAGATCTGTGGGGAATGAGAGAGAGAGAGAGAGAGAGGAAAAGGCAACAGAATTGTAAGAAATGCTTGGCGGCTCAAGAATTGCAGCCCCACAATACCTGACACAGAGACCACACGCCCTGAATTAGTATCAGCTGTGGGTACAACTGACAGGGGTACCATGGTGACCAGTGCAGTACTGAGGGAGCGTTTTACCGTCGGCAGTGCCATTTACCAGTTAAGACGTTACACTGTGCTAACGAGCCATAGTAGATCCCATGGCTAACATTCATCCAAGTCAACATCACAATCAAATGATCTGATTGCTGTTTGTGGGATCCGGCTTTGTGCAAATATGCTGCCCCATTTCCTGCATTACATTATTGATTACATTTCAAAAATACTTCATTGGTGGTGACATCTCAAGAATTTGGAAGTGCTCAAACAAAATCTGTTTCTTTTGTTCCATTTTTTTCTGGGGAGAAACAGATTCAAGCAGGGACTGTACGTGAGGCTGCTCTGAGCTGTCCTTACCTGTCGCCCCTGATTTCGGAAGAATTCGCCCGTATTCTCAATGATCTGCTCATCAGATTGCTGAGAGTATGGCTGTTCCTTACAGAAGGTGAACATCTCCCACATTGTAACTCCAAAGGCCCAGACGTCACTGGCTGTGGTGAATTTTCCCTGAAATGACAAGCAGTTTAGGCTAAGTGTCTGACAATGCTTCCCCTTCCTCCTGTCACTGCACACATAACTGACAGCTACAGCTGAAAACCCGTTACTTGTGCTTTACCTTACCTCTCTGCTTGACTATTCCGATGGTGTCCTGTCCAGTTCTCATCTGTCATGCTCTAGATACATCAACTCTACTGCCCACATCCCATCTTCTACGAAGACCTGTTCAGTCATTACTCCTGTGCTCACTGACCCATACTGGCTCCTAGTCCATCAAAGCTTCAAAACAGTCATAATCAAATCTCTCCATGATCTCATCCCTTCCTGTCACTGGAACCTTCTCCAGCCCAAACAACTCTGAAATTCTCTGCCCTCTCCATTGATTCCAGACTCTTGCATATCTCAAATTTCCATCATTCTACCACTTGCGGTTGTGCCTTAAGCTGCCCATATCTAAGCTCAGGAATTCCTTCCCAAAAAACTCCTTTTGCCTCTATTGCTCCTTCTCCACTGCTTTCTGCTCCTTGCAAGCTATCTGTCTGACCATCAACTTCTATCTGAAAACTCTCCTGTTAATTACATTGGGAGGATTTCCAATGTTAAAGGCACCACATGAATGCACCGAGTTGTAAATTCAGGATGGAAAAGCTATTGCAGCTGGTTATGGTTCCAGCACTTACCAGCAGGATACTTTCCCACGCCATCCAGCGGATGGGCAGTACAGCACGGCCCTGGATCCGGTAGTAGTCACCGCTATACAGATTGCGGCTCATGCCAAAGTCAGCTATCTTGATAGTGCAGCGGTTCCCCACCAGGCAGTTACGAGTGGCAAGATCTCGGTGTACGACATTAAGTGAGGAGAGATATTTCATGCCTGAAGATACCTGGGTCATCATGTGCAAAAGGCACCGGTAGCTGCAGGAGGAAAACAGAAAGGAAGTGAACAACCTAAGCTCGAGAGATCTAAAACAACTGTTCTCATTGTATTTCTTTCTCCTTTGCAAATTTGACAAATGTCTGATTTGATTTCTTTCTTATGGTCCTAAGCTTTAGCACAAGCACATAAGGATTGAGTACTGCCTCTCTTTTAGTGTCATACCCTGGGATTATTCTTCTGATAAACTGATGTCCATGGTTAGAGCCATATTCGTCAATACTCTGTAACATTAAGGGACTCTGTCTTCAAGAGTTACCGACTCAAATTCTTTGTGATATTCATAAATAGGGCTAGGGGAGCAGCAAGTTCTGGAGCACAAGTTTTCAGTACGATTGCCGGAATGTTGTCAGGCCCTGTAGCCTTTTCAGTATCCAGCGACTCTAACATTTCCTCATATCACATGTTGAATTGTATTGATTGAAGACTGGTATCTGAGATGCTGGGGACAAGTGGAAAAGGCCGGGAAGAATCATCCTCTCAGCACTTCTGGCTGAAGACAGCTATGAAGCCTTATCTTTTACACTGATATTCTGGGTTCTCCCATCATTGATGATTGGGATATTTGAGGAGCCTCCTCTTCCAGTGAGCCATTTAATTATCCACCATCAGTCATGACTGAATGTGGCACGACTGCAGAGCTATGATCTGATCCGTTGGTTGAGAGATTGCTTAGCTCTGTTTATGATTTGCTGCTTATGATGTTTGGCACATAAGTGATCCTGTTTTGTGGCTTTACCAGATTGACACCTCATTTTTAGGTATGCCCAGTGCTGTTCCTGGCATGGCCTCATACTCTCTCCATTGAACCAGGGTTGATCTCCTGGCTTCATGGCAGTGGTTGAGTGGGGGAGATGTTAGGCCATGAGGTTGCAGATTGTGTTGGAGTATAATTCTGCTGCTGCTGATGGTCCAAGGTGCCTCATGGATGCTTGGTTTTGAGTTGTTAGATCTGTTTGAAGTCTATCCCATTTAGCACAGTGATAGTACCACACAACACGAAGGAGATTATTATCAATGTGAAGGCGGAACTTTGTCTAGAAAAGGAGTGTTCAGTGGTCATGCTCACCAATATGGTCATGGACAGATGCATCTGCAGCTTGGTGAAGATGAGATCAAGTATGTTTTTCCCTCATGTTGGTTCCCTCGCCACCTGTCACAGGCTCAGTTGAGCAGCTATCTCCTTTAGGACCTGCCCAACTCAGTCAGCAGTGCTGCTGTCGAGTCAAGTACATTCTGCACTCTTGCCACCCTTTGGGCTTCCTCCAAGTGTTATCCAATGTTCTTTCCTTCTCTTTTCTGTCTTAAATCCTTGTCCTGTTCAAACTGCTTTAGCTCTATCTCTGTCATAACTACCTTTATGACTCAGTGCTTGGAGTAATTGGTCTCCCTGTAATTCCACCAATCCCAATTGCTGTGGTAATATTTTAATTACTCTTGCCTTTGTAGCTTTTGCTGGAATTTCCATCTTTAACTCTTTACCCAATTCTACGGCCTTAGCCTTTGTTAAATCTTGCAAACATTCAGGGATTTCACCTTTATCTGCAAGATTGATTTAGCTACTTCTTAATGTCATTTTATTTAACAGAGTGAGAAACCTGACTTCTGTCCTTTTATCTTTTACCATTTAATCAGACTCCTCTTTCAGTTTCATGTTACTCACATTCATGCACATTTGTTCACAAATGTGATGGATAGGAGAGATAAGACTAACAATCTTTTTTTTTTAGGGATTATACACAGAGAAATTGCTGGAGAAACTTGTCAGATCTGACAGCATCTGTGGAGATGGAAACAGAGTTAACGTTTCAAGCCCAACATGATCCTGAAGAACAGAATCAAATGCAGAGCATTTCAAATATTTTGAGCTTTTATTTCTGACTTCCAGCATCTGTAATTATAGAGTCAGACAGCATGGAAACAAACCCCTTGGTCCAACCAGTCCATGCTGAACATAATCCCAAATTAAACTAGTCCCACCTGCCTGCTCCTGGCCCACATCCCTCCAAACCCTCCCAATTCACGTATTTATCCAAATGTCTTTTAAACATTGTCAATGTGCCCACATACATACTTCTCAGGGAGTTTATTCCACACACAAACAACCCTCTGTGTAAAAAATTTGCCTCATGTCTTTTTTTAAATCTCTACTCTCTCACCTTAAAAATGTGCCCCCTTGTCTTGAAATCTCCTATCCTAGGGAAAAGACAACTACCATTAACCCTATCTGTCCCCCACTGCCTGTACTAGCGTACAGTCCCTGGTTGCTTACACCTACCTGACACTAGGGATGTTCTTTGCCAGGGTGAAGTGGTTTTCCAGCTCTCGCTGGGACAGGAACTGGTTCAGATCCCCATTTTCCATGTACTCGGTGACCATGCAGAGTGGGTCATCACGGATACAGATTCCGAGAAGCCGGATAATGTTGGGGTCCTTCAGCCGTGACATGATCTTCATCTCTTTGAGGAAGTTATTCCTGGAAGTGATGTACAGTGCCTGGTTATCATAGCTATGCCTCTGTGATACAGCAGCACTTCAATCCATCAACAAAAATAATCATCTATGCATTCTCAACCACATCACCTCTGGGACCTTAGTACTTCTGCAGCGAGTTGCGGGGGGCTTGCCAGCTTGTGCCAATCACACAGACCACATTATAGCATGATGTACCATTTCTGGGTGTCATGTGGGATGGCAGAGGATATATAGCACAGAAACAGGCTATTCGATCCATCAAGCCTATGCAAGCATTCATGATCCACTCAACTCATCCCCCCACCTCATCTTTCTTTATTCCCTACTTCATCCTATACTTGCCTTGTTTCTCCTCCAATGCCTCCACTCTAACCAAAATTGACCACTCTTGTGTTGTGGAGACCCACATTTTCTCACTAGTCTCTGCTGAGGTTCCTGTAGAATTCTCAATTGAATCTCTGGCTGACTCTTTTACACTGATGGCCTCTGGTTACACAACCCCACAAGAGGAAACCTCCTCTCTCTATCCAATAGAAAGTAGGAGCAGGAGTAGGTCATTCAGCTCATCAAGACTGCATGGTGGCTCAGTGGTTAGCACTGCTGCCTCACAGTACCAGGGACCCGGGTTCGATTCCAACCTCAGGCAACTGTCCGTGTGGAGTTTGCACATTCTCTCCGTGTCTGTGTGGATTTCCTCCAGGTGCTCCAGTTTCCTCCCACAGTCCACAGATGAGCAGGTTAGATGATTAGCCATGCTAAATTGCCCATAATGTGCAGGCTAGGTGGAGGAGCTGTGGGAAATGCAGAGTTACAGGGATAGGGTAGAAATGGGTGATTCTGGATGGGATGGTCTTTGGAGGGTTGGTGTGGTCTCAATGGGGCTGAATGGCCTGATTCCACATGGCAGGAATTCTATGAATTAATCAAAACCTTCAAATCAAACCAGAGCCAGGAGCAAGTCTCTTTAGGGCATTTTGTTCAGGCTGCTGGGGAGGGTTTAAACTAACTCAGGAGGGGATAGCAACAAGGACAGAAGATTTTGAAAGGAATTCCAGGGTGGGGCAGTTAAACACTAAAATAGAAAATGGGAAATTAATAAGTGGAGTTGGACAAAGGGAGAATGAAGTGTATATCAGCCAGATGGTCCACAACAAGGGGTCACTGTCTGGGAATATAGGGTAGGCCATTTCAGACTGAGATGAGGATAAATTTCTTCATTCAGAGGGTGGTAAACCTGCGCAATTCTCTACCACAGATGGCGGTCGGGGTTGGGTTACTGAATATGATTAGAAAAGGAATAGATACATTTCACTAAAGGGGGTGAAGGCTATGTTGAGACAGCAGAGGTACAATAATGAGATGAAGAATCAGCCATGGTTATGTTGAACAGCAGAGCAGACTTGATAGGCTGAATGGCCTACTTTCTGTGTTTCTAAATCAGAGTTATACTGCAAGTGGTACGGCGAATGGGACTGGGGATTTCAGGCACAGTTTATCTGTGGGATTATGATGTGGTGACTTGGCTTAAGCAAGGGCAGATCTTTGTGTTCAATATTCCTGGCTGCTGTGTTCAGAAAAGAGGGGAAAAGATATAAAGGAGGAGGGTAGTGTTTTATGTTCAGGAGAGCCTTGTAGAACTGGAGGAGGAGGATAGTTCAGAGGTTCAAAGGTAGAAATGATTTGGCTTGGGCTAAGGAATAAGAAGGATGCAATCACGTTGCTCAATGTAATCTACAGACCACCAGTTACTGGGAACAATACTGAGCAACAAATCTTACAGGGAAATTATAGAGAGGTGCAAACAACAGAGTAATTATAACAGGGGACTAGATATATCAACAGAGATAGTGGTAGTGCAAGGGCAACGAGGGGCAAGTATTCCTTAATTGTGTTCAGGAGAATTTCCTACAGCAGTATGAGCCTAGTCAAATAAGAAACGAGGCACTGTTAGATCGGATTCTTGGGCAAAGAAGATTCCAGCCTCAGGTGGCTGTCGGTGTGGATTTTTGGGTGGCATGGTGGCTCAGTGGTTAGCACTGCTGCCTCACAGCACCAGGGACCTGGGTTCAATTCCACCCTCAGGTGATTGTCTGTGTGGAGTTTGCACATTCTCCCTGTGTCTGCATGGGTTTCCTCCGGGTGCTCCGGTTTCCTCCCACAGTCCAAAGATGCGCAGGCTAGGTAGATTGGCTGTGCTAAATTGCCCGCAGTGTTCAGGGATGTGTAGATTAGGTAGGTTTTGGGGGGAGGGGTCTGGGTGGGATGCTCCAAGGGTTGGTGTGAACGTGTTGGACTGAAGGGCCTGTTTCCACACTATAGGGATTCTATGTGAAAAGATCAAGTGACAGTAGGGGAAGGTTAAAGGGAAACAGTTAGGGGACAGTGATCATTCTATCGTTACATTGAGGGTGATGGTAGAAAATGACAAAACTGGCAGAAGTGACTTTAACTGGGCAAGAACGGAGCTGGACCAGGTAGCAAGTGCTTTGGGTCTAGAATGCACTGATGGCAGGTCCAAGTGAGGCATTCAGGACGGCATTGTTTCTTTTTAAATAATCATCCAACACACAGAATTATGGGGAAAACACAGGAATGTAGCATTAAGTTTAAATGTTCAGAGATCAGTGCAGTCTTCATGGGGTGAATGGCCCCCTTTTTACACCATAACAATTCTGAGATTCTTTCACCATATGCCGTCCCCTGACTTTTCCCCCAAGTCAAAAGAGACTGACCCTTTCTTGACAGTCATGATGTCTGAAGTCTAGGAGATCTAGCTCTAGGAGAACATAAGCCTGTCCATCTGGGACTGTTCAGTACGTCTCACACTGGCAGCTTTCACGGAGAACCCCACAGCCGAGATCAGACAGGGCTCAGCAGGTTGTGCCTGCTCCTGCAGTCACCTTCTGCTGTTTGCTCAGTGGACTCCCGTGCACAGCAACCCCAGTAAGAAGAAAACTCAGCTAAGAGCACCTACCTGGCACTGGTTGTGGCATCTGGCCGCAGCATCTTTACTGCCACCAGAACAGGCCTGTGGCCCGTGTTAAAGAGGAAATCAGGGCGATGGAACTCGTGCAGACTCAGTGCCTCACACAGGTGAACCTGGAGGAGGAGTACAAGCTTCATCACGACATGTCAGTCCCAGCAACAAACGCACACTCCTTCCTGGTAATACCCCCGCCCCCGGCCCAGTCAGAACTGCGCTCTGAGTGAGACCCCACTCCTGCCCGACTGAAACCCTACTCCACCATGGCTGAACCCCCTCACTCCTTCCCGAACTGACCCTCAATCAGGTACACTCCTGCTGACTGACCCTCAACCTCTCACTGCTTTCAGTTAACACTGACACCTCCAGGATTAATCCCCTCATTCAATAACCCTCTCATACTCAGCCCCAGTGATTCTCATGACTGGAGATGCCAGCAGACTCCCACCATGTCTCACTGACACAATGCGCAGGCCATGGGCCAGTCACATCTATGGCAGGAGGCAGGTCGGTGTTAAAAAGCCCCTTACCTCCCCAAACTGCCCCTCCCCCAGTTTCTCCTTAAAGTGCAGTTGATGTCGGGAGATTTCCTCCACGGCGAGTTCCATCTTGACCAGAGAGTCCACGGTGAGTGCAGGAACAGCGTACGTGTTGTTTCCAGTCACCCCCTGCAGATTGACGATATCAGCCTCTGCGTAATGTGGCACATTACTCTGGAAACCCTGGTGCGGAGTGGTTTTTGTGAGGTCTGGTTCTGCATAGTCGCCACTACACACTGGGCAAAGGACACAAGGAAAGTTAACGTGGCAGCTGGAGAAAGGGCATTGACAGACACAACTTTAATACTTTCCACCTTGTTCATTCGCTCTCAGTTCACTCAATAACCCTTTCACTGAACCCCAGCCAATCCACGCCAGTGAACCTGAACAGGAGAAGCAGAGGGTCAGGGGATGGGCCAGGATGGGGTCGGGGATGGGCCGTGATGTGGGATTCAGATCGTTCACAAGTTTCCCACCTGTCTTAGCCTCAGGCAACATTCTGTTACAGTGAGTATTCTCTCAATATTTTTCTGTCTCAGTGCGATGCACAAATGCAGCCAGCATTCTCAGCTGGCCCTGATACAGCAAGCCCCTGGAAATGTTAGTGCCTGTGCCTGTCACATCACGCTGTACCACATGGATCGTCTACCCATGTGGGATGGAGGTGGTGACGGAGGCTGAGTTGTCAGTGTGGGAGCTGGTTGGGGGAACAGTGGGGGCTGAATGGGTGGTGGGGTGCGGGGGTGAGGGGATTGGCTTGTGGGTGAAAAAGGCCTGCTCTGGGAGCTATTCCCTTCTTCTTACAGGCGACAGTGGGGAGAGATTGGGAGTTTACGGCAGGAATGGGAGAGAGTAGGAGGCTGCTGAGAGAAAATGAAATAAATCCTCTCTCTTCTGTCTCGAGTACCTTAACTTTACACCCAAAAGCTGCTTCTTTTTGGTTGCTATCTTCCTTTCAGAGGAAGGGGAAAAAAAAAGGAGAAATTCCAATTGTTTACCACCTTCCCCAACCTCAGTGCTTTGCAAGTGTTGCCACATTGTAGGAAATACACAACTATTTTGTGCACAGCAAGATCCCACAAAAAACTTGAGCTCACAGACTGTTGATCAATTTTCAGTCATGTTGGTTGAAGGATAAATTTTGGCCAAGGCTGTCTTTCTCCTCTTTACCATCACTGAATCCCATGTTATCAATATCATGGTTACTTTTCATTAACCAGAAACTGTCACATGTAGGCCAGACCCAGTAAGAATGGCAGATTTCCTTCCCTAAAGGGCATTAGTAAAGCAGGTGAGTCTTTACAACAATTGATGATAGTTCATGGCCACCATCACAAAGACTAGCTTTCAATTCCACATTTATTAACTGAATTCAAATTGCACCAATTGCTGGAGTGGGATCTGAGCCCACACCCACAGTGCCTGCCCTCCGGGTACCTAGTCCAGTGATATCACCATGATATAACCATCCCCTGTTTGAAATGGTCATTCCAGGCCACAGAAGTCCTGGATTGTGCCTATAGTTTGCAAATTGCCAGATTGCGCTGTAGTACTGGTGCTGAGCCTAACGTGTGGTGAAGTTACTTTCCCAGTACGGACAGGGAGACATCCAGGACTACGAGCCATGACAAGGAGATAGCTCATGTCAAGGCCTCTCCTCAGATGGGAGAGGATTTGTAACCCTCCTCATGCCAGGCTTAATTCTAAACACAATCCACTAGGACACCAATATTCCTCCTAGGCACAAAATGAATTTGGTTGCAGAAACCTGTGTCACTGCAGAGTGATTTAGAATCATAGAATCCTAGAATCCCTACAGTGCAGAAGCAGGCCATTCAGCCCATTGAGTCCACACCGACCCTCCAAACAGTGTCCCACCCAGACCCACCTCATCCCCGTAACTTACATTTCCCATGGCTAATTTACCTAACCTGCACATCCCTGGACACTATGGGGGCAATTTTGCATTGGCCAAGCCACCTACCCTGCACATCTTTGGACTGTGGGAGGAAACCCATGCAGACACATGGGGAGAATGTGCAAACTCCACACAGTCGCCCAAGGGTGGAATTGAATCTGGGTCCCAGGCACTATGAGACAGCAGTGCTAACCACTGAGCCACCGTGCCACCCAACACCATCCCCCCATGCTCGCTTCTAACAGCCTAGGACATCCAGACAGGGTCACCCAATCTGTAGCTCACAACCCGTACTGAGGTCAGGAGTGTGAGTTTGAGGGTGTGGGCCCTACAGTAGTAGTTGTGGGGTTGCAAGGGCAGAGCGTGGCTAAGGGTGAAGGATAGGGAAATGGGGAGCACTTAACACCTTCCCCACATTGCCCTCCAACCTGCTGCTCAACTACTGAGGCTACCTTCTAATACATCTTCAATTTCTGCAGCACCAACCTGAATCCTCTGCACTCTGAGAAAGCTCTGGAAGCTTGCGTAGCAACCTGGCAGGTTCCTGATATTCCAGATCAAATGGAAAGACGCGCTCATAAGTGGGGTTGGTCTGAAATATCTGTGTCTGGTTACTAATGACGATGGTGTCATTGCACAAGGATGGACGCACAGTCGCATCCTCCTCTAAGATTCTCCGTGGAGCCTTAGTAAATAAACAGAGCACAAACAGCATTAGACCATAATAACCACAGACCAAGCCACCAGTCCCAACATATTACAGAGCTCAGACCATAATAGCCATATACTCTAAGCCCCTGCTCTCAACAGATTACAGAGCTGGGAGCAGAAAGCTGGGGAGCTTAAAGGCACGAGGTTAACCGAAATGGGCACAGACCGGGGACAGATATTGGCACCACACAACTCCATTCAACAGTAAGCATTTTGCAGATGAAAAGAGCATTACTGTCTGGGCGTATGGGGTTTTGCAAGTGGGTGGCCACATGGCAGGATGGTACAGGAGGGTACATGTACAGGGAAATGAAGCAGTGACAAGGGAGAGCAAGGGGAAGATACTGTGACAGAATTAACAGTGCCAGGCTGCTGAGGTTATGAAGACAGTGCACAGTGTACAGGAAGAACCAGCTGTCATAAAATTGACAGGGCTGATGTTCAAGGGGATGCATCAAAGTGGTAGGGGACTTTTAAAGGAGGCAGTGCAGATTGGTGGTACACTATTAAAGGGAACACAGCACAGTGATGGGATGATGTCAAAGAGGACAAAATGCAGTATAAAAGACACCAGAGGTTAAAGTTGGTTGACCAGACTCTTCCTCCTTTTCTAGGAAGAGTTTTATTCCAACTCAGACCTTACAACTCTCTGACACACTGATTAGTTCTTCCTCAGATATACACCCAGTTCTCACCCAATAGTCATATAACCATCACCTGTAACCATTTAGTCTCAGGTAGCCCTGCTAGATGAGAACAGATCCCCCTTTAGAGTTTAATGGTTTGGTTTAGAAATGATGAAAAGACTAAAACACGAACAAATACAACTTACTGCGCAGAATGACAACATTATCTTCCTGCTTTAGTGTACACAAGAGTTCCAAATGTTCTTTTCTTTAAAAAAAACTTAATAGTTTCTGAGAATTTATTCCTTCCTTTAACAGAATCAGATAGCTGACTGCTGCTATCCAGCCACTGGAAAAAATGAAGATTTCTCCATTCTGTTTTAAAACTGCTATATAGATCCTTGAATGAAAAGAGTGTTTTGAAATTCCCACATTTTGTCAAATGTACTTTATCTCCTAGTGACTTATTTTTGATAAAACAATGAATGTTGCGGCTGAATCCCTTTTTTTCAGGATTTCTTCCGATATTTTCTCTAAGAAAAACATCACATTTACCACTTCGTCAAGAATGAGAGATTCAGTCACTAAGGTTATTGCCCATCTGATTTTTTTAGCTTCCCAAACTAAAGGGTAACATTTACCCCCTTTTCCAACAAGAAAAAAGTATAAATCTCCCTGCACTTGAGAACTCTTCAGAGAGATTCGTGCAAGAAGCATCACCAAAAACAAGACGTTTCATACTCCAGGCATCTCCCAATAATGGACATTTCAAAACACTGCTCCATTTTTAATTTTTCACTGTTTTGTTCTTCCGAACAGCAGATTTTTCATAGTCTTACTCAACTCTAATATTTTAAAACCAGTATCTGGCCTTGCTTAGGCATCCAGCTAATTCAGCTATCCAAGTAGACTTTGCAATTCCTCTTTTTCAGTTTTGGAAGATGCTGTATCTTCTGAGGTCTTACTCTGACAATTACCAGTTTCCAAATAAGACTGATGTAGTGACACTTGATCCATTTCTAGTCCAATTAACTTAAAAGCCTCACTTCCAGTTTTGAATGCTGCTTAAATGCCATTTATGACTATGTTTTCAAACTCACTGCTGTCACCTCACAAAAATAAAAATCATCTATGTGCATCGTAAAGATGCGTGAAATCTGCTCGCTACCAAAATCACCTCACACCACTCCCCCAGCCCCAATCAAGGAGGCCAGCAAAGACAGTACAATTTTAACAAGCAGGACCTTATTGAGAAGTACCAAACTCTAGAGGCATCATTTAGGTCATGTACACATTTACGCAAGTTTTAGAGCATCTCCAAAATATATGGTGCCTCTTTTGGATGATGAAGGATCACCTTCCTGTTGAGGTGATCTACCTGCAGAAACGCAACTTTAATATCAATTGATCTACATTCCCAAGAAATTGCTGCTAACAAATCCAAGATTATCTTCAAAATTCCTTTACTGCCATCAGTGGAGTTACTCTGACATTGTTCCTGGTCTGTAGTTTATTCCTTGATCTTGTTAAGCTACACCTTTTATCTTGCCTTCTATCACTTTATGGCCTGTTACTGTTTGATCTCCTCCTCCTATTAAAAGGATTTCTTTCAACAGTCCCTGAATCTCTTTCCAGGGATATGTTCATTCCTAAAACCACTTTCTGAGGCTACAAAAATAGAAGGAAAGAAAACATGGTGTATTTTATGTTTGCAATCCATGGGTCTACAGCTTTCCCCCATCCAGTTATTACATTTCCCAATGATTATCTCTGCTCTGCTTCTAATATGTCACATTTCTCCATTGACTGGGCTGTCTGGAAAATAGATGATTTGGTTACCCACAGTCAGTAGTTGGCCTCTGTGACCAATGAGCACAGCTCAGTGGTGGAGGGTTGTTAAAGGGGACACGACCCAGGGTTCGGGTTGTTAAAGGGGCGTACCTTCTCGAGGATCCTCTTCCAGTGCTGCCTCCACAGGATAACGATGATGATCAGGAGGAGGAGGAGGATGATGGTTACCAAACAGCCAATCAGAATAGAGGTGTTGCTGTCCTCAACCTTGTTAATGGGTCTGCTGATGTTGTGAGGAGGGGAGCTGCCTGTCGGGAGGCAGAGATAGAGAAAACATGAGACAGACACAGACATAGACAATGCAAGAAAGACAGCGAGGGAGGTGGGGGAATGTCAAAGAGACAGGGAGAAAGGCAGAGAGAGAGACACACACAAAGGGGGAGAACAGGGAGAGAAGCAGTGAATAAGAGGGGCAGAGAGAGAGAGAGAGAGAGAGACAGGGAGAGCGAAAAAGGCTGGGGGGAGGAGAGTGGGGGAGACACAGAGAGAGAGGGGGAGCGAGACAGGAAGTGGGGGGGGGGAAGAGAGAGAGAGAGAGAGATAGACAGACAGACAGACAGAGAGAGAGTGTAGGACATGGGGAGATGAAAGATAGCAATGGCCAAGTTCTGCAAATCCCAGAAGCTCTTTACCAAGAGTGAGGGTGACGAGGCTGTCGACAGTGTCACTCAGTGTGGGGCTTAGAGAACTGGACATGCTCAGTGTTGGTGAGGGGCTGGGCCCGGAACCCAGATCAAGGCCGGCATTCAGTCTGGGAGTACTCAGAACTGCTGGGATTTGGGAAGTGCCCTCTCTCCAGGAAGATTGAGGGTGTTCCAAAGGGTTCGCTGCCCCCAGATCTGTCAAAAGGCAAAAGTTCCAATTAAAACCCCATTGTCACACCAATTTCAGAAAGTTAATGATGAGGTAAGGGCAGGGAAAGGGGTAACTCCACAGAAACACGTTGCTGCCCTCCCCATTTCCCAGACATTTCTCCATGTCTCCTGGGACCTTCCCACATTTCCTAGGACTGCCACTGTCGATGTCTGGAGCCTGACACACACAATTCACCTGGTAGCCGCAGCCTAGAGAATAATCATTTATGGGAAGTGCATTTTGTCTACTTGATTCTATCATATACACATGTACCAGCAGAGGGAGTCTACTAGAATCATGGATAATAGAATGAACAGTTATCATCTAATCTGGTCTGAAGGGATGCCTGAGATCCAATGGAATGAGGGGATGGGAGATGGATATATTAATTAAGGGTTAAGGGGGGGGGGGGGGGAATGATTGTATAATTATGGGGAGTTAGTAATCAGTGGGTGAGTGTTTTACAGTGTCTTTAACTGAAATAAAGCTCTCGTTTAGAAGTGTTATCTTTTCACTCAAGTGCAGGCAGTTGAACCAACGTTATAGAAGTTCATAAAGTAATGAGGGGTATAGATTGAGTTAATGGTAGTTATCTCTTCCCTAGGATGGGGATTTCAAGACCAAGGGGCACATTTTTAAAGTGGGAGGAGAGATTTAAAAAAGACAAGAGGCAATTTTTTTTAACTTAGAGGGTGGTTTGTGTACAGAATTAACTTCCTGAGGAAGTGTGGATTACAACATTTAAAGGATATTTGGATATTACATGAATAGGAAAGGTTTCGAGGGATGTGGGCCAAGAGCAGGCAGGTGGAACTAGTTTTGTCTGGGATTACGTTTAGTATGGGCTGGTTGCACTGAAGGGTCTGTTCCTGTTCTGTATGAGTTTATGACTCGAGAAATAGCTTGTGCAGTTCCAATTCTGAATGATTCTGGCTGACTATAAAACTTGTTTGTATTCAAAGAACTTTACAACCGCTCCCCTGTCACTACTTTTCAGATTAGTATTCAAGACCCAATGAGCTCATCTTCGCGGTTAAAAGGACCCTGCTGTCTACCTGTGAGACTGAGCTCAAGGACAGGCCTTGGTTGCTGATGGAGCAGTGATAGCTCATTACCTGCGACTGTTGACTGGAAGGAGATCTCACTGAACAACATCCAGCGATCTGCAAAGTAGAACTGGCAGCGGATCCCCTTACCCAGCCTCTGGCCTAGGGGCACAACCACAAACCGTGCACTCGGGTTCTTGTCGTCCATCACCGTGGTCACCCCAACCGACTCGCGCTCCCAGTTCGCCACCAGCTGCTGCCTGAAGTAGCACTCAACCCGATGGAAAATCTTCACCGACTTTGTGTACAGATTGTTACAGTGAACCTGTGGGAGAGACTGAGTCAGTCCAGAGAGAAAGAGAGAAAAGGGACAGAGGAGGAGGGGATGAATGGAGGGGAGAATAGGGCAAAGGGACACTAAAAGTGGCCAGGGAAATGAGAGGACAGAGGAATTCAGTTGGTCAGTCACAAGGACAAAGTCAGAGAGAGTGAGAAAGAGAAAGAGAAATAGAAGGAACCCAATATAACTGTAAGAAGAGATAGTGTGTGTCAGATTGAAAGGGAAAGGATGGGAACGGGGCAATGATTGAGGACAGTGCAAGCAAACTGTGGGGTGTGGGGGGGTGACGGAGAACAGAGGGAGGGGAGTGATGGAAAGGACGGTGGGGAGGGGAGCAATGGAAGAATGGGATAGGGTAGAAAGCTCTCTGTCTCAGGAACAGAGAACTGAACTGAAAGACTTGTTGCAACACTATGAGGACGTGTGTAGAAATAGAATGTGGAGGACTAATGTTATTGTACATGTGGTGGATGTAGGGAATGCTGTTCCGATAAAACAACAGGCTTAATCCTCTCACAGCAGCACAGGTACAGAACGAAGTGGAAGCGATGTTCCAAGGAGACATCTTGAGCTGAGTCAAAGCAATTGGAATTCGCCAATTGTGTTGGTTCTCAAACCTGAAGGTGCTCAGTGATTCTGTGCGGATTATTGGAAGGTCAACGCCGTGACTAAATCAGACTCATCCCCAATTCCAAGGCTGGAGGACTGTGTAGAAAAAGTAGGACAAGCCACTTACATCACAAAGTTGGTCTTGCTTCATGGTTACTGGCAAGTACCTTTGTCGGAGACAGCGAAAGAAGTTTCTGTGTTTGTAACCCCAAATGGGCTGTATCAATTTAAAGCAATGCCCTTTGGAATGAAGAACGCACCAGCCACATTTCAAAGACTTATGAACAGATTTGCGGCAGGATTAACTCATTGTGCCGTGTATATAGATAACTTAGTGATCTTTACCATTCGTGGAATGATCACATGGTGCATTTGGCAGAGCTCTTTCAAAGACTAAAGGGGGCAAAACTGGTTATAAATTTAGCAAAAACTGAATTGGCGAAGGTGGAAGTGACATTCTTAGGACACAACATTGGACATGGAAGGATGACACTGAGGAACGTGAAGACAAAAGGCCATCGAGAAATTTCCAAAACCATCCTTGAAGAAGGAAGTGCTACGCTTTTTGGGACTGAGTGAATTCTACAGGAAATTTGAACGAAACTTTAGTAGCGTGGTAGCACCGCTGATGGGTTTGTTAAAGAAGAACATGAAATTTCAGTGGACAGAACAATGCCAGGAGGCATTTGAGAAGTTAAAAGCAGCGTTAACCACTGCGATAACAAGGTGTGGAGCTGGATGAACACAGCAGGCCAAGCAGCATCATAGGAGCAGGAAAGCTTGATGTTTCGGGCCTAGACCCTACATCAGTTTTAGCCACACCAAATTTCTTGAAACCCTTTAATGTCGCTATCGACACAAGCGATGTAGGGGTTGGAGCTGTGCTGTTACAAGAGGATAATTGTTGAACTGAAAGGCCAATCAGTTACTTTTCAAAGAAACTCAATAGCCATCAGAGAAAATATTCAACTGTTGTAAAAGAGTTATTGAGTTTGGCACTGGGCTTACAACATTTTAATGTTTATGTTGTGAACAATATATCGGAGATGGTTGTGTACACTGATCACAACCCTTTGACACTTTTGGAAAGACTTAAGAACGAGAACATTAGACTATTTCGTTGGAGTCTTGTTATAAGCATTTAATTTACAGATTGTACATGCTGCGGGTCGTAAAATGTTTTTGCAGATGCATTATCGCGGGATTAAAAGAAATGTATGTATAAAATAGAAATGGTAGTGTTCAATGTTACATATGTGTATAGAATTAGTACGAAATGTGTAACTTTAGATTAATGCATTATGATTTAGTAATAATGGCATTAAGATTTAGAAAATAAAGGAGCTATCTTGTCATAATGATAGGTCATTTTTCTCTTAAGGGGGAGGGTGTTGCTTACTTGGTTTATAAATTAGAAGGCAGGGTGTTAGAATCTTAGTAAAAATGATAGGGAGAAGACGGTGTGGTCCCTTTAAGAGGTGATTTGCTTTTCTAAGCTTGGAGATAAAAAAAGTCTGCAAGCAGCTGAGGATGTACAGACAGTTCTGAATTTGAACCTATGTATCAATTGGCTGTGTAGTTGGCAACCAAGGTTCGTTGTGATGTTAAAGCAGTCAGCTTGAATATCACCATTTAATTTAACCCAGCCCTAGATACAAAAACCCAATTAAATTTAAATCTGATGGTGTTGACAACCCAGGACCAATCCTATTATCAGAAAACTGACAGGCCATCAAGGGTATATAAGAAGAGATTTTTTGAAAATCAGTGTGACAGCGAACTGTCATCAGAAGACTAAAACCCTGGTGCTCTCTGAAATCTTTAAGCTCTCTGATTAAGCACCATCTAAAAGGCATTCTTAGCTAATATTCCTGACACAAGGATTTGACAAAGAGAGAACTCCTGACTGAAGAATAGTAGAAAAGGCACGGATCATTCTGGAAGATGCATCCTTATTATAGTTTTGAGAATCTAAGTTTTAATTTATTTTTCTTAATATTTTGGTTTATTTGAGTGGGACTTGTACTTATTGGAACAGCACGCCATTAGAATTTGGTTCTGTTCAGGAAAAGTTAGTAGTTAAGTTTGTTAGTAGGTCTGTTAACTTATTTACTGTTAGAGTTAAATAAATAAACTGTTAGTTGTTGCTTATAAAGTATTTCTTTCATTTAACGTCTCCTGTTTAATAGATTGGGAGGTGAAAGGCAAGTTATGCCATTTTTCTCATTTCCTTTAGCAGATTACGAGGTGAGATGAATTTCTCTGGGTGTTTTGGTTCTAATTATCACAGGGGTTCGACCTCCTCGCTGTAACATTTATTTCACTTGTTATGTTGTGCTGGGGGAGGGTAAGGGTTGCCAACAAGCAGAAAAACAATTATCTGCTTCAGTGGGAGTTTGGAATTTCACTCTGAACACATGGTGTTCCTAGGCTTCCTGGAAGGTGTCAGTGAAATCAGTTGGACGACAGTGGGATCGTGGGGTATTGAACAGCAAAATAAATCCTCCAATCACTGAGGCTTCAGTTCCTTGGTCAAGTGATAGGTTTTGACTCTTAACGTTCTTTATTCATTCATTCACAGGATGTGGGTATTACTGGCTTGGCCAGCATTTACTGTACTGTAGAACATTCCCTGGTGGTCTAGTGGTTAGGATTTGGCGTTTTCACCACTGCGGCCTGGGTTCGATTCTTGTTCAGGGAATAGAAGTTCTGCAGTGGTCGGTTAGCTCAGCTGTTACAGTGTGGTGCTAATAACGCCAAGGTCATGGTTTAATTGCATACTGGCTAAGCCTGTAGAATTCTAGCCACGATGTTTGGGTGCACGGTGGCTGTGGTTTGCACTGCTGCCTCACAGCGCCACGCAACTGGGTTCCATTCCACCCTCGGGTGACTGTCTGTGTGGGGTTTCCACATTCTCTCCTTGTCTGCCTGGGTTTCCATCAGGTGCTCCAGTTTCTTCCCACAGTCCAAAGATGAGCAGGTTAGGTGGATTGGCCGTGCTAAATTGTCCGTAGTGCTCACGGATGCGTCGATTAGGTGGGTTAGAGGGTGGTGGGTCTGGGTGGGATGCTCTGAGGGTCAGTGTGGACTTGTTGGGCCGAAGGGCCTGTTCCCACACTGTTGGCATTCTATGATCTATGATCACTGGAGGTCAGCTCCATTATATAGTTTTGTATATCTGATCAACATCCTCCACTTGATAAAACACCAATGGGTCATGCCTCTGCCACCTTGTGGAGGAGTTCATCACCAGCAACAGCTATCGGCCACTCTACAGGGCAAACAGAGAGATACAGCTCAAAGGAAGTGATGCATCAAGCACAGCATTAACACAGTATCAGTTGCTGGATGTGGCCTAACACCAGGGGCAGACTGCTTTACCTCCCCCAGGCAGAATCATAGAATCCCTGCAGTGCGGAAGCAGGCCATTCGGCCTATCAAGTCCACACCCACCCTTCAAAGAGCATCCCATCCAGGCCCAAACGCTATATTCTATCCCTGTAACCCTGCATTTCCCATAGTTAACCCACCGAACCTGGACATCCCTGGACACTATGGGCAATTTAGCATGGCCAATCCACCTAACCTGCACATCTTTGGACTGTAGGAGGAAATTGGAGGAAACCCACACAGACGTGAGGAGAATAACGAACTCTACACAGACAGTCACCTGAGGGTGGAATCGCATCTGGACCCTTGGCACTGTGAGGCAGCAGTGCTAACCCACTGAGTCACTGTGTCACTCCCTCCCAGGCAGGGAGAGAGGGAGGAGTGAAGAAAAGATGAGAGAAAGTGGGAGACTGAAATGGGGAATGGGATAGACAAGATGAAAGGAGAGAGAAAGAAGGAAGAAGACAGAGAGAAAAATGGGGAAGAAGTGGGAAAGAGAAAGGGAGGAAAGTTAGGTGCGTAGGAGAAAGGATGGAAGGAGACAGAATGCTCGCTGTCTCTCAGTTATGAGAGTTAACTGAGTGAAATAGCACCACGACAGGAGACAGTGATTCTTACTATTACTAGCTCCTGCTGATGCTGCCTAGCACTCAGCCTAGGGGAAAGTGTATTTAAGAGAGATCGAAGGATTCAGGAGGAGGTTGTATGGAGGAGATACTCAGGAGGTGAGGAACAGACTGAGGTCCAGCCTGACAGTCAACAGACCACAAGCTTCTCACACACTGACCTTCATGCTGGAGAAGTTCCTGCGTTGGTCAAACTCGAACTCCAGCTCCACGTATTGGCCAAAGGTCTCGTTGCTCCAGCCGATGTAGTCGTACCCTGGCCACACGCGGTACTCGTGGCTCTGGGTGAAATCATCCAGCCCCAGGACCCCATCTGTCAGCTGACCCAGACCACTGTGACTGCGCCTAAGCAGAGGGTGGCATCAGTCAGATCTCAGCCAGGATCAGACCCAAGGTGAGGGCTAGCAACAGGTTAAACATCCAGCCCTCCCGCCCATCTCTCGGAGCTGCATCACCGTAGGCTGAGGAGCCTGGTCACACTCTGTGTAGGTAACAGATGCTTGTTGAAGACCGTATTCCTGATTTCAGAAGTATATAGTACATGGATTACAAGGTAACCAGAAACAAAGGCTGCATCCAGCAATTCCTCAACATCGTTACTTTGCACCGACCAGACATTAGCACAATCAAACCATTTATGATTGACGGGAACAACTAAGTGCATTCAAAATCGGAGGTGTACCCAGACCCTAATCTTGGGTCGAGTGATAAGTACTGGATAAAACTACTGCATTGTCACTGCTTAGCTGCCATAATATAGAGGCTTACTTGGAGTCCTGAACACCATCATAGGTAGAGTCATTGAGGTAGACGACTGCTGTCCCTGGCTTTTCGATGGTCTGTCCCACAGGCCCACTGTATGAATATAGGCCATCTAGACACAGATATCAATGAGAAGATCAGCTTCTCTTACACACACGTACTCACTCACATACACCCACAGGATAGCAGCGAACCAGGAAAAGAAGTCCGCTTGAGTTAACATTTCAGGTCCGGTGACCCTTCCTCAGAACTGGACCCAAAACTGACTTTTCTTCAAAGATGCTGCCAGACTTGCTGAGCTTTTCCAGCAACTTCTGCTTTTGTTCTAGTTATTACTAGTTTAATAATAATTCTTGCAATTTCTCAATGCTAGATATTGGACAAGCTGGAATTTAGTTTACTGCTTTCTGACTCCTTCCCTTGTTGTGGTGTTACATTTATATTGTCTGTTATAAACACGATGTATATTAAATACGGAGGCCAGCAACCCTGGACATCACGGAGGGAATCGCAAACTGCGTGGGATAATCCCACAATTCGCTGTAATAAAAGCAGCCTCAGCTGCTCCGAGTCTTTTGCAGGTGGGAAGATCAAGGAACAGACAAACTCACCAGCCCAGACACAGCCATACAGCTCGACCCGCATACACACACTTGACGGCTGCTCAGTCACTGGGATCACCCGCACGTAGCGGGCGATGATCGGAGGCCGTAAGTCCTTCAGGACAATATCGTAAGTGTTGACATTTCCAGGAATAATCTATAAAACAAAGATTTAGAAGGCTGCAGGTTGGTACAAGGCCTGTACTTGTGCAGAAAAGTAGCACAGTGCGTGAAGCTGTGGACTGAGCAAACGCATTTGGCTCAGTATTTTACCAAAGTCTATTGACCTGTTCCCCTCTCACGGTGTATGATCCAACCCCATCAGCAGAGTGATGCCAGGGGTCGTTGACAGTGCTATCAAGTAGCACTTTCTCAGTCATGGGATTATAAAAGAGATGGCCAATTAAGCGGTAGACACGTTGATGTTAATTCTCCAAAATCCACAAAATCCTGGAAAGGTTCCACCAGGTTTCAAAGTAACAAACTCCTCTCTTCAGGAAAGGAGGGAGGGAAGCAGCAGACTATAAACCAGTTAACTTGGCATCTGTCATGGGGAAGATGTCAAAACTGATCGTTGAGGAGGTTATTGTTGAGCTTTTAGAAAAATAACTCAAGGTAATCACAAAAAGTTAGCACAGTTTTGTGAAATGGAAAGCATACTTAAACCGGTTTATTTGAGTTCTTTCAGGGAGTAATGTGCTGTGGATAAATGGAAGCCTGTAGACTTACAGTACTTAGATTTCCAGAAGACATTTATAAAAGTGCCACATAAGAGGTTAATGCAAAAAGTAGGAGTTCATGGTGTGAAGACTAACATATTAGTGTAGACAGAAATAAACAAAAACTGAAATTGCTGCAGAAACTCAGCAGATCTGGCAGTATCTATGGACAGAAAGCAGAGTTAACATTTGAAGTCTGGTGACTCTTTTTCAGAACTAGAAGCAGCTAGGAAAAGGTGGTATCCATACTGGTGATGGTGGGGGCGGCGGAGGGGAGGCAGGGGGTAAGATATAAGAGTAGATATGTGGAGACACAGTCCAGACAGAGAAAGAGAGAAAAGATAGGCAGACAAAGGAATTGTTTTTAGGAAGCCAGGGAAGAAAGGGGTCCTTCAATATTTTTAAGGCAGAGGTGGATAGATTCTTGTTTGGTATGGGAATCAAAGGTTCTCAGGAGTAGATGTGTACGTGGAATTCAAAACAAACAGTTCAGCCGTGATCCTGTTGAATGGACAGCAGAATTGAGGGGCAGGGGTTAGAGGGTTTGAGCTGTAGGGAGAGGCTGAATAGTCTGGGGCTATTTTCCCTGAAGCATTAGAAGCTGAGGGGTGATGTTACTGAAGTTTATAAAATCATGTGGACATGGATAGGGTGAAGGCCAAGTTCTTTTTCCCAGGTAGAGAGTCGAAACTAGAGGGCATAGGTTTAAGGTGAGAGGGAAAAGATTTAAAAGGGACCTAAGGTGCAACTTTTTCACGCAGAGGGCGGTGCGTGTATGGAATGAGCCGTCAGAGCAAGTGGTGGAGGCTGGTACAATTACAACATTTAAAAGGATGGGTATATGATTAGGAAGAGTTTAGAGGGACATGGGCCAAGTGCTGGCAAATGGGGCTAGATTTATTTAGGATATCTGATCGGCATAGATGGGTTGGACCAAAGGGTCTGTTTCTGTGCTATACATCTTTAGGATTCTAAATGGCCTCGTCCTGCTCCTAGCTCATATATAACCTTCTCATCGACGCTAAGTCTGGGTTCCATTCTGCTCATTCCTTCATTATAGTCTTGGTCTAAACAAAGATAAAGAAGCTGAATTCTGGAAGTGAGGTGACAGTGACTGCCCTTGACATCTAGGCTGCATATGACAAAGTGTGGCATCAAGGGGCCCTTCAAAACTACAGTTGATGGGAACTGAGAAACCCTCCACAGGTTAGGATCAAAGCTAGCACATGCAAAGATAATTATTACTGAAGGTCAGTCACTTTAGCTCTAAACCATCATTGCAGGAATTCCCCAGGTGACTATTTTCTAATCAACCTGATCAGAGATGTTATTAGAAACCTCTGGAGCAGGTGGGACTTGAACCCAAGTCTCTTGACTCAGAGTAGGGACAATACCACAAGGTGAGATTTCCTCAAGGGAATATTCAGAGTCCGACCATTTTTAGCTGATTTATCAATGACCTTCCCTACATCAGAAAGACAGAAGCGTGGACTGTTCACAATGATTGCAAAATGTTCTGCACTATTCATGACTCCTCAGACTCTGAAGCAGTCCTCGTACAAATGCAACACAGACAACATGCCGACTGAACTTATAAACTGCAATAACCATTTTTTAAAAATTAATTTCTGGAACGTGGGCGTTTCTTGCCCATCCTTAGTTGCCCTTGAGAAGGTGGTGGTGAGCTGCCTTCATGAATCACTACACTCCTGATGTGGGTTGAGCCACATTGTCATTAGGGAGGGAATTCAGGATTTTGACCCAGGAGTGGCGATATATTTCCAAGTCAGGATGGGGAGTAGCTTGGGGGGGAACTTGAGCATGCCACAACTGCCAGGCAATGATCATCTCCACAAGAGAGAAGCCTTGACATTCACTGTATTACCATTGCCTAACCCCCACAATCAAGATCATGGAGGTTAAAACTGGTCACAAATGATACTGGACTAGCCACATAAATACTGTGACTACAAGAGACTGGGAATCATGCAGCAAGTAATTCACCCCCTGACTCCACTAAACCTGTCCATCATCTAAAGGAACAAGTCAAGAGAGTAACCAAAATCTCCCCACTTGCAGCTCCAGCTACTCTCAAGAAGTCCCAACATCATCAATTAGAAAGCAGCCCACTGATTGGCACCCCCCTCCATCATGTTAAACTTTCACTCCCACAACCACTGAGGTACAGTGGCAGCAGTGTGTACCATCTATAAGATGCACTGTCACAACTTACCAAGTCACCTTCACAAGCATCTTTAAACCTGACTTCAACCACCTAGAGGAAGAAAGGCAGCAGATGCATACACATACCACTACTAGCAAGTTCCCCTCCAAGCCAGTCACCATCCTGACTTGGAAACATCACAGTTCTTTGACTATTGCTGGATCAAAATCCTGGAATTCCCTCCCCTTGGGCATCGTGGGTCAGTCAACAGCATGTGGACTGCAGCGGTTCAAGAAGGCAGCTCAGTCCCACCTTCTCAGGGAAAACTAGGGACTTAGTAGGTTACGTGGAACAATCCCTCTTCCGTAGCTACACTGGCCCTAAACCCCACCTCTTCCTCCGTTACATCAATGACTGTATTGGGGCCACCTCGTGCTCCCACAAGGAGCTCGAACAGTTCATCCACTTCACCAACACTTTCCACCCCAACCTTAAGTTCACCTGGACCATCTCTGACACCTCTCTCTCCTTCCTGGACTTCTCTGTCTCCATCTCTGGCAACCACCTGGAAACCGATATCCATTTCAAGCCCACCGACTCCCACAGATACCTAGAATACACCTCCACCTACCTTCCTGCAAAAATGCCATCCCCTATTCCCAATTCCTTCGCCTCCACCGCATCTGCTGTCAGGATGAGGCATTCCACTCCCGAACATCTCAGATGTCCTTGTTTTTCAAGGACCACAACTTCCCCTCCACAGTGGTCGAGAACCCTCGGCCGTGTCTCCCACATTTCCCGCAACTCACACCCCCTCCCCATAATAACAACCAAAACAGAATCCCCTCGTCCTCAAGTACCACCCCACCAACCTCCAGATCCAACGCATCATCCTCCAACACTTCTGCCATCTGCAATCCGACCCCACCACCAAAGACATTTTTCCCTCCCCACCCTTATCTGCTTTCTGGAGGGACCACTCTCTCCATGACTCCCTTGTCCGTTCCACACTCCCCTCCAGCCCCACCACCCCCAGCACTTTTCCCTGCAACCACAGGAAGTGCTACACCTGCCCCTACACCTCCCCCTCACCCCCATCCCAGGCCCCAAGACGACCTCCCACATCAAGCAGATGTTCACCTGCACATCTAATAATGTGGTATACTGTATCCGCTGTTCCAGATGTGGCCTCCTCTACATCGGGAAAACCAAGCGGAGGCTTGGGGACCACTTTGCCAAACACGTCCACTCGGTTTGCACTAAACAACTGCACTTCCCAGTTGCGAACCATTTCAACTCCCCCTCCCATTCCACGTCCATCCTGGGACTCCTGCAGTGCCACAACAATGCCACCCGAAGGTTGCAGGAACAGCACCTCATATTTCGCTTGGGAACCCTGCAGCCCAATGGTATCAATGTGAACTTCACAAGCTTCAAAATCTACCCTCCCCCTACCGCATCCCAAAACCAGCCCAGCTTGTCCCCGCCTCCGTAGCCTGTCCCTCCTCCCACCTCAAGCCCCACCCCCATCTCCTACGTACTAGCCTCATCCCACCTCCTTGACCAGTCCATCCTCCCTGAACTGACCTATCCCCTCCCTAACTCCCCACCTATACTCACCTTCACTGGCTCCATCCCCGCCTCTTTGACTGGTCTGTTTCCTCTCCACCTATCCTCTCCTTTATCTTCTATCCGCCTCCCCCTCTCTCCCTATTTATTTCAGAATCCCCTTCCCCTCCCCCATTTCTGAAGAAGGGTCTAGACCCGAAACATTAGCTTTCCTGCTCCTCTGATGCTGCTTGGCCTGCTGTGTTCATCCAGCTCTACACCTTGTTATCACAGGTAATAAATGCTGGCCCAGCCAATGATGCCCATGTGCCTTATCAGTGAGTTTGAGACTCCATGAGGAAGCAGGTGGGCGGTACTTTCTTCACCTGTTTCCCCTGGCGATCCTTCCAGGTTATCCAGCGTCTCCCATCCCGGCTGTAATCCAGTTGGTAAGCACGGGCAAACTCATTGCCGCTCCCACGAGCGTGACGCCCCTGTGTGCCAAGCAGCGTAATAAAGGTGAGGGCATGAAGGTCAATCTGCAGGTACTCCACGCTGTCAGGGTACAGGAGGTCAACTGGACACCAGGCTCCATCACCCCGCTCCTTCTCCAGTCTGAAAAGGAACACGGAGCACTTACTTCAGTGTTACAGTACCAGGAGGGGGCAGTAAGACACCACATTAACCCACCAGCAGCACTTGGGAACAGTCAGCATGGACTGACAGGCCCTTACAGCTTTCACATTTATTGACTGGTATCAGCAGCCAGAGTAAATGGCATGTCACTTACCAAGCAACCTGTAATTCACCAACAATCCTTATCCCCAGCACCTTCTGTTACTGAAAGAGTTCAGCACTGTCAACTTTGTGAACTTCACAAGCTTCAAAATCTACCCTCCCCCTACCGCATCCCAAGTCCAGGTGAACTTTAGCGATATGTGATCCTCGGCAGGCAGAGGATTTGACTGAGCAACAAAACCAAGACTGGTCTCAAACTCGGGTGTTTGCACACACATGTGCAGAGTAACATGCACACATGTTTGTTACTCTTCCTGTACATGGCCGCACGAACACAGAAACACAGCATCATTTATACTCACATCTCAACTCTCACATACATGTACATAGCCAACTCTCTCACACGTCCCCAAATCTCTCTCTCTCGCTCGCTCACACTCACAATCTC
>JAHRHZ010000035.1:2941492-2962352 GCA_024137785.1 Ginglymostoma cirratum | reverse complement strand
CACGCACCCTCACTCACTCACACACGCACGCACCCTCACTCACTCACACACGCACGCACCCTCACTCACTCTCTCACACACACACGCACGCACCCTCACTCACTCTCTCACACACACACGCACGCACCCTCACACGCACCAACTCACTCTCACACGCACCCCCTCACACACGCCCTCTCTCTCACACACACACATGCAGCCTCACTCACACGCACCCTCTCTCTCACAGAAACACACACACACACACGCACTCACCCACACTCACAGGCACGCACGCACCCTCACTCTCTCTCACACACGCACGCACCCTCACTCACTCATTCTCGCTCACACACGCACGCACCCTCACGCACGCACGCACTCATGCACGCACCCTCCCTCTCTCTCTCTCTCACTCCCACACGCACGCACCCCCTCTCTCTCACTCCCACACGCAGGCACCCCCTCTCTCTCTCTCACTCCCACACGCACGCACCCTCTCTCTCTCACTCACACACACACGCACCCTCTCTCTCTCACTCACACACACACACAAACCACTACTCTCTCTCTCATACCCTCCACAACTCTCACAAGCACACCCCCAACAAATCCCACATGCCCACCCAACTCTCACATAGATAGCCCTATCTCTGACACACACAGCCCTTTCACACACAACCCCTTCAATCCTCTGTGGCACATGCACGTCATCACACGGATGCACAGTAGCATCAGGAATGCCAACTAAGAACAGCTGTACTACCCCTGCAGGGAGAGGTAAGACCATTTGTCTCACAGTCATCCTGTTACAGATCCCACCAAAACACATGGGTGGCAAAATGCCCTTTCTGAGTTTGCCATCCCACCCAATGACTGGAATGGAGGGAAATTCCAGTGTTTAAGGAAGAAGGCTGTAGTCAGACGCCTGTCTCCAGATTAACTCAATCCAAATGCTCTGAGTCCTCAAAGCTCGAGGGAGGAGCCAAGCCACACTGAACAGTTGCGTAAAAAGTGTGGTTATGGGCAGGACAGTGGTTCCCAGTGAATGTAGCTGACTGTTTTACCAGTAACAGCTCAGGGTAAACATTAACGATTCAGGCATAAATGTAGATAGTATGATTAAGAATTTGCTGATGATTCCAAACATATATAGGCCATAGAAAATACAACACAGAAATGGGCCAATCAGCCCAATTAGTTCATGCTATTGTTTATGCTCCGCTATAGCCTTGTCCAATCTTTCCTCACCTTAGTGTGCTATCATACCACTTTATCTTCTTCTCTCTATCAGGCATGTCTGCGACGCACTTAAATACTATTCAACCACTCACTGAGTAATGAGTTCCACATTCTCACTACTCTTTGACTGAAGCGGTCTATTTGGAATTCCTGATTTCTTCCTGAACATTTTATAACGACGGCTTCTGTTTATGTTATTCCCTGGAGGAGGGAACATTCTCTCTACATCCACAACTTTAAAGACCTCAATTAAGCCTTCAGCCACTTTAATTATAAAAAATCTTTCGAGCCTTTTATGGCATGTATACTCAGAAATCTTCTGTGCATTTTCTCCAGAACCTGCATATTCTTACAATGTGGCAACAAGAACTGTGAGCAGTACTCCAAGTAGGTTACAACTGAGGTTCAACAAAGGATTGACATACCTTCTCTAATTAGGAGTAAGTATGAGTAGCAATGCCCCTGCTATCACCACCCTAGGTCTGGTCATCTGGCAATTTATTCCGAGTTTGTTTAGCTTATTCAATACATCTCATTTTACAAACATTTTAAATACATTCATCTCATGATTCTATGTTATGTCTAATCATTCTACCTCCTTGGTAATTACCACAGTAAAATAGTTATTTAATGTTTCTGCCATCTCTCAAAAGTTCTCTCATCTACCCATTAACAGCCCTACTCCTATCACAGCCTTCTTTTATCAATTTACTTTGAAGCATTTTGCTATTTTGTTTCATGTTGCTTGATAAACTACTTTATTCACTTCTTTGTCTCTTTTTTGTCTTGACTCCTAATCTTTTCATATTCTCTCACTCCTCAGCTCTATGTATACTTCACGTTTATCATTTTTGTAACCCTCAGCTGTTCCCTTGTATCTTTATCTATAGAGTCACACTGGTGTTTAGTTTGTTCTTTTGTTTTAGCACATTATACATTTCATTTATTTTTTAAGTCTTCATGAGGCTCTAGTGTCACTGGCGAAACCAACACTGATTACCCACCTTAATAGCCCTTGAGAAAATGGTGGCAAGTGATTTTCTTAAACCACTGCAGTTCTTAAGGGGCTGGGACACCTAGAGTGCTATCAGGAAAGAATGCCCAGGATTTTAACCCAGTGACAGTGAAGGAACGGTGATATATTTCCAAGTCAGGATGATGAGTAGCTTGAAGTGGAGCTTACAGGTTGTGGTGCTCCCACATGCCTGCTGTCGTTGATGATTTAGGTATCAGAAGTTATGGATTTGGAAGAAGCTGTTGAAGAAGCCTCGGCAAAGCCTTGCTACAAAGCACAATGGTGATGGATGCAGTGAATGAA
This sequence comes from Ginglymostoma cirratum, assembly GCA_024137785.1. Taxonomy (NCBI): domain Eukaryota; kingdom Metazoa; phylum Chordata; class Chondrichthyes; order Orectolobiformes; family Ginglymostomatidae; genus Ginglymostoma; species Ginglymostoma cirratum. The sequence continues at coordinate 2,959,813 of JAHRHZ010000035.1, read as the reverse complement.
GCGCCAATCAAGTTGCCCTGGATGGTGTTGATAGTCTTCATTGTTTATGAAACTGCACCCATCTGGCCACTTGAATACTGTTTTAAATGTTTCCCTTCATTCTACATTAGTGTTGGCTAACAGTTCTGCCATTTTATTTTTCCCAAATTATAAGCTCAGCTCCTCAAAATACATTTTTCTCCAAGCTATTGATTTGTTTCTGTCACTCTCATGTCCCACTCAATCATCATTTTAAAACATCATGGGCAGGATTCTCCAATGAGTGGTAATCCTTCCTTTTTATAAAAGAAAGGAGCTCCACGATTTCTGCAAGGAGATTCTGCTCAGGGGCTGCTCAGAAATGTAGGCCTGTACTTCCATTCTGACTGGGCTTTTGTAATGTAGAATTATCAGAGGATGACAAACCTCGCTTCATTGTCACAGCAATGAGCTGCCATTTTCTGAAAGTCCTGACAGTCACTTTGGCAGCTGCATAAAACAAGGTTGGTGCTAGGCTGCAGTGAAGTTGGAGTACCATCTGGATTGGTGATAGGATGTCTGAGAGTAGGATGCCAGGTGGGTAGGTGTTAGGGTGCCCACATGGGGACAGGGCAGTATCAGGTGGATAGGACATGTGTGTCTGCGTGTGTGTGCCTGTGGCTGCACAAGTGAGATAGACAGACAATTTTGTTTTGTCTTGCTATTAGCATTATGGTATCATGAATCAGTCCAGCTAGCCAGCCTCCCCATTTTCCTTTCTCTGTCATTTCTAAATATATTGCACAAATGCTCAAATCCCAGCCCTGATTTTCTGCAGCCATGTCTCAGTAATCCCCACTGGTTTCTCCCAAAGCATGATAACCACTAGCTCTCCTGTTGTATTCTGCACACCATATGCAACGATGTACAGAAATTGCAATTCATTTTAACAGACTATCCTCTGCCCCTAAGGGGCAGATTAGCTCAGTTGGCTGGACAGCTGGTCTGCAATGCAGAGTGATGCCAACTGTATGGGTTCAGTTCCCACACCATCCAAGGTTACAATGAAAGACTCTCCTTCTCAAACTCCCCCCCTCGCCCAAGGTGTGGTGATCCGCGGGTTAAACCATCACCAGTTGTCTCTCTGTAATGAGAGAGCAGCCCTATGTTCTGATAGGACGATGGTGACTTTACCTTTTAACTCGCATTTTATGTTAACCATCTTTTTAGAATTCTGTGTTATACTATTTACTATGTACTTGCCATAAATAACCTGCCTTACGTTCCTCCTTCCAGCGTTCCCCTGCCCATTTCTTTTACTTCTCAGCTGCTTACATTTCTTATTGATGCCTCTGGCCATCATATTAGTTTAATGCCTTTACCTGGTTGTCTAGGTTACAGTGCAAACTAAAGCTGTAATCTGCAGGAAGACAACAGTGAAGTGGTCAGACAGGCAGGAAAGTGGCAAATTGAATCCAACCCAAAGAAGTCATAGGTCATGGGCTACACACCTGGCATTAAAATTCTCCCATTATATTATCCATTTGTGCAATGGGCAGGACATCTTTATGGTTCCTGTTAGTGGCGAATACCATTTGTGTTGCTGCTGTGTGGTAGCAGAGTTAACTTCACCTGTTACTCAAACATTTATTACATCTTAGTCTACTACAGTAATCTAAAGTAGACCAGTCACTTTTCAGGGCTGAAAGTGATGGCTTTATTTTTCTTTATTGGCTGAGGACTAAAACAGAGAACCAGGGAGTTTGTGCTTGAAACATATAAAGCATCATGGCTACAGGATTGCATGCAGTCCTGATCACTACATTACAGGGAGGACGTAACCACATGAGAGAGGATACAGAGCAGATTTCACAAGGATGTTGTCAGGAATAGGGAAATCTAGTGACAAAAAGAAGTTTGGATAGTTTGCGACTGTAATCTTTGGAACAGAGAAGGCTGAGGGGAGATTTAATGAGATGTACAAATTTGTGAAAATTAGGCAAAGTAGAAAGGACTTATTTCTGTCAGTAGACAGCTCAAGAACAGAAACAGTAGCTTTAAAGTTGTTGGTTTAAAAAACGAATTAGAGGGGAGTCGAGGAATCTTTTTTCACTCAGCGATAATGGTGCCCAGCTTGAACTAAATCAGACTCTTAGGATATTGGCCTGAGCCCAATACAAGGTGAGGCTGCTGTTGAGCCAGCCTTGAGGAAGGAGAGGGCAGTTTGTAGAGCCCTCACAAAAGCTAATCCCACATTTCCGAGCCTGCTCTGCGGAACATGAAACGCGCAGTCCGGAGTCCTGATGTGATGGAGCAGTGAAAGCAATGGTGAAGATGGCTGGTCACAGAAATCTGACAATTTGTAACTACAGAATAAACAACTAGTACATAGACAGTGGTTTCTTAGGACGAGGGAACTGAAGACATCAAGGAGAGCAGCAAATGACACCATCAAAATCCAGGTCTGATGTATGTGTTCTACACACCACACCAAGAGAATGAGATGGAGATAGAATGAAGGAGGAAGCTAGATACAGTCATTCAACAGAGAATGCCACCCCTGAGAAGAAAGTGACTTTGTGCATTTCCTGAGAGCAATCCCTGTTGGAGACAAGGGTGATACCTGTGAAGATGAAAGACTTCAATCGTTCCCTCACCATCTAAGCTTTAAAGGGCGACACAGGGTATACTGATGCTCTACCCTTACCTGCCAAATCGGGCTGCTGTTGATCCATACCACTCACTGGAGGCAGTGATGTCTTCATCGGCAATCGTACCATCCTGCATTCCCAACGCGTAACGACACAGGCCTGTGGCAATAAAGGACACCTCAGTGACAAGTAAATTATCTCCAAGAGAACTGCAAAATTACACTTCATATCCCACACTGAATATATCCCACCCAATCAAATATTGCCACTGTGTTCTGCTCTATCAAGAGGTTTGAGAGGTGTCAGTGACTAAAGAAGGAGAAGACCAATCAGCCCACTGAGCCTGTGTAAGCCCTTTGCAAAAGCTCACCAGTTGGTCCCTGTCAGATAGACTACAACTACAGTGTGAACTGTCCCCAAGTTTGCTTTATTGGATTAGTAAGCAATGCTGAGAGATTCAAATCTCACCATGACAGACTGTGAACTTGAATAGTGTTTAAAAGAATACTGGGGAAGTTTCTACTTTGGGTCAACTCAGCAAACTGAGTGAAAACTGCACTGATGACTATACCAGTTTTGTAAAGTGAAGTGATTGGTCCACTCAAACTCATTTTGCAGCACCATAAATATGAAATATTTCATGAATCAATGCAACTGGCCAGTGTTTTCCAAATAAATTGCCTTTTCTTTGTATTTAAAAATCATTTCTTAATTATTTGAGTGACAAATCTGTTGCATTTTTATATATATATAAAACTGGATGTGGGTTTATTGCAAAAAAAAATGCTGTTAAAATAAGTATCTCACTCACGAACCGAAAATGACCATAAAAAAAAAAAAATCGACAAAACTAGTATGATGCAATTAACCAACTTGAAAGATTGCAGAAACCTTGTCGGACACAATTCCTTTGATTTGCAGCAAACTGCCCAGCAAAAATTAGTAGAACCCAGCGTACACTCAAGCAGGACAACCTCAGTCCAAATGACCATTAAACTGCCAGATTGTTGTAAAGTCCCAACAAGCTCATGAACATAACTTCGAGCAGGAAACTTGCTGCTGTATTTACCACTCTGACCTAGGTGATCCAATTGCACTCCAACACGGCAATGTGACTGGATTAGTAATCCAGAGGATCAAGTTAATTCCTGGGAGGCATGGATTCAAATTCCACCAGGTAGAACTTAAGTTCAATTACTTAGTAAATCTAGTATCAAAAATTATAACGCTGGAATTGAACAGGAAACTATCATTAAAAACTGAAAGAACTGCAGACGCTGCAAATCAGAAACAAAAATAGAAATAACTGGAAAAGCTCAGCAGGTCTGGGAGCATCTGTGAAGAGAAATCAGAGTTAACACTTCCGGGGGGTCCAGTGACCCACCCTCAGTTCGGAGGAAGGGTCACCAGACCCAAAACGTTAACTCTGATTTCTCTTCACAGATGCTGCCAAACCTGCTGAGTTTTTCCAGTTATTTCTATTTTTGTTTCAGAAAACAGTCATTGATTTTTGCAAAAACCCATCTGGTTCACTCAAGGAAATCTGCCAGCCTTACCTAGCCTGGACTACATCTGGCTCAGTGGTTGGGAAGGCACAGTGGCTCAGTGGTTAGCATTGCTGCCTCACAGCACCAGTGACCTGGGTTTGATTCCAGCCTCGGATGACTGTCTGTATGGAGTTTGCACATTCTCCCCACGTCTGCGTGGGTTTTCTCCGAGTTCTCCAGTTTCCTCCCACAATCCGAAGATGTGCAGATTAGGTGGTTTGCCCATGCTAAACTGCCCCGTGGTGTCCAAGGATGTATAGGTTAGGTGGACTAGCCATGGGAAATGTGGGGTTACGGACATAGGGTGGGGGGGTGCTGAGCCTGGGTGGGATACTGTTTGGAGGATCTGCGCAGATTTGATGGGCCGAATGGCCTCTTACTGCACTGTAAGTATTCAATGGTTCCAGACGTGCAGCAATATGGCTGACCTTTACCTGTCCCCTGAAATGCATTTAGCAACCCCTAGGGACAGCTAACAAATCCTGGTCTTGTCAAGGATGTCCACATCAAGTGAGAAAATTAGAGAAAAAAGACTGATGTTTAATTGTCCTCTAAAGCGGTTTAGCTCACTGTCCAGTTATAGCTAGCCACTGTCACTAGGTTCCAAAAGGCTCACCAACACTTTTGGGAACAAACAAGTGAGTGGCGGTTAAGAAACCCAAGCGCAAGTGGGAGTAAAACTAAACCATGTTTATCATTCTCAACGGGGAAATGCTAGCAGTATGGTAATATCACTGGACTGTTATTCAAAGGTTCAGGCTAATGGTCTGGGGACATGACTGTAAATCCATCATAACAGGATGAAAAGTTAGTCTAACGGCAACCTATGAAACCTTGTTGATTGTTGTTAAAATTTATCTTGTTTCCTAAATGGCATTCAGACAAGGAAATCTGCCATCCCACATGACTCCAGACCCACAACAACGTCGTTGATTCTTAGACGGCCCAGCAAGCCACTCAGTTGTGTCAGATATTTGTACAAGTCTAGACAGCCCACACAGCATCAAACTTAACACCAGAGAAAAAGAATAGCAAACACAGCCATATCGACTCTGCGATAACTTCCTTACTAACATTTGGGAGCTTGTGTCAAAATGGAGAGACCTGTCCCACCGTCTAGTTAAAACTGTCCCACAGACTAGATAAGCATCAGACTGATATCATCTGCATGGCATGAATCATTGACAATGAAATGTCCCAGATGCGATTGCCACCATTCCTGGGTTGTGTTCAATCCCACTAGCAGGACAGACCCGATAGAGATGGTGATATAGTGGTATACAGTCAGGAGGAAGTTATCCAGGGAGTCAATATTGACTACAGACCCCATGAAGTCTCTTGCTATCAGGTCAAACAGACAAGGAAACTTTCTGCTGGCTACCACATACTGCTGCCTCCTCGGTTGATGAATCAGCACTTCTCCACATTGAACATCAATTGAAAGACACAGCGAGGGTGGCAAGGGAACAGAATAATCTGAGTTGGGGGAGGGGTTTGGGGTTCAATGTCCATCACCAAGAGTGGCTCACCTAAAAATGAAACGTCAACCTGTTGAAGATGCGAAACAGTTTCTTGACGACTTGTGTCGAATGTTAGAAGCAGCAAATGACAGACACAGCTAAGCTATCCAACAACTAAAGGATCAGATCTAATCTCTGCAGTCCTGTCCCATCCAGTCGTGACCGATGGTGGATAATTAACAACTCACTGGGAGAAGACAACTCCATAAATATCCCCATCCTCAAGCCATTCAGCCATCAAGTCTGCTCTGCCACTCAATGAGATCATGGTTGATCTGATATTCCTCATATTCACTTTCCTGCCTTTCCCCCATTATCCTTGATTTCCTCACTGATTAAAGATCTGTCCATCTCAGTCTTGAATAAATTTAATGACCCAGCTTTCAACAATCCCTGTGGTAAAGAATTCCACAGACTCACAAGCCTCTGAGGGAAGAAATTCCTCCTCATCTCAGTTTTAAATGGGCAACGCCTGCTCTGCGATGATGTCCTCTGGTCCTAGACTCTCCCATAAGGGGAAATAACTCTCCCTGTCAAGTCCCCTAAGAATCTTGCATGTTTCAACAGAGTTTCCTCTCATTCTTCTAAACTCCAATGAGTAGACACAACCAACTCAACCTCTCTTCATAAAACAGCCCCTTCATTCCCAGGATTAATCTAGTGAACCTTCTCCGGTCTATCATCAACAGGAACAAAAACTGTTCCCAGTATTCCAGCTGTGGTCTTACTATTGCCTTGTATAGTTTCAGCAAGACCTCCCCATTTTTATACTTCATTCCCTTTGAAGTAAAGGCCAAAAAAATGCAAAAGATAAGGCTGAAACATCTGCAACATCTGACATCTCTGCAGGAGTTCCTCAGGGTAGTGTCCTAAGCCAACAATCTTCAGCTCCTTCATCAATGATCTTCCGCCATCATAAGGTCAGAAGTGGGAATGTTCGCTGATGATTGCACAACGTTCAGCACCATTCATGACTGCTCAGATACTGAAGCAGTCCATGTCCAAATGCAGGAAGACCTGGACACAGCCAGGCTTAGGCTGACAAGTAGCAAGTACCATTCGTGCCACACAAATGCTAGGCTATGACCATCCTCCAACAGGGGAGAATCAAACCAAACCCCCTTGACATTCAATGCCATCACCACCACTGAATTCCCCATTGTAAACATTGTTCAGAAGTAAACCATTGTTCAGAAACTAAACTGGACTAGACCTATAAACTTTATGGCTACAAGAATAGGTCAGAATAGCTAGGAATCCTGGGATGAGTAACTCACTTTCCAACTCCCCAAAGCCTGTCCACCTTCTGGAAGACACAAGTCAGGAGTGTGATGGAAAACTCCCCATTAGTCTGGATGAGCGCAGCTCCAACAACACTCAAGAGGTTTAACGTCATCTAAGATGTAGCATCCGAATACACCTTCATGAAACCTTCAGCAGGTTTCCAGAGGGAATGACTATCTTTCTGGGAGAAACAATCTCCCCTCCTTTAACAATTACTGCAGTCACCACATGGCCCAAATTGTGAGCAGCTGACTCAAACAGTGAGGGGACAGAATGAGCCAGGCGTTCTCCGTGTCTTAGTTACTCACTGCATGAGCAGCTCCCTGTGATAAAAGACAGACACAAAGGTCTGGACGATCAAATCATCATCATTCACAATCTCTTACCAGGATTGACTTGAGCTTTAGAATTCCTGGGATATTGAAGCATTAGCAGGAAGCACCAAAGCATTATTGGTAGGGAGGCACTGTTCAAACTGAGAGAGAGAGTTGACTTTGCAGCAAAGGAGTTTCTGATCTACATCTCTGGAAGGAAGGAAAATAAGTGCAATAATTACCAGAAATATCAAACAAGGAATAAACAGGATGATAACCAGCAACAATAAGTAGGGAACACAAGCAGTAATCACAGGAATATTAAGCAGTGAATGTAAAGTTGGAGGGTGTCTCTGTGTCTGTGCCCATGCAGCTGTACAATAACAAGCTTTGTTTCCATCCTTGCTTTTTGTGTTGTCCAAGTTCCGAGTCTCTCTTGACTCAATGATGAATGTAATAGCTCTGGTCAACACTGTGCAAACACGGGCTTGGCAGCTCCCAACAAATTCCTACACTCGATCCCTTACAGCTTTTCGTCCTCTCTCGCTCTCTCAGGCTTGGGCTCCTTCCAACCAAGCTGACGTAACGTAAGAAACTAAAGGGCGTTAAACAATCTGCCTTGGTCATGTGCTTGGGTCAGAGGATGTGACCTGTTCTCCCTCCTTCGACCTGGGAAATGAGAGCAGGAAAACAGTCCAAGCTGCTGCCTGGCGATGAATCCTGAACACGTGGGCAGTGGCAAAGGCTAGCCTATATACCAAGGAATGTGCCATTGTTTTTGTGTTTTGCAATCATCAGGCTGCACTCAAGTCAGTTTGCATACAAATCAACATTTCATTAATTCCAGAGTCTCCTTCTAGATAAACATACAGCCTGTCACAGGCTCAAGGGCTGCTGACTCCCTCATGACCCACCAGCTTGTCGAGGAGCAACGACACCAGTCAGCTTAAACACTTTGCTGGTTTAATGGAAAGTAAAGGAAATGCACTGATTGAAATGAATTTGCCATCCACCTCACTGCAGATCATCTCAAACTACACCCCTGTTAACAGAGTCCATTGTGTATCAATATGTGAATGGTTCATTTCACAAATGACTGCAGTGGGGATGCCAAAATAGAATATCAACAGAGCACGTGAACAGACCATGCCTCCTTCAGCACTCACTCCCTGGCGCTCACTGCCATGAACCCCGTTATTTCCCAAAGTCCTCCTGATCCCCTCTTCACCAGTTTTGAATCAGAATTGTCCAGGAATTCTGAGAGATATTGGTTAACCATAATCTCACTGATGGTTAATCATTCCCTACAATACTTGTCTAATCTTCTCCCCCGGTAATAGAACATTAAACAAATTTCAGCAGAACCAAGTCTAAATGTTAACAGGTTCTGGATGCTTTGTGCATGAAGGTCAAACTAGATACAGTCATAGTTTTCCATCTTCCACTTAACCACTCCTCCCTAATTGCCCAGAGGGCAGTTAAGAGCTAACCACATTGCTGTGGGTCTGGAGTCACATATAGACCAGACTAAGGACAACAGCTTCCTTCCATAAAGGATGTTATTGAGCCATGTGTGACACAAAGTGTTAGGGAATGTTCTTCCCCTAACAGTTTACGTACTAGCAGAAGTATGTGAGGAAATCAACACATTAATACAAATTGGCAGAATGGATTTATCAATATTTTCTTTCTCGTAAATATGGACTTTGAATAATATAAATGCCTTATTCTCCTACTTTTTATCTACCTGCTGTCCCTTGGTCAAGTTATCTAGGTCACCACTTCAGTCTTTAGTTGTCATACTGATCGTCTGATATCCATTACTGGATGAGCAGTAATCTCCACCAACCAAATATTGGCCAGTGTCGTTGGTTTCCCATCTGTAACCTTCTCTATAGGCACTGCTGGAGGCTGAACTAGGTTGTCTACACTCTATATTATTGATGATCTACTAGCGAAGGATGAGGATCCTAGGGTTAATAACTCTTATCACTCTCTTCAGGGAGTAGAGAAATTGGTGGTAAGAGTGTCACAGTTGCATAGCACTCTAGCCTCGAACGGTCATGGGCTCAAGCTCCAGTGCAAGCTGAAACAAAAACAGAAATTATTTGTGAAACTCAGCAAGTCTGGCAGCAACTGTGGAGAGAAAGCAGAGTTAATGTCTGGTGACCCTCCTTCAGAACTACAGTGGCTAGGAAAAGGTGGCATTTATGCTGATAACAGGCAGTGGGGAAGAAAGGAGTGGGCAGGTAGGTGGAGACAAAGCCCAGAGATAGATAGAGAGACAGAGTAAGGCACACAATGGAATTCATGATGGTAAGCTAGGGAAGGAGAAAAGCTGATAATGGGGACCATAAGTTGGTGAGAATGGGTTGGTTGTGCTGAAAGTAGCCCTTGTCATGACAGAACTTGGGGTGTGCAGGTGGGTAGAAGACAAGGAAGGAAGTGTTAAGGCTCTAAAGTTACTGAACTCGATATTAAGTCCTGAAGGCTGTTCTGAGCCTTGCTGGAGCACCTGAGACACCTATTGGCCAGGGAACACAGTGGTGTGTTAAGTGTCAGGCAACTGGAACTTCAGGGTCATTTTTATGGCCAGAACACAGGTTGTCTGCAAAGTGGTTGCACAGTCTGTGTTTTATCTCAGGCTAAATTAGGTAAATTAGCAGGTAAATCACTGCCTTACTTGGAAAGTATGTCTGGGGTCCTGGATGGTGAGAAGGGAGGTGGTAAACAGGCAGGTGTCATATCTTCTGCGATTGCAAGGGAAGGTTTCATGGGGGTATGGGGAGATGTTAGGAGTGGAGGAGTGGACCGTAGTGTCCTTGGGGAATTGTCCCAGCAAAATGCTGACCAGGGAGGGAGGGTAATGTGTGTCTGATGGTGGCATCCCACTGGAGGTGATACAAATGATGGCATGTGATTCTTCGGATGCAGAGGCTGGTGGGGTGGGATGTGAGGATCGGGGAGGAAAAAGGTCAACATTTCTAAGGCCCTCTGTGGAAGGTAGCGTCATCAGAACAGATGAAACAGAGGCAGGGTATGAAGATGTATAGTTCAGGTATCACAACTCTAAGTTTTAAGTCATTTCTAAGTAAAGGTAAGAGTAGTCCTCAGGTGACATGTGGGAATCTTTTAAAGCCCAGTTGATTAGAGTTAAAGACCAACACATTGCTTCCACCCTAAACATTTTAAAAAGCCATTCCCTACAGACAAGCCCGACATGTGCACAGGATCTGTTCAGATGAGTAAGAACACGACGGACACCTGAAGGTGCTGAAGGACGCCCTCATTGAAACGGGATATGATACTCAACTCATCTACTGCCAGTTCCAATGGGCTACAGTGGAAAAACTATAATGAACTCCTCAAAAATCGGACACGGCACAGGACCGATAGGGCACTCTTCGTCATCCATTAGCTCCCAAGAACGGAGAAACTATGCCATGCTCTTCGCAGCCTTCAACACATTATTGATGACAATGAACAACTCACCAAGATCTTCCCCACGCCTCCACTTCTTGCCTTCAAACAACCGCCAAACTTTAAACAGACCCTTATTTGCAGCAAACTGCCCAGCCTTCAGGATAACATTGACCAGAACACCATACAACCCTGTCATGGCAACCTCAGCAAGACATGTCGGATCATCAACATGACTACTCCCATCACATGTGGGAACACCACCCACCACATGCATGGCAGATACTCATGTGACTTGGCCAATGTTGTCTATGTCATACACTTGCAAGCAAGGATGTCCCGAAGCATGGTATATTGGTGAAACCATGCAGATGCTATAACAATGGATGAATGGACACATTGCAACGTTTGCCAGACAGGAATGTTCCCTCCCAGTGCGGGAACACTCCAGCGGCCAAGGACATTCGGCCTTGGATCTTCGGGTAAACATCCTTGAAGGCGGACTTCAGGATACACAACAACTCAAGAGTTGTCGAGCAAAGGCTGATAACCAAATTTGGTGCCCACGAGGACGGCCTCAACCAGGATCTTGGGTTCACGTCGCACTACTGGTGACCCCACCACATTATACACTCTCACATACACACACACTCTCTTCCCTCCATCGTGCGCGCGTGCGCACTCGCAATCACTCTCCCGCGTGCGCACACACAAATCTATGGGGTCAATTTGCATTTGCAGATACATTCTATTTTGTTCAAAAAGCACACCATTTGTAGACAGTCAATGGGGCAGTTTTCAGTTCCTACTTTGGAAATAAAACCAATCTGACTCCAAGTTGATACACAGCCAGATTCTAAACAAGACCTCATACCTAAAATGCATTGTGTGACCTGAAATGCCACCTCTGGTATACTGAAGGAACTAATAAAACCTTTAGTTATCTCAGGGCAGTGTCTTGAAAGAAATTTGGGAATTTGAATATTAATCCTTTGTAGCTGATTAAAGATTTAACAGCCATCTTAGATTTGTTCAACACCACATCAGATCTATGACCCTTTGATCTTCGGCTTATAAATTCTGTGTCTGATGCCACCTCTCTCACTGACACCTGAAGGAGGAGCTAGACTCGGAAAGCTCGTGTCTTCAAATAAACCTGTTGGACTATAACCTGGTGTCGTGTGACTTCTAACCATGAAAAAGGAGGATAAGGGCGGCAAGATTCGTGAACTTTGGAAGACGAGAAATTGTAAGGCTACTCGAAAAGAAAAAGGAGGCATATGTAAGGTTTAGCATCCTGAAGCAGATGGAGCCCCTGAAGAATGTAAAGTTAGCAAGAAAGAAGTTAAACAAGGAGTTAAGAAGACTAAAAGGAGCCATGAGATGTCCTTGGCAAACAGGATTGAGGAAAATCAAGGCATTTTTTACTTATATGAGGAGCAAGAGCATAAGCAGGTGAAAGGTAGGTCCACTCATGGACAAAGTGGGGAACTTATGTATGGAATTGCAAGAAGTGAGTGTGGTCCTTAACGAATACTTTGCATCAGTGTTCTCAAAGGAGAAAGACATGGTAGATGTTGACTCCAGAAAGGTATGTTGACATTCTAGGCCATGTCAATGCAAAAAAAAAAGAGGCACCTCAACAGATACACAAATACATAAGGAATAGATGGATACAGACCGCATAGAGGCAAAAGGTTTTTAGTTTAGACTCTTCTGTGGGTTCAAGGGCCTGTTCCTTTGCTGTACTGTTCGTGGTTCTTTATAGGTCACTGTGGGGGTCAGTGGGTTTGTAATGGATATCGAGGAACAGAAGGAAGGAGTCAGGGATATACCAGTTGAAGATGAGAGCAGGGTGGAAGAAAAATTGATTATTTTGTTCAATTCTAAATGAGAGAGGGAGCAGCACCAATGATGTCATCGATGTACCAGAGAAAGCGTTCTGGGTAGGGACCCAATAGGATTGGAACAAGGAATGTTCCATGTGCCCCACAAGAATCAGGCACAACTAGGGCCCCTGCGAGTTCCCAAAGGCACACTGTCGATCTGAAGAAAGTGAAAGGAGTTAAAGGAGAAGCTGTTCAAAGTGAGGACGAGCTTAGCCAGGCGGAGGATGGGGACAGTTCAGGCCTTCTGACCAAGAAGAAGCAGAGAGCCCTGAAACGATCCTGATGATGGATGAACGTGTAAAAGGGAATGCATGTCCATGAGGGAGCTGCTTGGTGAAGGTGGACATATTAATCACGTACAGCAGCTGCTCTCTCAGGTGGACATGCAAGATCTGAATACACTGCTAGAAAGAGGAGAGGTGCTCTCTCTGTTGTCCTGGCTAATACTGATCACAAACAGATTATCTGGTTATAATCGCACTGCTATCTGTGCACAGGTTAAGTGCCAGGTTTCCTACATTGCAACAGTGACTACACTTTACAAGGTACACAATTGATTTAAAGACCTGACACTGTGATCAGCATTATTTAAATGCAAAGGGTTTTTTTTCACCCTATTGTGGGAATTTCCAGAAAAACTCTACACAGGAAAGATAGGCTGAGGCTTAAAAGAAATTCCACAGGAAGTAAACGGTTAACTGCTTTCCATGCCCACACTGAACATGTGGAATGAATTATTCAGCACGGCTCGGAAACAGAGGGTGTGAAAAGATTTCAAGGAAGATTGGAAAGATCATTGAGAGACAAGGGTGCGCACTCAAACTAAATCAATCTGGCAGGTTTTATCCCAAGTCAACCCAATCCAGCCTGACACTCACGCTGTGTTCCCCCCCAACAACTGAAAATGCGCTCTTCGGTCAGCTCAAAACTGATTTATCCCCTCCCCCCAGTAATGCTTGCATTCTATAATTCACCATCCGCTTCACATCAGTTAACTCTTGCACCCTAGCTCAATGCAGCACTTCCAGGTCCTGTACCCACCCCTCTCTCCTTTCACTATCCCACTGACCCGACCCTCTACTGCTTTATTCCGTCCACCAATGCAGCCTCTCACTCAGTAGTGTGTCAGATAAGTTGAGCTATCAAAGTGCAATTTCAAGACCAAGTACTGTTTCAAATATTCAATGGCTATGCTTCTTTCTAACACAGGGCACAATTCCTTCTTTCTGACAAGTATTACATTTCCACATGACACAGCATCCGTGAAGTATGTTATTAGCATGGTGGGGTGGGGCGGGGTAACATTGAGGAGAGAGAACTCCTCACCCTGTCCAGGAGGAGTGATGGGAGGTAGATTATCTTTGGTCCACCCACTCCGAACCCCAATAACTTCCCCTGAACTATATCATCTCATGTACTATTTAGTAAGGAAGATTTTACAGATACAGAACAGTGCGGTGGGGTCACATGTAGCGGGATATAAACCCAACATCATGGTTGAGGCTGTCTTCATGGGTACAGAACTTGCCATCAGTTTCTGTTCAGCAATTCTGCGACGTTCTGTATCCCGAAGGCCGCCTTGGAGGACGCTTACCCAAAGATCGGAGGCTGAATGACCTTGACCGCTGCAGTGTTCCCCGACTGAGAGGTAACATTCCCGTTTGGTGATCATTGTGCAGTGTCCATTTATCCATTGTCGGCCTGGTCTCACCAATATGCCATGCTTCAGAGTATCCTCCCCTGCAGCGTATGAGGTGGTTGACGTTGGCCGAGTCACACGGGTATCTGCGCATGGTGGGTGGTGTTCCCACGTGTGATGGTGGTGTCCATGTCGATGATCTAACATGTCTTACAGAGGTTGCCATGACAGGGTTGTATGGTGTTGTGGTCAATGTTATCCTGAAGGCTGGACAGTTTGCTGCGAACAATGGTCTGTGACCCTGTTTTGACGCCATCACTTTGATAAATTGTTATGATCTCTCTACCTTAATTAGTTTGTACAGTTTTGGATTACTCTTACTTTGGCTAGACCCTCAGCATGCAACTCTTATACGTATCAAGTTATTCCAGTCATTTGGTTCGTCTCCAGCACCACCTTATTTTGAATTTTTTGGAGTTATCTCTCTGCCTCATTTAATTGGTTTATAGGTCATCACTTCACTTGGTATTCAGCTGTTGACACGTTACTCACAATGTCTGACACTTTTGATCATCTACAGAGAGTTATTATTCAACACTGCACTCACACCAGTTGTATGATCTTTTGATCTCTCTGTCTATAAATTCCGTGTCTGTGTTTCTCTCTCACTTCACCTGATGAAGGGGCAATGCTCTGAAAGTTTGTGATTTCAAATAAATCTGTTGGACTATAACCTGGTGTCGTCTGATTTCTGATAAATGGTACAAACACACCAGAGAGGTGAATGCCAGCATTTGGCTCCTTGGGCCTGATCAGGACTCCATAGAGCCAACATGGCCTTCTGTGAGAACTCCAGGAGTTGTCACAGCTCAGGCACTCAACTCACTCCTAGCAAATGGGGCAGGAGTCAGCAACGTGATTAATCAAGGCTGCTCCATCGTTCAACAGGGCTGAACTTTGATTTCAACACAAATTTCATGTCCGATTCTCACACCTCTTGATTGCTTTCAGAATCCAAAGAATCTTTTCTTCGTATTTACTCAATGACTCAGTATTCTCTGGGGTAAAGAATTCCAAACACTCTCAACCCTTCAGGTCAAAAGATTTCTCATCATCTCAGAACTAACTGGCTCGCCCCTTATTCCTAGATAGTTAATTCTCTAGCCATGGAAACAACTCCTCAGCATCAATCTGGCCAAGTCCTGACAGAATCTTACATCTTTCAATGTGATCACTTCTCATTCTTCTAAGCTCCATAAGCTCATTCTAGTCAATTGCTTCACACAAGACAAAGTTATCATTGCAGGAATCAGTTAAGTGAGCTTTCATTGCATTCAGTCTAAGGCAAGTACTTACTTGGGTATGGAGACCAAAACAGTGCACAGGTATTCCAGATGTAGCCTTACCAAACACCCAGACAGTTGCAGGAAGATCTACCCTAACACCATGTCAATAAAGGCCAACATGCCAAGTGTCTTTCGAAATGCTGGTTGTACCTACACATTAAATTTATGTTTTGTGAACAAGTACACTCAAATTACACTGTCCAACAACATTTCATAATTTCCTAACATTTCAAAAACATTCTGCTTTAATAACTTTACTCACAACCTCATAATTCTTCACATTTCCATTCTCTTGCAGACTCTGTGTCCTCCCCAGAGCTTACTTTCCAACCTAATTGTGTCATTTGCAGACTCTGATAAATGGATACATTACACTCAGACGTTACATCTAATTTTTTTGTGGAGGTTGCAAATAGCTGAAACCCCAACACTGATTCTTACAGCAGTCCTATAGCTAAAGCCTGTTAAAAATGACCCATTTACAGTATTCCTACTGGTTTTGTCCTTTAAATAAATCTTGGCATATTCTATTGTACTAGTCACTGCCATAAGCACTTGTTTTGTGCAGCCACAGCACTAGGAATGAGACTAACGTGTGTCCAAAGTGACTAAAATGAGTACTGATTAGAACGAGACCTCACAGAGTGTGGTAAAACTCCTGAGACCTCAGTGTCGAAAGGAAGTGGCTACCTCCACGCTGTTGAGCTCTGAATATTGAATGATATAACACAAAGAGAGGCCAGTTATGTAACAAGCTGGGCTGCAGTCACTCGGGTCTGAAAGTGTTAACAACTCTGGTTGCAGTGAGTGGGTTGACAGAGGGAGGGAAAAACGCAAGCTAATTGACTGCAGCTGAAGCCCTGAACAGAATCAGACTGAGCTGCCTGGGGAACTCGGGCAGGATTCACTCAGAGAAGCCAACAAAACAGGGCCCAGAAGGTGGAACAGATGGTTAAGGTCATGGAATTGGTTCCCTCTGCTGCAAGTTCATCACAAATTCCACTGTCAGTCTCCCTTCCCCCCACCCTCCCAACAATCTCCAAGCAGAATCTGTGCAAACTTAACAGACTGGGAACTCGATCAGCTGAACTCTTACTTTGTTCAACAGGAAGGCAGAGAGGCTAGAAAGCCTTCAACTCAGTGCCAGCGTGAGGCCTTCACAATGACTGGGAACTAAAAGCCACGGTTCCTAGCAACATTACACACAGGACAAGGCCATTTAGTCCCTTGGCCCTATTCCACCATTCAGATCAGAGCTGAACCACAACTGAATTTCCCACCTTTATCTCAAACGTCTCAAAATCCTCAGCCATAAAAATCTCAGCCTTAAAAATGACAATAAGTCCTTAACATATACAGCTCTTTAAAGAGGAGTTCCAGATTTACATGTGCACTTCCAGATTCCCACCTTAATGGTCTGGCTATACTTTTGCACCGATTCTGTTCGCACAAAAATATAAACAGAAACAGGTCTCAGGCCATTCAGCCCCCTCAAGCCTGTCTAGCCATTCCACAAGATCATGACTGACTAAATCCAGGCCTTAACTGTTCTCTTGTGCCTGCTCCCCATAGCTCTCAACACCTCACTATTTCAATAATTGATCTGTCTCCTCTTGAAACAGCTTTGATTCTTTAAGGAACATCACTCCTCCCTTTCCCCATCCCGTCGCCTTGGGATATGTGACTCACCCCACCACATCACTAACCATCTTAACAAGAATCATCAGGTCAAAATGGCTGCCAAGACAACCATTACCACATGTGTAAAACAAGACTATTTGTGCCAGGCACTGCCGCTCTTTGGAGGTAGAAAACAAACAAGCTCAAGGGCAGAGGGGCTTTCTCTGAACCAGGAACATTCAAGAGGTCCATTACCTTTAGTATGCCTTGAAACCAGAGGCTCACTTTTTCCTACCAGAGTTACATGGGACAGGGGAAGTGGAAGATTGTACATGTGGTGGATTGGGGTAGTTGCTGAGACATGGCAGGGCTATGAGACAGAGTATGTGTATCAGGTTAAACAACTGTAGGTCAAAGTGCAAAGAAAGAAAAATGGTGAGCTAAGTGGAGGGGCAAACATGTCAAGGGGAGTGAGTGGCTAGACATGGGACAACAGAGAGACACTTCAGCTGGCCATGCTGTCTGTAGTGAAAAGCAGCAAGCAAGGAAGGGTCAGCAATTAAATTACACAGTACATACAGTACAGTAACCATTCAGCCCTGGTTTACATTCACTAATCAAATTCTTCCATAAGCTGAATTACCTCTTACAGGTCTCCTTTCTGGAAAAAGGTGCTGCATTCTTTAGAAATGGTCATACTCAGAGCCAGTTTAAAAAGTCCACACTCAGACAACTCCGCTGAGATCTGAAGGAATGAGTATTCTCCATTGCACCAGACTTCACAAGTGTCACCTGGCTGGCAGCCCTCTGCCTCCAGCTGAGAGCGGCCAAACTGTTCAAATGCAATGATTAGGATCATTCATCGACCAGCCATTTAATTCACATTCTGTTGTCTCTTCAGAGTCCAAGTGTCTCCCCTGGGCCAATCTGGGCCATTGGGCTCCTATCCAAGACCTTGCCCTCCTCCGAGAAACTTAAAACTCACATCTTGTGTTTGCACAGTGGCCAACTGAAGCCCTCATTCTAACAAGCATGGGGCTGGATGAACACAGCAGGTCAAGCAGCATCATAGGAGCAGGAAAACTTGACGTTTCGGGCCTAAACCCTTCATCAGAAATCATTTCTGATGAAGG
>JAHRHZ010000035.1:2860411-2896518 GCA_024137785.1 Ginglymostoma cirratum | reverse complement strand
GAGGGATCTGGTGGAGGGTGCTGTTCTCGTGTTGGTGTGGATCCGGTGGTGGGTGCTGTTCTAGTGGAGGAGTGGATCTGGTGGAGGGTGCTGTTCTAGTGGAGGGGTGGATCTGGTGGAGGGTGCTGTTCTAGTGGAGGGGTGGATCTAGTGGTGGGTGCTGTTCTCGTGGAGGGGTGGATCTGGTGGAGGGTCCTGTTCTCATGGAGGAGTGGATCCGGTGGAACTGCTGATTGGTGGATGAAGTGCCAATGTGTTCACGTCGGCGAGCACTTTGGGAGCAGTGACCATAGTTCTACTAATTTTAAAGTAGTTCTGGAAAAGGACAAAACTGATCCCGAGGTTCCAGTTCTAAATTGGGGCTAGGTGAATTTTGTTGGAATTATACAGGAGCTTGCAGCGGTTGATTGGAGTAGTTTTTTTGTCGGTGAACTGTCCTCTGGCAAGTGGGAGGCCTTTAAAAGTCTGATCGCTGAAGTTCAAGGCCTTTATGTTCCTGTGAGGGAGAGGGGCAAAGTTGGCAGGAGTGGGGAAACCTGGATGACAACAAACATTGTGGCTTTGACCCGAACAAGAAGGAAGCATGGCTCAGGAACAGGCAGGTGGGATCAATACAATCCCAGGAGGCAAATCGGGGATACAGGAGTTTTCTGATGAAGGAAATCAGGAGGGTGAAATGGGGGCACGAGATAGCTTTGGCTGAGAAGATTAGGGTGAATCCAAAGAGATTCTTTAAGTATATTAAAGGAAAAAGAATAACTCGAGAGAGAAAACAACCCATCAAGGACCAAAGTGGACATGTATGTGTGGAACTGCAGGAGATGGGCAAGGTCCTCAGTGAATATTTCTCCTCTGTGTTTACCATGGAGGAAGACATGAAGACTTGGGAACTTGGGGAAGTTAGTGGCGATAGTCCATATCACAGTCGAGGAAATGTTGGAAGCATTAGAATGTATGAAGGTGGATAAATCTCGTGGTCCTGATCAGATATATCCAAGAACACTGCAAGAGGCTAGAAAAGAAATTACGGAGGCCCTGGCTGATATATTTGCATCATCATTAGCCACGGGTGAGGTCCTGGAAGACTGGAGGGTAGCAGATGTTGTGTCCATACTCAAGAAGGGCTACAAAGAAAAACCTGCGAATTATAGGCCAGTAGGCTTAACATCTGTACTAGGTAAGTTACTAGAGAGGATTCTGAGGGATAAGATATACAAGCATTTAGAAAGACAGGGTTTGATTCGGAGTAGTCAGCATGGCTTCGTGCATGAGAGATCATGCCTCACAAATTTGATAGAGTTCTTTGATGAAGTGACCAGGAAGGTTGATGAGGGCAGGGTGGTAGACATAGTCCATATGGATTTCAGTAAGGCCTTTGATAAGGTTCCACATGATAGGCTGCTCTAGAAGGTTAGATCACATGG
Organism: Ginglymostoma cirratum; assembly: GCA_024137785.1. Taxonomy (NCBI): domain Eukaryota; kingdom Metazoa; phylum Chordata; class Chondrichthyes; order Orectolobiformes; family Ginglymostomatidae; genus Ginglymostoma; species Ginglymostoma cirratum. The sequence continues at coordinate 2,895,094 of JAHRHZ010000035.1, read as the reverse complement.
AATCCAGGGAGAGTTGGTGAATTGGATACACAATTGGCTTGATGGTAGGAAGCAGGATGGTAGTGCTGGGCCCATTGCTATTTGTCAATGATTTGGATAAGAATGTACAAGGCATGATTAGTAAGTTTGCGGATGACGCTAAAACAGGCGGTATCATGGACAGTAAGGAAGGTTATCAGAAGTAGCAGCAGGATCTTGATCAGCTGGGGAAGTGGGCCGAGAAATGGCAAATGGAGTTTAATATAGACAAGTGTGAGGTGTTGCATTTTGGAAAGTCAAATCAAGGTAGGAGTTTCATGGTGAATGGTAGGGCCTTAAGGAGTGAAGTGGAACAGAGGGACCTTGGAGTTCAGGTGCACGGGTTCTTTGGAAGTGGAGTCCCAGGTAGACAGGGCAGTGAAGAAGGCTTTTGGCACACGGGCCTTCATCAATCAGGGCACTGAGTGTAGAAATTGGGAAGTTATGTTGCAGTTGTACAGGACATTGGTGAGGCCGCACTTGGAGTATTGTGTTCAGTTTTGGTCACCTTGCTATAGGAAGGATGTTATTAAACTGGAAAGAGTACAGAAGAAATTTACAAGGACGTTGCCAGGACTAAAGGGACTGAGTTATAGGGAGAGGTTGGACAAGCTAGGACATTTTTCTTTAGACCGTAGGGAACTGAGGGGGGGATCTTATAGAAATGTATAAAATCATGAGAGGCATGATTTGGTGAAATGCACTCAGGTGAATGCACTCAGGGTTTTTGATAATTGTCACTTTTTCCCAGAGTTGGGGAATCGAGGACTAGGGGGCATCACTTTAAGGTAAGAGGGGAAAGAATACATGGGAACCCGAGGGGCAACTCTTTTATACTGAGGGTGGTACACATATGGAATGAGCTGCCAGCGGAAGTGGTTGAGGTGGGTACATTAACAACATTTAAAAAGCACTTGGATGAATACATGGGTAGGAAAGGTTAGAAGGATATGGACCAAGTACAGGGAAATGGGGTTAAGCATGGATGGACACTTTGGTTGCCTTGGACCAGTTTGGGCCGAAGGGCCTGTCTCTGTGCTGTAGGATTCTGTGACACCCATTCTGTGTGCACAAGGTGGGTATCCATGTGTTGGTGGAGCAGCCATCGTTGTTTACTGGTTAGGCCCCTATCGAAGCTGCAGGGGAAACGGCCTGGCGTCTCAGTGTTCCAACTGATCAGGCTTTGTGGATTTGATGGGAATAAATAAATCACAACAAAATCCAGAATGTTTGCTTTTCCAGATCAGTTCATTCCACTGAGCTGCCATCCCCTTCACCCTGGTGCAGGGAACAGGAGTGGCAGCTAATCTCTACATTTAGCATTCCATACCCCCTGCTGTTACTGAATGCTCCGAGCTCAGGCCTGGTGTGTCTGACAAAACCACCCTTCAACAGCCCTGCACAGACACAGAGGCTTCAAGTCAACTACTACAGGGGGGTATGGAGAAGATCGGAATTACGTAGGATTGTCTGTTTGTCCAAACTTGGCCTGTTCCGATGCCCACATTGTAATGGAGTCATGCGTTGAGACTGGTCATAATAACTAGGCCCTGGGTGTCGGACTCACTGCTCGTGTTCCCATTCCCATTCCGATACGGAGGCTCTTTGTCTAGTTTTATACTGGATAATCCAGTTTACTTCTGGTTTGTCCGTAGTCTGGAATTCTGTTTGTCCAATAAATGAGAGTTGGGATTGAACAACTTAAAAGAGACATTCGGCCCCAAAGCTGTCTCGCAAAATTGACAAGTCTGAAAGTCAATGAGTAGCCAGAAGGATTCCGTCTGCTTGTCTCACTTGAACTGAAGCCACCAGAGCAAGCCTGGGAAACATAACTGTCAGAAGGATGTGGAAATTTTATTAAGAGTGGGTCATGGATGCTTGCAGAGTGATTGACAATAACAGATAAATGTCAGTGTATATAAGCATAAAACCTTATTCATCATAATTACACTATTGTAATCATGTTTTACATAGAAGAATCAACCAAATAAACCTTCCTTTTTATTCCCCCTTAACTTCATATGAAGCAATGCCATCAGTCATTTTCCCTCACAATAGCATCAAAGACCAGTTCACTCTGTTTCTCTCTCCACTTGGTGCTGCCCGACCTGCTGAGAATTTCAAGTGCTTTCTACTTTTATGTTAGATTTCCAGCACCCACAGTGTAAGGTATTTGTCCTGCCAGTATAAATGCAGCTCCACTGTGATCTACAAGTGGCGTAGCCGTCTCTCAGCCTCAGCCTCTCAGCAGTTCCAGTCTCGAGGTGCTTCCTCGAAGTGGCTAAGCGCTAAAGAAAGACTGTAATATTTGAATTTTGAGCTTTATTTCTTTATTTTCTACTTAAAATTAAGAAGGTGTCACTGTGCTATAACTACTGCAATGTTCAACTTTTAACTTTGTTCCTTCTTTCTGCTTTGTTCCTAAGGTTCTGTACCTAGGCACTTGTACCTTCATTTGGCAACATTAGACACTTTTCACTGTACCGCTGTGCTTTTGTACTGGAGCACACATGACAACCACATCAAAGTCAAATCAAGATCCAATTTTGCAAGAAACAATGAGGTAACAGTCATGACCAGAGAAAGGCAATGGGGAGAGATTTGAAAGCATCTCCAAGGCAGTCGCTCTTCTGGACTTCTCTCCCCTCAAGTTGGATTTAAGAACTTCCAAGTACATTTTAAAAGAGGTGCTACCAACTGTGTCTGATACCTGGTCCATGCCAGTTCGGGAACGTGTTCCTAATTTTCAATTTTCTCAAACCCAGAACCTTGACCTAAAACCAAATACTTGTCACTATCTGTCACATTCAACATCCTATTGTGAAAAATCTAACTCTCAGCCGCAGGAACAGAAGTTGCGTTTAATGCTTTTATTTTTGGAAGTGCGTGAACATGGTATCATTGAAAACACAAGGTACTGGAGATCACAGCGGGTCGGGCAGCACCTGTGGACAGACAGCAAGCTAACGTTTCAAGTCTAGATGACCCTTCATCGGAAATGACCTGAGTTGTGAAGGGGGCAGTATTAATGCAGTAGTGGGGGTCTTGGAGTGCTGGGGGAGAAATGGTGCTGATAGTGTACCTTAAATGATCGGAATGTGAGAATGGCAGAATAATGGTGTGTCTAACTGCCAAACAGATGGTCCCACTGGAGTTGGGGCGGGGTTTAGGGGAGAAAGGACATGGACTTTGGGTGGCACGGTGGCTCAGTGGTTAGCACTGCTGCCTCACAGCGCCAGGAACCTGGGTTTGATTCCAGCCTCGGGCATCTGTCTGCATGGAGTTTGCACGTTCTCCCCATGTCTGTGTGGGTTTCCTCCAGGTGCTCCGGTTTCCTCCCACAGTCCAAAGATGTGCAGGTTAGGTGGATTGGCCATGCTAAATTGCCCGTAGCGTTCAGGCAGGTGTAGGTTAGGTGGGTTGTTGGGGGGGTGGGTCTGGGTGGGATGCTCTGAGGTTCGGTGTGGACTTTTTGGGCCGAAGGGCCTGTTTCCACACTGTGGGGATTCTATTTCTGTGACTCAGCTGTATATCTCAAAATCTTAACTGTACAAGAACTTTACTCACACATAATCTTGGCCCTTGCTACATGAAGCATCATTTATGCATTGATATTTTCATCCCTTGTCTACCAGCAGAACTGCAGATAAAATCCTTTTGCTGCATCTTCAGATCCGCTGCCTCCTGGTTCTTTTAGCAAATCTGTGCCTTCTGGTTATGCTTTCTGCCAAGAAAAATAATTTCCCCTTATTCAGCTAATGAACAATTTTCAACATATCCAATGAGGCTGTCCTTAACATTCTCTGTTCTATTGAGAACAACACCAATGTTTCTTATTTCCCTGTAAAGCTGAAGTTTAAATCCCCCATAAATGTGTCTGGAGACTGTATCACCTGCTATGACTCAATGGCTATGACCCTATGACTCTAAATGTCGACAAGGCTTGCACACAGACATAACATTTTTGAACAGCTCATGGTCCAGAGTTTTCAGTCTCAGGATAGTCAACATATACACGCACACACACACCAAAGGCACATGGTCAGGACAACAGAGGTACCAACTGTGTGGAAATAGCCTGGGGATTAACCTTCTGGGGATTTACTCAGACATGGAGGTATCAACATATAATCTGCTCCACACAATAAACTCACATTTCAAAAAATGTCACACAACAGAATGGAGAGCAATTAGGATCCATTACCCCAGGCACAGAACCCAAATTAATTTTTATAATATTCACTGGGTAACTGATATGTTTCAATATTCACCCTGTCCAGTATTCACCGGGATTGTGTCTTGTTCAATATACAGCCTCTTGGATTAACGTCGGGGCTGTGAAAATGTTCAATGTCCAACCTACTGAATATTCACTGTGACAGTTAGTGCAGTTTATGCCGTTTGATATCCAACCTGTCAGATGTTTACCAGGAATATGATACTATACATTTGCCAGCGTATCAGATATCAATTGGATGATGCAGATTCATGGATATTCACGGGGGCTGTGATCCTGTTTGATATTTAGCCTGTTGGATATTCCCTGGGAAAATGATACCCCTTGCCTTATTAACCGCCTCCTGCACCTGCAAGCTTGTTTTGTTTTTATTCATTCACATGTGGGATATGGGCATCACTGACTGAGCCAGCATTTAATGCATCTCTGTAGTTGCCCCTTGAGAAGGTGGTGGTGAGCTGCCTTCTTAAACCACTGCAGTCCTCCTGCTGTGGGTTGACCCACAATGCCATTAGGGAGGATTTTGACCCAGTGACAGTGAAGAAACAGCGATACGTTTCCAAGTCAGGATGTGAGTGGTTTGGGGGTGAACCATATATCCGCTGTCCTTGTCCTTCTAGATGGAAGTGGTTGTGGGTCTGGAAGATGCTGCCTAAAGTCTTTGGTGAATTTCTGCAGTGCATCATGTAGATAGTACACACTGCTGCTACGGAACGTCAGTGGTGGAAGGAATGGATGCTTGTGGATGTGGTGCCAATCAAGCGGGCTGCTTTGTCCTGGATGGTGTCAAGCTTCTTGAGCGTGGTTGGAGCTGCACTCATCCAGGCAAGTGGGGAGTATTCCATCACACTCCTGCCTTGTGCCTTGTAGATGGTGGACAGGCTTTGGGAATTAAGAGTTACTTGCTGTAGTATTCCTAGCCTCTGACCTGGTCTTGTAGCTGCTGTATTTAAATAGCATATCCAGTTGCGTTTCTGGTGAACTTTAACCCCTAGGATGTTGATAGTAGGGCATTCAGTGACGGCAATACCATTGAATATCAAGGGGTAGTGATTGGACTGTGTCTCCTATTGGTGATGGTAAGTGACTGGTGTACAAAGACATCTAAGTCTGATTGCACTTCCTCCTTTCCCAACTGATAGCCATTCAGATAATAATCTGTCTTCCTCTTTTTGCTCCCAAAACTGATAACATTATATTATACTTCATCTGCCTTTAATTTGCCTACTCATTCAACTTGCCCAAATCAAACTAAATCATCTCTGCTATCACCTCACAATTCATCCTTCCATCCAGCTTTGTGATATCTGCAAACTTTGAGATGTTACATTTAGTCCCTCATCTAAATCATTATTTTATAGTGTGACTAGTTAAGGTCTAAGCTCTGATCCTGGTGGTAGCACACTAGTCACTGACTACCACCCAGAAAATGGTCCATTTATTCCTACTCTGATTCCTATCAGCCAACCAGTTCTCTCTCCATGTCAGTACTGTTACGATATGGAGACAGAGCCAAATCAAATCAGTCCTTGCATTCACAACACTGTAAAGTTAAAGTACTCAATGACACTCAAAATTGACCCCCATGGTGCCTAACCAGACCTTCCGAGTAACCAGTGCCAGACTTTGTGAATAATCAATACTAGACACCAGGTTTATCGCTTAAACAAAAGACTGAACAATTTATTAACAATACAGTAACTTAAGCAGAGCAAAGTTAAACCAAAAGATAATCTAATTGATATCTATGATTTAAACTCAATCTTCTTTCATTCTAGACCCCACTCTCACAGAAAGACAGACGGATAGACACAGTTAAGGAATAAATCAAAATGGAAAATGGATGAGATGTAACTGGGCAGTTCACTGAAGCAGTCTCCACAAGCTGTAACATCACAGGCACAGGGGATCATATCATTCTTGTTTTCTGACAACAGGAATGCATGCAGATAGCTACCAGTAGGGTCCAAGGAATATTCATTTAATACTTACCACTAAGAGTTTATTCTCTGATCTTTCAATAAGCTGATGATGAGAGGACAACTAGGGAGCAATCAAACTTCTGTCCTGTAGCTTTTGCAGGCACAATCCTTCTGATCGTAACACAGTGAAAATCCCCCTGCATGACTGACTATCTCCCCTGTATCTGCCATCTGTTTGAACATAAAGCCTCTCCAGGGTCAAAGTGTCTATGGAGCACTCCTAAAAAGAATCAACCTGCAATTAACTTTCAGGCCTGGCCTTAAAAATAATTTTGAGTTTGTTTGCTCTTCTTTTTTTTTTAAACACAAGCCGCTGCAAACAGTCCAAAGGTCATGTCCAGCTCTCAGCTCACAGTTCACAGCTCCAAACAAATAATGATTTAAAACAACATAAAAATAAAATGAATGAAAACTCAGCAAGGGATCTAACAGTACTCTGTGGTCAATCACATGTGCCTTCATTATACATGTTAAACTCTTATGAGGACCAGAAAGCTTTCTGAAAGACCAAGTAAACCACATGCAAACATAAGAATGTAGGAACTAGGAGCAGGAGTAGGCCATTCAGCCCTTTGAGCCTGCTCTGCCACTTAATACATTCATAGCTGATCTCACCTCGGCCTTGATTCCACTTTCCTGTCCACTCTCCATAACCTTTCAACCCATTACTAATGAAAGTCTATCTCTTCCTTAATTTTAATCAATGTCTCAGCATTCATTATACTTTAGGACCATTTCTTTAAGTACTATGGGATGTAGATGATCAGATCCTGGGAATTTATTAACCTTTAAACCCATCAATTCCCCCAACATCATTTCCCTACTGATACCAAATTCCTTCCATTCCTTCCTTTCACTGCAGCCTGTGTTCTCCAACATTTTTGCAATGTCATTTGTGTTCACCTTTGTGAAAACATAACTAAGCTGAGTATTTAATTGGCCCGCCATCACTTTGTTCCCCACTTTAACTTCCCCTGTTTCTGACTGTAAAAAGATCTACTTTTGTCTTTACTAAATCTTTTTCTCTTCACATATCGATAGAAGATTTCACAATCCCCACAAGCTTGCTTTCGTATTCTATATTCCCCTCTTAATCAATCCCTTTATTTTCGTTTGCTGATATTTAAATTGCTCCCAATCCTCAGGTTTCCTGCTTTTTTGAACAATTTGTATGTCCTTTCCTTGGATCCAGTACTATACTTAATTTTCTTTGTTAGTCATGTTTGGACCATCCTTACCGTTTTATTTTTGTCTGACTATCTGATAAAATTATCAGTATCTGATACTGATCAATGTTGACCCTGCCTGTTATTGACTGGGTAACGATGCTGATCAATGTTGACCTTGCCTGACATTCACTGGGTATCTGATACTGATCAATACTGCCTGGTATTCACGATAATACAATGCTCTATGTTCTGCTTATGACACCTCTCTGTTGATGCTGAGTTTCTGGTTTCTAGCTGTGACACATGGAGCATCGCAGAATCTCAGCTAGCCGAGGCCAGACTGAGTTTCAAACTAATTTTGAGGAATTCCCCCTCATGTGGATCTGTAGATTTTAGGATTGTCCTGCCTGGAGAAGTAGGATATTGAATTTATTCAAGGCTGATTTGGACAGATCTCTACCTGACATGGGAGTCGAGGCTTTTATGCAGGCTAGGCAGAAGGTGGGGTTAAGGCCGTAGCCAGATCAATCTGACAGATTGTTCTAACAGGCTTGAAGGGCTGAATGGCCTTCACTCGCTCCTATTTCCTATACCGTTGTGATTGGCAGGAATGTAACAATGGTTAACAGCAAGGAGGGGGAATAAAGACTGCACCTCACCCAGCGTACTTCTCTCATAGCTCATCATATGTGACTCCTTACTTATCATGGGGAGGGGAGTGCATTGGTACCCATCACTAGAGTGATCCAGTTGGGGCTAAAGGGTCATGGACACAGCAATGCGCATTGAATTGGAGCCTCTAAGATTGGGTGCTGTACCGTGGGTATACTATTGTGGTCTTACAGGACCACTGCCCCAAGCCTGGGTAGTCCCCCAGTCTCCAGGAGCCCAGGAGCAGAGCCCTGATGCACAGCTCTCGATCTGGGGGCAGTGTTCATGCAGACAGTAATCTGACTGACTGACCATAAAAACAAATCTTAAACATATCGCATGGTTCATTGCAACAAGAACACACTCTTCCTGCTCCCATCAGTCTGTCATTGTTCTATCCACCTGGACACCATCCAGGGAATCTCTGGCAACATTCCAAGCCTCGTCCTTCAGCAACCAGCAAGCGACACCCCATCTCAGCTGTGTGTGAAATCAAAAACAAGGCTTGCAGTCCCAGTGGAGACTTGCTCAGCAACACCGCGGCATGGTCTGGATCCAGTGGAGTGTGGCTCAACAACAGCCTTCTGCTCTGGATCCAGTGGAGACCAGCTCAGCAACATCCACCCCAACATCCCACCCCCACCACTAACACCACCTCCCCCTAGCTCTTGATCCAGTGGAGACCAGCTCAGCAACACCCCCCAACCCCAGCCAAGAAACTCCATTCCAAGTGTTTAAGTGAGAAGCCAGAAAGAGCAAATCTCAAACCTAACTGTTTAAAAGAGGTTCAGGAGCGAGCGGCTCCTCCATCCAGATATCAGCATAAGGGCCCGGGAGAGATTTGCGCTGTTTGCAACATTTACAGTTCCGGTGAGGTGCTATGCCAATCTCCAGATATTTACGGAGGGACTGGAACAGACAAACCCCCGGCCTGTAATGCAGCAAATGGAGACCCATAGCGCCTGATGCCAACATCAAATGTTTACACAGGAAACCAGAGGGACTAATGGATTCCAGATGTCGACATAGCCCCCAGAGACTATCACCATTTCCGGTGGTACATGTCGTCAGGCTGCCTTCCTTCTCCCTCTCACACAGACACTCAAGTCAAACACTGAAAAACAGAGTCTGATGTAGGTCTGAGTCAGCCTGGGCACTGTTGCTCAACTCTGAATCACAAACCTCCAGCTTCAAGTCTCACTCCAGGCCTAGACCGCAAAAAGGAAGGCTGACACTGCAGTGCAGTACTGACAGAGCATGGTACTGTCAGAGAAGTTGCCGTTAGGATAAGAAGTTAAACTGAGACCTCAACAGTACAGGTAAGAAATCCCATGGCTCACAGACACATTTCTGTGCTACCTTTCAGGATTTTGGAATGTAAAAGAGTGTTTTCTTTCTTACCCCTGGAGTGATTGTCCCAATTAAATAGTTTTAGTAATTAAATAATTCATTGTGTAATCATTAAAATATAAAGAAGCTTATCCATTAGCACTTAGTCACTCTGAAGTTTTAAATGTGATGTTTCTCTCACTTTACCCACATACTTAAAACAAGGTAAAGGCTAAAAAAAAACCGTGATTATAACCCTCTCAGTCTCTTTCATAGCAGGCCTGTAGTTTCCTAGGTGATTGAGATGCTTTAAAAGAGGATCTGCTAGAGTGAAGAGTTCCCAATATGCTGTAAGGTTTCTCACAGTTGAATTTCCAGGGGTTTGCCACTCAGCAGGACTCCATGCTAGATCAGAGAGTGGTGTTCTGTCTGCTCCGATCTCTCACTTTCAGGGTAACTGTTGCTTGTTACTTTAGTTGCTTGTCGACTTGCAGCTGGGTCGATGGATTTTAGTGAAATTTTCTCTGTCAGCAAGTAGCTTGGGTCGATCTTGAAAGCAGGCAACCAAACTGTTTCACTCATTGTGTGATATCCACAAGTCCAAAGTCCTTTTCTCCAAACCAGGGTGTGGTGTCTATTGATTTCCATCATCCAGTGTTATCATTGGTTACCTGGAGATTCACCCATAAGACCAAAAGACATAGGAGTGGAAGTAAGGCCATTCGGTCCATCAAGTCCACTCCGCCATTTAATCATGGCTGATGGGCATTTCAACTCCACTTACCCGCACTCTCCCTGTAGCCCTTGATTCCTTGCAAGATCAAGAATTTATCAATCTCTGCCTTGAAGACATTCAACGTCCCAGCCTCCACTGCGCTCCGTGGCAATGAATTCCACAGGCCCACCACTCTCTGGCTGAAGAAATGTCTCCTCATTTCTGTTCTAAATTGACCCCCTCTAATTCTAAGGCTGTGCCCGCGGGTCCTAGTATCCCCACCTAACGGAAACAACTTCCCAGCGTCCACCCTTTCTAAGCCATGCATTATCTTGTAAGTTTCTATTAGATCCCCCCTCAACCTTCTAAACTCTAATGAATACAATCCCAGGATCCTCAGCCGTTCATTGTATGTTAGGCCTACCTTTCCAGGGATCATCTGTGTGAATGTCCGCTGGACACGCTCCAGTGCCAGGATGTCCTTCCTGAGGTGTGGGGCCCAAAATTGGACACAGTATTCTAAATGGGGCCTAACTAGAGCTTTATAAAGTCTCAGAAGCACATCACTGCTTTTATATTCCAACCCTCTTGAGATAAATGACAACATTCCTTTCGCTTTCTTAATCACAGACTCAACCTGCAAGTTAACCTTTAGAGAATCCTGTACTAGCACTCCCAGATCCCTTTGTACTTCGGCTTTATGAATTTTCTCACCGTTCAGAAAATAGTCCATGCCTGTATTCTTTTTTCCAAGGTGCAAGACCTCACATTTGCTCACGTTAAATTTCAGCAGCCATTTCCTGGACCACTCTCCTAAACTGTCTAAATCATTCTGCAGCCTCCCCACCTCCTCCGTACTACCTGCCTGTCCACCCAACTTTGTATCATCGGCAAACTTCGCCAGAATGTCCCCAGTCCCTTCATCCAGATCATTAATATATAAAGTGAACAGCTGCGGCCCCAACACTGAACCCTGCGGGACACCACTTGTCACCGGTTGCCATTCCGAAAAAGAGCCTTTTATCCCAACTCTCTGCCTTCTGTCAGACAGCCAATCCTCAATCCATGCCAGTAACTCACCTCGAACACCACGGGCCCTCACCTTACTCAGCAGCCTCCCGTGAGGCACCTTATCAAAGGCCTTTTGGAAGTCTAGATAGATAACGTCCACTGGGTTTCCCTGGTCTAACCTACTTGTTACCTCACCCAGCCTGGTGTGGGTGAGGGACACCATCAATGGAAGGTCCATTCCCAATTGTCCTATACACATTGAGTTACCATGTTCACAATGGATTTATTTGATGATCCACCAAAGATTTGTGTGAACACTCATGTTGGCTGTGAAGGTCCATATTTAATTAGATATCTGATGGACATCCAAGTGTCAGTAGTCACATGATTTGTATCAGTCATCTCAACAACTTGTTTCTGATGCAACTCTGTGAATACTGACTGGAAGTTCACCATGTACTGGAGATGACGAGGTGGCATTATTCTGAAGGTGAGTAAAGGAGGATTCTCTCATCAAGTAAGCAGCTTTCTCCCTTACTGAACCCCACACAACTCATTCATGTGGTCAATATTAGAACTTTCTCAGTCTCATTGAGCAGCTAGAGGGTGTTTACATGGACTCCCAAGCTACGGAAAACATCCCTTTCTTGACGAGACAGCTTCCTCTGGCTTTATCCTGTGACAAGGGAGCAAGGGACAGTAAAGCCAGGAGACACTGCATCATTTCCTGTGATGATATAAACAGCATTTCATGAGCACATTACATGGACCGAACCATCTCGAACACGAGGATCATGCTGCCCAAAGTGGGTATGCCAACAAACATGGTCCCAGTTCGGAGGGTGGCAGTCAGAACACGTGGATGCCAGCTTCCTTGGTCTGGTGTGGTGTGCCCATGGACTAGGGCTGTGATGTTTGTCTGTTTAACTTTGCTTCTTGTTTTTCTGACCTATGGTTATACTGTGCACAGCTAACAGAACATTTTTTTCATTCATTTCTCTATTCCCTCCAAACCTTTCCTATTCATATACTTATCCAATTGTCTTTTAAATATTGTAACCGTGCCTGCATCCACCACTTCCTCTGGCAGGTCATTCCACACACAAACCACCTTCTGTGTAAAACAAGTTGCCCCTCATGTCCTTTTTAAATCTTTCTCCTTTCACTTTAAATATATGTCCCCTAGTTTTGAACTCCCTCACCTCAGGGAAAAGACCTTTGCTATTCTGTGCCCCTCATGGTCTTATGAACACCTATAAGGTCACCCCCCTATCTCCAGTGGAAAATGTTCCAGCCCATCCAGCATCTCCTTGTAATTCAAACCTTCCAAACCTGGCAAATCTTTTCTGAACCCTCTCTAGTTTATCATAGAAGCCCTACAGTGTGGAAACAGGCCCTTCGGCCCAACCAGTCCACACCGACCCTCAGAGCATCCCACCCAGACCCATCCTCCTATAACCCACCTAATCTACACACCCCTGAACACTATGTGCAATTTAGCACGGCTAATCCACCTAGACTGCACATCTTTGGACTGTGGGAGGAAACCGGAGCACCCGGAGGAAACCCATGCAGACACAGGGAGAATGTGCAAAATCCACACATACAGTCGCCCGAGGGTGGGATTGAACCCGGGTCCTTGGTGCTGTGAGCCACCATGCCACCTGTTTTGTAATGTCCTTCCTACAGCACTGATCCTGAAATGACATGGATTGTATTTTTCACAGGCGCTCATTGCCAGTCTCCTAGGCCGGTTTCCTTGCCGGGAATGATCCTTTGGGAGGAGATACGTGGGTATTTTTCTTTGCCGGCTGACCCTGTGACACACAGTGAGGGAGTAGCCCAGTGAGAGGTCATGGTCCCACACAAGTGACAATGTCTCACGAGCCTGGGTCCCTGGGCATCGCCAACATGTGATAGGTGCAGACTCAGTGTCTTCTCACAAAAGAACTCTCCCATGGCCTGTGGGGTTTCCCAGCATCATTCTTTTGTAAAAAGGACCTTACATTGATAATGTCTGACACATGGTTAATTATGGGATCAGCTAAGTGCTGGTTTGTTTCTCAAGTTTCAACTTGTCAATTCAATTGGAATTGGACGATGAAAGGTCCTGACAGATTGGTGATGGGCTGCCCCCTGCTGGTGCACCATAGCTTTGGCTGGGTTACCAGGAAATCAAAAAACGGACTGAGCACCAGGGCTCCGAAACAAGCAAATGCCGCTCCCTCACTTCCAAATTTTGGGAGAAAATGATGCAGTGGGAATGTCACTGTGCCAGGAATCCAAAGCCCCAGACTGACCCACCAACAGTGCCCACTCCCTCAGCACTGACCCTCCGATGGTGCCCAGTCCCTCAGCGCTGACCCCCTGAAGGTGCCCACTCCCTCAGCGCTGATCCTTCGACAGTGCCCACTCCCTCAGCGCTGACCCCCCGACAGTGCCCACTCCCTCAGCACTGACCCTCCGACAGTGCGGCGCTCCCTCAGCACTGACTCTCCGACAGTACAGCCCTCCCTCAGCACTGACCCTCTGACAGTGCAACTCTCCCTCAGCACTGACCCTCCAACAGTGCGGCGCTCCCTCAGCACTGACCCTCCGACAGTACGGCGTTCCTCAGCGCTGACCCCCTGAAGGTGCCCGTTCCCTCAGCGCTGACCCTCCAACAGTGTGGCACTCCCTCAGCACTGACCCTCCGACAGAGTGGCGCTCCCTCAGCACTGACCCTCCGACAGTGTGGCACTGACCACCTGCTGCTTGCTCACATGAACATCTCCCAACCTTTTGTTAGTTTAAAGTCCTCACTGAAGCCCTATGTACTCGATTCACCAGGGTACCGCTCCTAGTCTAGTTCAAGTGAACCCCATCCCAGCAGAATAGTTCCGTGTATCGCTATTTCCTTAACCCAGTCAACAATCAATACTTTGTCACTGCTCCCAATATGTACCCAATTTCAATCTCATTTTTGACATTTTCACGGTATCTCAGCTCAGTACCTGTTACAGGGAGGGTGTTCCAGCACCTTCTTTTCTGAGGGGTCGAGAGTTTCCCAATCTACACCTGAACAGTCTAATCTCATGTAAATGTTGTGTCCCATAATCCTGTCTCTCTCCGCACCATCTCGAGGTAATTGTTTCTCTCCATTTATCTGAGCAAACCCTTTAATCACCTTCAGTACCTCAGACTTTAATCTTCTGCACTCATGAGTCTACACAACACATGCTGGGATCTGAGCCCTTGTAGCTCTGTTCTCATTCTGGGCAATCACCCCAGACTGCACCCTTCCTTCAGGATTACTGCCTTCGATATTACGACTGGATTGAAAACTACAGGCTTACCTTGAGATGTGTCCTGCGTTGGAAATTCCTGGAGAAGAGCCTCCTGTTTCTGAGCTGTGCATGAAGGCAGGTGCGGAGAGAGTAGAAGTGGAAATCACATTCTGTTGCCTGGAGGACACTAATACATCGAATGCGTTCGTCTGCAGCCCCCTTTTTAGATTTTTTTTTCTGAAGGGGGCAGCTGTTAAAACTTTGTTTGCACCTTCAGCCCCACACTCCTGATCTCTGGGCACCCAGTGCAGGGAGGGACAGACATGTCTTTGGATCCTCTTGTGGCTCTGTTCCTGGGCCTGACCAAGATGGTCATCAACAGCTCTAGGCAGTGGGGCTGGAGAGGGGCTCATCATTCCTGACTGTCTGCCCTTCTTTCACGGTTACATCCACACTTGGATATCCACGGAAGAGGGAGCATGTAGTGTTTACTGGCACAGTCAAGGCCTTTTGAGACTGCTGGCTGACACAGGGGCTGGACTGCATTATCAGCTGGGATAATGACATTCTGATTTAGCTCATTGTTTCTGGAATATAAGTTCCCATTTTGCCTTTAGAGTTCGCATTTGTTTTCAGTTTGGTGCCCCAAGTAAGCGGGCTGTTTTATTTTCTCTTTGTTCCGATTTTGGTCCCTTTGGAGGAGCCGAGGTCGGCAGGGGGTGGGGGGTGGGGGTATTTCAGCCCCGTACTGTCCCTGTCCCAGATGCTGCTGATGGGGATCGGTGTAAGGGGAATTTTATCTGTAGTTGATATGAGCCGGTGAATGTTGTGTTGATGTAAATCCATTGGTGCTCCTGTCCCAGAAGGGGACAGAGCAGAGGGGGTTTATTTATTTAGTTAGTTCTTTATTCCTTTGTTTGTTTTCTTTGATTTTCCTTGCGTCTATTTGTATTTTGGCCCCCTTGTTATCCCTGATCAAAAGTGGTTGGTAGGGATAGAACATAGAACATAGAACATAGAACAATACAGTGCAGAACAGGCCCTTCAGCCCTCGATGTTGCACCGACCTGTGAACTAATCTAAGCCCATCCCCCTACACTATCCCATCGTCATCCATATGCTTATCCAAGGACTGTTTAAATGCCCCTAATGTGGCTGAGTTAACTACATTGGCAGGCAGGGCATTCCACGCCCTTACCACTCTCTGAGTAAAGAACCTGCCTCTGACATCTGTCTTAAATCTATCACCCCTCAATTTGCAGCTATGCCCCCTCGTACTAGCCGACGTCATCATCCTAGGAAAAAGACTCTCACTGTCCACCCTATCTAACCTTCTGATCATTTTGTAGGTCTCTATTAAATTCCCTCTTAGCCTTCTTCTCTCCAATGAGAACAGACCCAAGTCCCTCAGCCTTTCCTCATAAGACCTTCGCTCCAGACCAGGCAACATCCCGGTAAATCTCCTCTGCACCTTTTCCAATGCTTCCACATCCTTCCCGTAATGGGGCGAACAGAACTGTACGCAATATTCCAAGTGAGGCCGCACTAGCGTTTTGTACAGTTGCAGCATGACATCACGGCTCCGGAACTCAATCCCTCTACCAATGAAACCTAACACACCGTATGCCTTCTTCACAGCACTATCAACCTGGGTGGCAACTTTCAGGGATCTATGTACCTGGACACCAAGATCCCTCTGCACATCCACACTACCAAGAATCTTGCCATTGACCCAGTATTCTGCCTTCCTATTATTCTTCCTAAAGTGCATCACCTCACATTTATCTGCATTGAACTCCATTTGCCACCTTTCAGCCCAATTCTGCAGTTTATCCAAGTCTCCCTGCAACCTGCAACATTCTTCCACACTGTCCACCACTCCACCGACTTTAGTGTCATCTGCAAACTTACTAACCCATCCACCTATGTCTGTGTCCAAGTCATTTATTTAAAATGACAAACAGCAGTGGTCCCAAAACAGATCCTTGTGGCACACCACTAGTAACCGGACTCCAGGCTGAATATTTTCCATCAACCACCACCCTTTGCCTTCTTTCAGAAAGCCAGTTTCTAATCCAAACTGCTAAATCTCCATCAATCCCATGCCTCCGCATTTTCTCCAATAGCCTACCATGTGGAACCTTATCAAAGGCTTTACTGAAGTCCATGTTCACCACGTCAACTGCCCTACCCTCATCCACATGCTTGGTCACCTTCTCAAAAAACTCAATGAGGTTTGTGAGACACGACCTGCCCTTGACGAATCCATGTTGACTATCTCCAATCAAATTGTTGCTTGCTAGATGATTATAAATCCTATCTCTTATAATCCTTTCCAAAACTTTTCCTACAACAGATGTAAGGCTCACTGGTCTATAATTACCTGGGTCATCTGTACTGCACTTCTTGAACAAGGGCACAACATTTGCAATCCTCCAGTCCTCTGGCACTAAACCTGTAGACAATGATGACTCAAAGATCAAGGCAAAAGGCTCCGCCATGTCTTCCCTAGCTTCCCAGAGAATCCTCGGAAAAATCCCATCCGGCCCAGGGGATTTACCTACCTTCACATCTTCTAGGATTGATAACACCTCCTCCTTACTAACCTCAATCCTTTCAAGTCTAATAGCCCATATCCCAGTCTTCTCCTCTACAATATTCTCCTTTTCCTGAGTGAAAACAGATGAGAAATATTTGTTTAGCACCTCTCCGATCTCCACAGGGTCCACGCACAACTTCCCACTTCTGTCTTTGACTGGTCCTATTCTTACCCTAGTCATCCTTTTATTCCCCACATACCTATTGAAAGCTTTAGGGTTCTCCTTAATTCTACCTGCTAATGACTGCTCATGTCCCCTCCTTGCTCTTCTTAACTCTCTCTTTAAATCCTTCCTAGCTAATCTGTAACTCTCCATCGCCTCATCTGAACCATCTCGTCTCAATGTCACATAAGCCTCCCTCTTCCGCTTAACAAGAGATACAATTTCTTTTGTAAACCAAGGTTCCCTTACCTTATCACTTCCTCCCTGCCTGACAGGGACATACCTATCAAGGACACGCAATATCTGTTCCTTAAACCAGCTCCACATTTCGATTGTCCCCATCCCCTGCATTTTGCTACCCCATTCTATCCCTCCTAAGTCTTGCCAAATCGCATTATAATTGCCTTTCCCCCATCTATAACTCTTGCTCAGTGGCATGTTCCTATCCCTTTCCATCGCTAAACTAAACATAATTGAATTATGGTCACTCTCTCCAAAGTGCTCACCTACCACCAAATCAAACACCTGGCCTGGTTCATTACCAAGTACCAGCTCCAGTGTGGCCTCCCCTCTTGTCGGCCCTTCGACATACTGTGTCAGGAAACCCTCCTGCACACATTGGACAAAAACCAATCCATCCGACGTACTAGAGTTATAGCATTTCCAGTCAATGTTGGGGAAGTTAAAGTCTCCCATAATGACTACCCTGTTCCTTTCGCTCCTGCCCAGAATCGTTTTGCCGATCCTCTCCTCCACATCCCTGGAACTTTGCGGAGGCCTATAAAAAACTCCCAGCAGTGTGACCTCGCCTCTCCTGTTTCTGACCTCAGCCCATACCACCTCAGTAGACGAGTCCTCGTCAAAAGTTCTTTCAGCCACCATTATACTGTCCTTGACTAACAAAGCCACACCTCCCCCTCTTTTACCACCTTCCCTGATCTTTATGAAAGATCTAAACCCTGGAACCTGCAACATCCATTCCTGACCCTGCTCTATTCACATCTCCGAAATGGCCACCACAACATCGAAGTCCCAGGTACCTATCCATGCTGCAAGCTCACCTACCTTATTCCGGATACTCCTCGCGTTGAAGTACACACACTTCAAACCAGCTTTTGTCTGCCAGCACACTCCTGTGACGGGAGTCAAGGGAGAGCCATTTTTTGTTTATTTGTTTTTGGGTTTTTTCCCCCAGTGTAACAGGGTCTTTACTTTTGCGTAGCAAAGTTTATAGCTCCAGGGATTTTCTTTTTCTCTGGACAGTGCCAGACACAGGAGAATTCCAAATCCCCAGATAATTCCCATGAAATCTGCTGCATTGAGAGACCTCACAGGATCAACTCCTGTCTGTGTTGCTCCAGCGAGGGTTTGACTATCGTCATAGTTGGTCACAGTCTCCCTCCCACTGTTGGTCTGTCATCACATTTCAATCTATTTGTAGCATAATGTCCAGCCATTTTCACCCCTGCCCCCTCCGACACCGGCCAGCATCCCATTAGCCTTCTTCATTATTCTTTCCCTGAGTGCAGATAGAGTCTTAGAACTGTACAGCGCGGAAACAGACCCTGTGGTTTAATTCATCCATGCCAACCAGATATCCTCAATTAGTTTGCCATTTGCCATCATTTGGCCCATATCCTTCTAAACCCTTTCCTATTCATATACCCATCCAGATGCTTTTTAAAAGTTGTAATTGTACCAGCCTCTGGTAGCTCATTCCACACATGCACCACCCTCGGCGTGAAAAAGTTGCCCCTTAGGTCCCTTTTCAATCTTTGCCCTCTCATCTTAAACCTACACCCTCTAGTTTTGGACCCCCCACCCCCACCCCAGGGAAAAGACCTTGTCTATTTACCCTATCCATGCCCATCATGATTTTATAAAAGTCTATAAGGTCACCCCTCAGCCTACCATGCTCCAGGGAAAATAGCCTCAGCCTAGTCAGCCTCTCCCTTTAGCTCAAACCCTCCAACCCTGGAAACATCTTTGTGAATCTTTTCTGAACCCTTTCAAGTTTAACAACATCTTTCCTATAGCAGGGAGACCAGAATTGAATGCAGTATTCCAAAAGTAGCCTAACCAATGTCCTGTACAGCCGCAAAATGACTTCTCAACTCCTTCACTCAATGTCTATAAGTGTGAGGCTGGAAAAACACAGCAGGTCAGCCAGTATCCAAGGCCCAGGAAAGTCAATGTTTCAGGCCGAAACCCTTTGGCATCTGCAATCTTTATTGTCTCCTATAATCAATGCACTGACCAAACACCTTCCTTGACCTGTCCGTCCTCCCTGGACTGACCTATCCCCTCCCTACCTCCCCACCTACACTCACCTTTACTGGCTCCATCCCCGCCTCTTTGACTTGTCTGTCTCCTCTCCACCTATCCTCTCCTCTATCCATCTTCTATCCGCCTCCCTCTCTCTCCCTATTTATTTCAGAACCCTCTTCCCCTCCCCCATTTCTGATGAAGGGTCTAGGCCCGAAACGTCAAGCTTTCCTGCTCCTATGATGCTGCTTGGCCTGCTGTGTTCACCCAGCTCCACACCTTCCTCACTACCCTGTGTATCCGTGAATCTACTTTGAAGGAACTATGAACCTGCACCCTGCTTTCGACGATTTCTGTATCTCACCACTTCCTCACCTTCTGAGTTTCTGACCATTCAGAAACACCCTGATCTCTCTCTCTCTCTGTGTAAGATACAAGATGGGTAACAGTTTCTCATAGATGAAGGTTTGGGAACCAATGGGCACAGATCTCCAACACTTTAGCAAATGGATTAGGTTAGAGAAGGAAATGTTTCTTTACAGACTGAGTTGTTACAATTTGGAACCTGTCCCAGAAAGGGCTTGAGGAGGTGGACACTGTGATAACTGACAGAAGAGAAGAGCAGGGGAGTGAGACAAAGATAAACACAGGTAGGATGGGCTGAATGGTCTCTTAGTGTGGGGTAATATTCACTAATTGTCTGCTGGAAGCCTTTCAGAAAAAAGGGTTGGAAACTTCAATGCAGCTGCAATCTCTGGCCATTAGGTGGGGATGTTTAGCAGCATTTAATTCAAGCACAGGTTCAATTAGGAGATAGGAGGAGCTGCCGATGCTGGAGAATCTGAGATAACAAGGTGTTTCAGACTCGAAACGTCAGCTTTCCTGCTTCTCTGATGCTGCTTGGCCTGCTGTTTTCATCCAGCTCCACACTTTGTTATCTCTACATTTCATTGGCGCATGTTTCAAAGTGCTTTTGGAGTAGGATGACCATTTCTGTAATGTAAGGACTCCATCAAGCAGTCTGTGCATTGGAAGATCCCACAATCACCATTGAGGTAGTGAAGGGATTGCTTTTGGTTGAGGACATGGAAGAAAGGAGCTGTTTTAGGCCATTCAGCCCTTCTAGCCTGCTCCTCCATGCAATGTGATGCAATGCTCCTCCATGCAATAGGCTCATACAGTCGTACAGCACAGAAACAGACCCTTCGGCCCAACATATCCGTGCCGACCAGGTTTCCTAACCTGACCTAGTCCCATTTGCCTGTATTGATAGAACATAGACCAGTATAGCACAGTACGGGCCCTTCGGCCCACAATGTTGTGCCGAACTTATACCCAAATCCTAAGGCCTATCTAACCTCCAACCCTACCTTTTACTATCATCCATATGCCTATCTAATAGCCGCTTAAATGCCCCTAATGAGGCCGACGCCACTACCCTCTCCGGCAATGCATTCCACGCCCCGACCACTCTCTGAGTAAAGAACCTACCTCTGATGTCTCCCCTGATTCTACCTCCACTCACTTTAAAACTATGTCCCCTCGGAATAGCTACCTCCACCCTAGGAAAAAGTCTCTGACTGTCTACTCCATCTATACCTCTGATCATTTTGTACACCTCTATCAAGTCACCTCTCATCCTTTGTCGTTCTAAAGAGGAAAAGCCCTAGCTCTCTCAACCTTTCCTCATAAGACCTTCCCTCCATTCCAGGCATCATCCTGATGAATCTCCTCTGCACCTTTCCCAAAACCTCCACATCTTTCCTGTAACGAGGCGACCAGAACTGAATGCTCCAGATGTGGCCGAACCAGGCTTTTGTATAGCTGGAACATAGCTCCACGGCTCTTGAACTCGATCCCTCTATTAATGAAAGCTAACACACCATATGCCTTCTTAACAACTCTATCCACCTGGGTGACAGCTTTCAGGGAACTGTGGACATGAACCCCAAGATCCCTCTGCTCCTCCACACTGCCAAAAATCTTTCCGTTAACTCTGTATTCTGCTTTCAAATTTGTCCTTCCAAAATGAATCACCTCACACTTTTCAGGGTTAAACTCCATCTGCCACTTCTCAGCCCAGCTCTGCATCCTGTCAATGTCCCTTTGTAACCTAGAACAGCCCTCCGCACTGTCCACAATGCGACCCACCCTCGTATCATCCGCGAACTTGCTAATCCATCCTTCCACTCCTACATCCAAATCATTTACAAAAATCACAAATAGAAGAGGACCCAGAACAGGTCCTTGTGGTACACCACTCGTAACTGAGCACCATGTTGAATATTTTCCGTCCACTACCACCCTTTGTCTTCTAAGGGTCAGCCAATTCTGAATCCAATCTGCCACATTTCCCCCTATCCCATGCCTCCTTACCTTCTGCATGAGCCTACCATGGGGAAACTTATCAAACGCCTTACTTAAATCCACGTATACCACATCCACTGCTCTAACTTCATCCACGTGTTTGGTCACCTCTTCAAAGAATTCAGTAAGGTTTGTGAGGCATGATCTACCCCTCACAAATCCATGCTGACTATCACGAATCAAACTGTGTCTTTCCAAGTGATCATAAATCCTATCTCCTATTTGGCCCATATCCCTCTTAAACACTTCCTACTCATGAACCTATCCAGATGCCTTTTAAATGTTGTAATTGTACCAGCCTCCACCACTTCTTCTGGTAGCTCATTCCATACACGCACCACCATCTGCAGGAAAATGTTGCTCCCATTTTACATCTCTCCCCTCTCACCTTAAACCTATGCCTTCCAGTTTTGGACTCCCCTACCCTGTGAAAGGCTGTTCACCTTTTCCTATGCCCCTCATGATTTTATAAACCTCTATAATGTCACCCCTCCACCTCCGATGTTCCAGGGAAAATAGCCCCAGCCGAATCCAGTCTCTCCCTATAGTTCAAACCCCCCAATCCTGGCAGCATCATTATAAATCTTTTCTGAACTCCTTCAAGTTTAACAGCACCTTTCCTATAACAGGGAGACCAAAATTGAACACAGTATTCCAATTACGGCCTGACCAATGTCCTGTACAGCCACAACATGACTCCCAACTCTTATGCTCAATGCACTGACCAATGAAGACAAGCATACCAAATGCTTACTTTACTCTCCTATCTACCTGTGATTCCACTTTCAAGGAACTATGAACCTGCACTCCAAGGTCTCTTTGTTCAGCAACACTCCCCAGGACCTTACCATTAAGTGTATAAGTCCTGCCCTGTTTTGCCTTTCCAAAATGCAGCACCTCACATTTATCCAAATTAAATTCCATCAGCCACTCCTTGGCCAATTGGCCCATCTGATCAAGATCCTGTTGCATTCTGAGGTAACCTTCTTCGCTGCTCACTACACCACCAATTTTAGTGTCATCTGCAAACTTACTAACTATACCTCCCATCGTTCACATCCAAATCATTTATATAAATAATGAAAAGCAGTGAACCCAGCACTGATCCTTGTGTGGCACACCATCGATCACAGGCGTTCAGTCTGAAAAACAACCCTTCACTACCACCCTCTGTCTTCTACCTTCGAGCCAGTTCTGTATCCAAATGGCTAGTTCTTCCTGTATTCCATGTGATCTGAGCTTGCTTATTAGTCTACCATGAGGAACCTTATTAAACGCCTTACTGAAGTCCATATAGGTCACATCTACTGCTCTGCCCTCATTAATCCTCTTCATTACTTCTTCAAAAAAATTAAGTTAGTGAGACACGATTTCCCACGCAAAGCCATGTTGACTATTCCTAATCAGTCCTTGCCTTTACAAATACATGTAAATCTGAGGAAGGGTCACCAGACCCGAAACGTTAACTCTGTTTTCTCCTTCATAGGTGCTGCCAGACCTGCTGAGCTTTTCCAGTAACTTTGTTTTTGTTCCTGATTTACAGCATCCGCACTTCTTTTGGTTTTTACATGTAAATCCTGTCCCTCAGGATTCCCTCCAACAACTCACCCACCATTGATGTCAGGCTCACCTGTCTATAGTTCCCTGGCTTTTTCTTACCACCTTTCTGAAATAGTGGCACCACATTAGCCAACCTCCAGCATTCCGGCACCTCATCCGTGGCTATCAATCATACAAATATCTCAGCAAGGCGCCCAGCTTCCCACAAAGTTCTGGGATAGACCCAATCACATCCTGGGAATTTGTCCATCTCTATATATTTTAAGGCATCCAACACCTCCTCTTCCGTAAAATGGACATCTTTCAAGATGTCGCTATTTATTTCCCTAAGTTCTCAATCTTCCATATCCTTCTCCACAGTAAACACTGATACAAAACGCCCCTATCTCCTACGGTTCTACACACAGGCGGCCTTGCTGTTTCTTAAGGGGCCCTATTCTGTCCCTAGTTACTCTTCTGTCCTTAATGTATTTGTAGAATCTCTTTGGATTCTTGACCCTAGTTGCCAAAACTATCTCATGCCCCCTTTTTGCCCCCCTGATTTCCCTCAAGTATACTCCTAATGCCCTTTCACTCCCCTCAGGATTCACTCAATCCCTGCTCTCTATACAAGACATATGCTTCCTTCCTTTTCTTTGACTGGAGTCTCAATTTCTCTAGTCATCCAGCATTCCCTAAACCTACCAGCCGTGTCCTTCACCCAAACAGGAACATACTGTCTACCACCAACATCTCCCCACCCACCACCAACGCTGACGTCTCCCCACCCACCGCCGACGTCTCCCCGCCCACCGCCGACGTCTCCCCGCCCACCGCCGACGCCAACATCACCCCGCCCACCACCGACACCAATGTCACGCCGCCCACCACTGATGCCAATGTCGCCCCGCCCACCGCCGACTTCTCCCCGTCCGCCTCCGACGCCGACGTCTCCCTGCCCACTACCAATGTCACCCCGCCCACCACTGATGCCAACGTCGCCCCGACCACCGCCGACGCCAACGTCTCCCTGCCCACCGCCAACGCCGATGTCTCCCTGCCCACCGCCGAAGCCAACGTAACGGCGCCCACCACCACCAACCCCACTCCGCCCACCACCAATGCCATCGTCGCCCACCCACCACCACCTACACCCGTTCAACCCACCACCAACGCTGACGTCACTCCACCCACCACCGACGCTGACGTCGCTCCGCCCACCCCCGACGCTGACGTCGCTCCGCCCACCGCAGACACTGACATCACTCCGCCCACCACCGATGCCGATGCAACTCCACCCACCACCGACGCCGATGCTGTCCCACCCACCACTGACACCGATGTCGCCCCGCCCACCACCAACTCTGACATCGCTCCGCCCACCGCCGACACCAACGCAACTCTGCCCACCATCGACGCCGACGTCGCCCCACCCACCACCAGCGCCGATGTCGCCCTGCCCACCGCCGATGCTGACGTTGCTCTGCCCACTGCCAATGCTGACATCTCCCTGCCCACAGCCGACGCCAACATTGCCCCGCCCAGCACCACCAACCCTACTCCGCCCACCACTGACGCCAACGTCACCCTGCCCACCACCACCAACCCCACTCCGCCCACCACCGACGCCGACATTGCTCCACTCATCACCGACTCTGACGTTGCTCCGCCCAGCACCAATGCCAACGTTGCTCCGCCCACCGCCTCCACAGCCAGCAACTCCAGAGGAGACAGCAGCACCCACCCCTGCAGAGTCTTCACCATCCCCCCAGACCTCCCCCTAACTGAGGACGCATGGTCAGTCCCCAGTAAAGGGCTCACCGTTATCCCCCTCCACCCACATATCAACGAATACTGGTCACACTTGGACATTGAGCAGTTTTTCCGCCGCCTCCGCCTCTGCGCTTACTTCTTCAACCGTGAGCCTAACCCTCCCTCTACTGACCCCTTCTCCCGCCTCCAACACACCCCCTCCTCCTGGACACCACCCCAAGGCCTCCTACCCTCCCTCGACCGCTTCATCTCCAACTGCCGTCGAGACATCAATCGCCTCAACCTCTCTACCCCTCTCAAACACTCCAACCTCTCCCCCGCAGAACGTGCAGCCCCCCACTCCCGCCGCTCCAATCCCAACCTCACCATAAAACCCGGGGACAAGGGAGGGGCAGTCGTAGTATGGCGCACTGACCTCTACATTGCTGAGGCCAGACGCCAACTCTCTGACACCTCCTCCTACCGCCCCCTGGATCATGACCCCACCCCCAACCACCAAACCATCATCTCCCAAACCATCCACAACCTCATCACCTCAGGTGACCTCCCACCCATAGCCTCCAACCTCGTCGTTCCCCAACCCCACACCGCCTGCTTCTATCTCCTCCCCAAAATCCACAAACCTGAATGCCCTGGTCGACCCATTGTCTCCGCCTGCTCCTGCCCCACTGAACTTAGCTCCACCTATCTCAACTCCATTTTCTCCCCATTGGTCCAGAAACTCCCTACCTACGTCCATGACACCACCCATGTCCTCCACCTTCTCCAAAACTTCCAATTCCCTGGTCCCCAACACCTCATCTTTACCATGGACATCCAGTCCCTATACACCTGCATTCCCCATACAGATGGCCTAAAGGCCCTCCGCTTCTTCCTGTCCCGCAAACCCAACCAGTCCCCTTGCACTGACACCCTCATCCGCCTAGCCGAACTCGTCCTCACCCTCAACAACTTCTCTTTCAATTCCTCCCACTTCCTACAAACAAAAGGGGGTGGCCCTGGGTACCCGCATGGGCCCAAGCTATGCCTGCCTCTTTGTAGGATAAGTGGAACAATCCCTCTTCCAAAGCTACACTGGCCCTATCCCCCGCCTCTTCCTCCGTTACATTGATGACTGTATCAGCGCCACCTCGTGCTCCTACGAGGAGCTTGAACAGTTCATCCACTTCACCAACACCTTCCACCCCAATCTTAAGTTCACCTGGACCACCTCCAATACCTCTCTCCCCTTCCTGGACCTCTCTATTTCCATCTCTGGCAACCACCTGGAAACCGATATCTATTTCAAGCCAACCGACTCCCACAGCTACCTAGAATACACCTCCACCTACCTTCCTGCAAAAATGCCATCCCCTATTCCCAAATCCTTCACCTCTGCCGCATCTGCTCCCAGGATGAGGCATTCCACTCCCGAACTTCTCAGATGTCCTTGTTTTTCAAGGACCACAACTTCCACTCCACAGTGGTCGAAAACGCCCTCGACTGTGTCTTTCGCATTTCCCGCAACTCATCCCTCAAACCCGCTCCCCGCAATAATAACCAAAACAGAATCCTCCTCATCCTTATGTACCACCCCACCAACCTCCGGATCCAACGCATCATCCTCCGACACTTCCGCCATCTGCTATCAGACCCCACCACCAAAGACATTTTTCCCTCCCCACCCTTGTCTGCTTTCCGGAGGGACCACTCTCTCCGGGACTCCCTTGTCTGCCCCACACTCCCCACCAGCCCCACCACATTCGGCACTTTTCCCTGCAACCGCAGGAAGTGCTACACCTGTCCCTAAACTTCCCCCTCACCCCCATCCCAGGCCCCAGGAAGACTTTCCACATCAAACAGATGTTCACCTGCACATCTGCCAATGTGGTATACTGCATCCGCTGTACCCATTGTGGCATCCTCTACATCGGGGAAACCAAGCAGAGGCTTGGGGATCGCTTTGCGGAACACCTATGCTCAGTTCGCAACAAACAACTGCACCTCCCAGTCATGAACCATTTCAACTCCCCCTCCCACTCCTTGGACGACATGTCCATCCTGGGCCTTCTGCAGTGCCACAACGAGGCCACCCGAACGTTGCAGGAACAGCATCTCATATTTCGCTTGGGAACCCTGCAGCCCAATGGTATCAATGTGGACTTCACAAGCTTCAAAATCTCCCCGCCCCCGACCGCATCCCAAAACCAGCCCAGCTTGCCCCGCCTCCATAACCTGTCCTCCCACCTATCCACTCCTCCCACGTCAAGCCCCACCCCCATCTTCTACCTACTAGCCTCATCCCGCCTCCTTGACCTGTCCGTCCTCCCTGGACTGACCTATCCGCTCCCTAACTTCCCACCTACACTCACCTTTACTGGCTCCATCCCTGCCTCCTTGACCTGTCTGCCTCCTCTCCACCTATCTTCTTCTTTATCCATCTTCTATCCACCTCCCCCTCTCTCCCTATTTATCTCAGAATCCCCTTCCCCTCCCCCATTTCTGAAGAAGGGTCTAGACCCGAAATGTCAGCTTTCCTGCTCCTCTGATGCTGCTTGGCCTGCTGTGTTCATCCAGCTCCACACCTTGTTATCTCATACTGTCTCTGGACTTTGATTATCTCATTTTTGATGGCCTCCCACTTTCCAACGTCCCTTACCTAGACCAGTCAACTTTCAAAAGTTCTTGCCTCATGCCATCAAAATTGGCCTAAGTCCAATTTGGAACCTCAACTTTAAGATCAGGTCTGTCCTTTTCCACTGCTATTTTAAAACAAAGCTAAAACTTAAACAATTAGTTCCGTTCAACCCAGTTTCCATTCATGGTGAGCCTTGAAAGCAAATTCAATCCTGTGAGGGCTAAAATTAGACTCAAGATAACTGAGGAAAGCTCTCAGATTATTTTTCAGAGGTTGCTGTTCTGGGGCTGGTTTGGACATGTTTTCCTGCGACCAGTCCCATATCTGCCTGACAGAGTCTGAATGCCCTCAGTATAACCAGGGATGGGCAAACACAAATATTTCACTCATGCGAATACTGCAAAATATAGATTCTGAGGTGTTTGGTCTAGAGCCTTCATCTCCTGTTGGAGGTGGAATATCTCCGACCCCACCTCCATTTGATTCAGCACAGTTCAGTAATTGTGATTGTACCATGAGATCACACCATGAGATCACACCATGCGGTCACACTATGAGATCACACCATGAGATCTGCCTGTTGCTGCAGTCTATCTGTAGACAACATCGATGGGACTTTCCGCCCTGTGTAACCCACCCTGCCCTGTGTGACCCACTCTGCGCTATATGATCCACTCACTGCGCCGTTATCCACTCTACCTTGACATTGTGATCCACTCCCCTACCATATTTTGATCCAATCCCTCACCGCATTATGGCCCATTTCCCCACTGCACTGTGATCACTCTATCACTACATTGCGATCCACTCTCTCAGCACACTGCGATCCACTTCCCCACTGCACTACGATCTACTCCCTCACTGCACTGTGATCCACTCCCTCACTGTATTGTGATCTACTGTCTCACCACAATGTGATCTACTCACTCAGTGCACTGTGACCACTCCCTCACCACACTGTGATCACTCCCTCACTGCACTGTGATCCATTCCATCACTGCGTTGTGATTCACCCCCCCGCATTGTGATCCACTCCCTCATCGCACTGTGACCACTCCCTCACCGCACTGTGATCACTCCCTCACTGCACTGTGATTACTCCCTCATCACATTGTGATCACTTCCTCACTGTGCTGTGATGCCGTCCTCACTGTACTGTGCTCCATTCCCTCCCTGTGTTGTGATCCACCCCCCACTGCGTTGTGATCCACTCCCTCACTGTGCTGTGACCACCCACTCACCATGCTGTGATCCACTCCCTCACTGTGCTGTGACCACCCACTCACCATGCTGTGATCCACTCCCTCACTGCGCTGTGATCATTCCCTCATGGAGGGTGTGAGTTGCAAATTAGTCACGGGAAACAGGAGGATTTCCGAGCGTTCCGTTCAGGGTTTTGTATTTGCCTCTGAAGGAATGGCCAGCTTCCTGATCAAAACACAAACACAACAGGCAAAACCAAAGGGTAACTGAAAGCAGTGAGGGGCACTCATGGGAAATATGGAAAACCTAATGGGATGAGATCCCAGGTCCCGACTAACCACATCCCAATGTTGGCTATAATCTTTCAAAATTCCTTGGATTCTGAAAATGTCCTGATGGATCAGAAAACTGCAAATGTAGTAGCTCTATTTAAAACAGATGGGGGACAGAAATCAGGAAACTATTCCTTGATAGCCTAACATCGTCTCTCATTGGGAAAATGGGAGAATCCATTACGAAGGAGCTGATGGCAATGTATTTAGCAAATCATATTACAATCAGGCAGGGTCAACATGATTTTGTGAAAGGAAAATTGTTATTGACAAGCTGGTTGAAACTCTATGAGAATGTAGCAAGCAGGATAGAGAAAGCACGTGTCCAAATGGCATTTGATGAGGTCCTACAGGAAACATGATTATACAAGGTCAGAGAGCATTCTGTTGGTGGTGATGTGCGAGTGGAGATAAATGAACAGAAAACAGACTTGGAATAAATAACCCATTTCCAGTTTGGCAAACTGTAAGCAATGCAGTGCCATAGGGATCAGGGATTAGATCTCAACAGTGATTAACACTGCTGCCTCACAGCGCCAGGGGCCCAGGCTCAATTCCACCCTTGAGCGACAGTGTGGAGTTTGCACATTCTCCCTGTGCCTGCGTGGGTTTCCTCCAGGTGCTCCAACCTCCTCCCACAGTCCAAAGGTGTGCAGGCGAGGGTGAATTGGCCATGCTAAATTGTCCGCAGAGCACTGGAGCTAATCTTGCTGATGACAAAAAGACAAGGAGGAGATCATGCTGTGAGGAAGTTGCAAAGGGATATAGATAAATTGAGTGAATTGGCAAAAATTTAACAGATGGAGCACAATGTGGAAATTGCTCTCTTTGGCAGGAATCTTAGGAAATATTAGAATAAAAGCAAAAGGAAGAACATCGTTTAAGTTGAGAGAGATTGCAGAATGTTGCACCACTGGGGATCTGGATACTCTGCACATGAAATAAAACTAGTTGAACTGTTGGTCTTTTTAGCAAGGGGTTGGAGTTTGAAAGTCAGGATGTCTTACCAGAACCGTAAAGGACATTCATTAGACTGAATCCAGTGTGCTGTGTACAAGTTTGAGAGTATTTTCTTTGGCAAAGTGAAGGTTAGGAGGAAATTGGATGGAGATGTTCAAAATCCTGATGGGTCTAGGTAGAGGAGGTAGAGAGAAACTGTTCCCATTGGCGGATGGGGATTGAGAACTTCAGACAGACTTAAGGTGATTGGAAAAAGAAGCAATGGAAACTTGAGCAGAAGCTTTTTTCACACAGCAATTGGTTAAGATCTGGAACACCCTGCCTCAGAGTCTGGTGGAGCAACCTTCAGTCAAGACTTTCAAAAGGAAATGAGATGATCTAAAAATGTTCAGGGTTATGGGAATAAGGAAGGAGCGTGGCTTGAGGTGAGTTTCCCATTGAGCTGAATGGTCTACTTCTGTCTACTATTGTATGGTTTTATTATTCTGTTTAATGTTAAAGAAACTAACCCTGAATATTACATTCTCATGTTATGATCAGTCCTATCTAAAGGATCCTTTATTAGCAGATCATTAACTAACACTGTCTCATTATACAGGACCAGGTCTTAGATAGTCTGTTCCCTGTTTGACTACAGAACATGGTGTTGTAAGAAATTGTCCCGAACACATTCTATGAACTAATCCTCCACTGTGCCTTTCCCTTTTTGATTAATGCATTCTACATAAAGATTTAAATCATATGTGATTATTACAGTACCATTCTCACAAGGCCTCATTATTTCCTAATAGATAATATGTCCTGCAGTGCAGCTGCTGTTAGGGGGCCTATAAATAACACTTAGCAACGATTTCTCTCCCTTACCATTTCTTATCTCCAACCAAACTGACTGTACACCTTGACCTTCCAAAGCAAGATCATTTCTCAGTACTGTACTGACCTTGTGCTTTATTTACAGGCCACCTCATTTCTTTCTTCCTGTCCCTTCTTAAATCTAAAACACCCCTGAATATTCATGTCTAGACCTGTAACCTTGCAAGCACATCTCTGTAATGACTATCATATCACGCTCATTGGTTTCTATTTGTACTAGCAATTCATTCAGCTTTTTGCAAAAGCTGTGTGCGTTTCTGATGAAGGGTCTAGGCCTGAAGCGTCAAGTTTTCCTGCTCCTATGATGCTGCTTGACCTGCTGTGTTCATCCAGCCCCATGCTTGTTATCTATGCATTCATATCAAGAGGGTTTAATTCTTTCTTTCTTTCTCTCTTTCTTTCTTTTCCTCTTTCTTTCTTTCTCTCTCTCTCTCTTTCTTTTTGTCTTTCTCACTTCCTTTCTTTCTCTCTTTCTCTTTCTTTCTCACTTTCTCTCTTTCTTTCTCTTTTTCTCTCTTTCTGTTTTCCCTCTTTCTTTCTTTTTCTCTTTCTCACTTTCTTTCTTTCTCTCTTTCTCTCTCTCTTTCTTTCCCTCTTTCTCTTTCTTTCTCACTTTCTTTCTTTCCCTCTTTCTTTCTTTCTCACTTTCTTTCTCTCTCTCTTACTTTCTTTCTCTTTCTTTCTTCCTTCCTTCCTTCTCTCATCCTTCCTTTCCCTTTACATTTTGTCCCTATTCTGATCTTATTTGCCCTGAATGACAGAATAGTTCTGGGGGAGCTAACGCTTCATGTTACATTAAGCTTTATGCTGTGGTGCAGTTTTTGGGTGGAGACGGTGTAATTCTGCACGAGTAGCTGAGGAGAGCTGATGTATCCTGCACAACTCTCGAGAGCCCACTGTTCCAAAGAAGGAGGTTTTAAGGAGCATCTTGGAAGAGAATGGGAAGGCCAGGGCTCAGCTGCTGGAAACACAGCTGTCAATGGTGGAGTCAGATATAGAGAAGCAGAGAGACCTAGGAAGGTTGAAGGAGGTTACAGAGATAGGGAGGGGTTCAAAAACTGGGATGAGAATTTTAACACTGAGGTACTGCTCAACTGCGAGCCAGTGTGGGTTGGGGAGAGCATGGGTAATGGGTGTCTGGTCTCTGTACAAGTCAGGATATAGGCAGCACAGATCGAAAATGGCAAGTAGGAGGGCCAGCGAACCAGAGCTCTACTCACATTATGAAGGAGGCTTTCAGCAAGATGAGCTGAGGCAGGGCCAGGGTCAGGTAAGCTTACAAAGGCAGAAACGAGTTGTGTCGATAACAATGTGGGTACTGGCCTGCTTATCTCTGAGAGGAATATGACACCAAGGCATGAGACAAAACAGGTTTTTATTTACAGCCCCCTCTTGAGTTTGAATAATGAGCTGCTAACGTATGAGAAGAAATCTGTGCATAATAGCTAACTTGGAAACTCAATTTGTTTTGTGAGAAAGACAACACAGTGTGGAGCTGGAGGAACACAGCAGGCCAGGCAGCATCAGAGGAGCAGGAAAGCTGACGTTTCGGGTCAGGACCCTTCTTCAGAAAACTACAGCATCTGCAGTTCTTGCTATATCTCAATGTGTTTTGTGCTATTTTCTGTGCAAAGGGAAGTGTTTGGGATAGAAATACCAAATTACCTCCACAGCTGTCATAGTTCTGTAACTGTTCCCATGAGGCAATGACTGGGGAGATTCAGTTCAAGAAAGGACACGATAGGGACAACACAGTACTGAGTGAACAAAAACAAAGTTGCTGGAAAAGCTCAGCAGGTCTGGTAGCATCTGTGAAGGAGAAAACAGAGTTAATGTTTCAGATCCAGTGACCCTTCCTCAGAACTGTACTTCCTCAGTACTGACTGAACTCATAATAGAAATAACAATGGTAAACCTAACCCTGTACACCCTGTAAAGTCCTCTGCACCAGCATCTGAGGGGTTGTGTCAGTTTCAGAGAGATGTCCCACTGACTGGTTGAGCGTGCGCTGTCCTTAACTGGTCCAGCCTCCATGTGACTCCAGGCCCACTGTAACTGCAGGGCAGTGAATGCTGGCCTTGCTAATAACACCCACATCGTGTGGAAGAAAGGAAGAAATTTAGAACATGCATCCTCTCAAGGCTTATCTGCTTTTCAATAAGATCATGGCTGACCTGTTCCGTCAACTCCAACTTCCTGCTCAAATCCCGTCACTTTCAGTTTCATGAGCTCAGAGACTGAGTAACCCGCCCTGGGTGAAGGATTCCAGAGATTCCCAATCACATGACTGAAGACATTCCTTTGGGAGGTAAGCTCTCCACTGTGCAATGATTCAGAGCAAGCTCCCGCCTATCACTGAACAAAGGGAGCGTACGTCAATCTGGGAATGAAAGGAGCTGCTTTGCCTGTGTTCCAGTCAAGTACTCATAACTGGCTTCAGGTCATCCCAGAATCCCTACAGTGCAGAAGCAGGCCATTCAGTCCATCGAGTCTGCACTGACCTTTCGAGGAGTATCCCACCCTCCTCCAACCTTATTCCTTGTAATCTTGCATTTTCCATGCCTAATCCACCTAGCCTGCACATCCCTAGACACTTTAGGAAGTTTAGCACAGCCAATCCACCTACCCTGCACATCTTTTAGCTGTGGGAGGAAACCGGGGCACCCTGAGGAAACGCACGCAGACTTGAGGAGAACATGCAAACTCCACATAGACAGTTGCCCGAGAGTGGGATCGAACCTGGGACCCTGGCGCTGTGAGGCAGCAGTGCTAACCACTGAACCACTGAGCCACCATGCCACCATGCCACCCTCAAGTAATTTGCCAGTCACAGCATGAAGATTCCCATGCTCGGCCAACACACACCTCCTGTGCAAGATCCATGCACCAATATTCAAAGGATGCAGCGTGTGTCTGAGTGAGGAAGCTGGGTCAATATGTCATTGGGTTAAGAAGGCTCTTAGAAACAGACCTTGGCAGCTCAGAAAAGAAGTCAGTGTTGCTGTGGAAGGCAGTCAATGTCAGAACGTTCGGGACCATTCAGCTGTCCAGCCTGTTCCTCTATTCAATACATCCTCTATTTAATAACATTCCTGTGAAGTGTCTTGAAGCTGTTAACTACGTTGAAGGTGCTACATAAATGCATGTTGTTGCTGCCAGACCTTGCCCGATCAGGTGCGGTTTGCGTTCTTCAGTGACGGGTCAGCGTAGAGGCTTTCAGTAGAATGATGCAGCTGTTAAGCTGTTTACGCAGTTGTGGGAGACTCGTGTGGTGGGTGGGGAATGTTTTGATTGTGGGGAAAACCCACTCTTGTTCAGCACTTCACTGGGGCATTTTACAAGAAAGGTTTCTAACAGCAGGCAGCACTTTTATTTTCCCACATTCTCATTCCCCTTTGGTACTGTGGAGCCAAGAAGTTACAGTCTAGCCCTATCAGTTGGTTTAGAGCAACACCATAGAACCCCTACAGTGTGCAAACAGGAGTGACCTGTCACCTAACTGCACTCAGAGATAGTAGGAACTGCGGATGCTGGAGAATCTGAGATAACAAGGTGCAGAGCTGGATGAACGCAGCAGGCCAAGCAGCATCAGAGGAGCAGGAAGGCTGACGTTT